>CM040245.1:164093386-164437927 GCA_022545495.1 Chrysanthemum lavandulifolium | reverse complement strand
AAATATCTAGAAAATTCGTTAATGGAAAAAATATCATTCTGAGGAGCTCTAAATTACGAACAAAATGGGTCCAATATTGATATGCTTTTAACGCACGTGCGATTTATTTTATAAAAATGTTGAAGTTTGATATATATACATATATATATATTTAAAAAAAAACTTTTGAAAGTATTTAGAATCTTGCATTTTGAAAAATAAAAAAATACTTACAAAAACTACCCTTAACTTTTTGATATTTACAACTTTTTTATATAACAAACTTTATTTGTCAAATATTTAGCAAATATCTAGCAAATTCGTTAATGAAAAAAATATCGTTACAAAGAGCTCTGAATTTTTGTAGAATTTTAAAAAATAAATAAATCTTTTATTCTTTTTACGGATATTTGTCTTTTTATTTTAACTTTACCCTATATATATATATATATATATATATATATATATATATATATATATATATATATATATATATATATATATATATATATATATATATATATATATATATATATATATATATATATATATATATATATATATATATATATATATATATATATATATATATATATATATGAGAGAGATCAGTCGGATTTTTAAATTTGTGCGGATGTGGATAGATCTGGACCGCATATTCGGATCCGATCTTGACTTTTTGTAAAAAAGTCAAGATCTGCACTATCTTCAGCAGTACCAATTGACCATGTAAATGATTTTTTAATTTTTTTCCTTTTGAGGATCCTTACTATTGTTATCTTCTTTCATTTTTTATTTTTCAGTTTTTACGAGCACTTTTAGTTTTTGATTATGAGTCCTACCGTGATATTAACGATATTATGAGTTCTCATCGTGATATTAAGAATGGCGTGATATTATAAAATGGTGATATTATAAAACCAAATGTGATATTAAGCTTTTTACATGTAAAATTGAAACGTGATATTAAGAAACATATGATAGTTA
Source organism: Chrysanthemum lavandulifolium (assembly GCA_022545495.1). NCBI lineage: Eukaryota > Viridiplantae > Streptophyta > Magnoliopsida > Asterales > Asteraceae > Chrysanthemum > Chrysanthemum lavandulifolium. The sequence continues at coordinate 164,436,961 of CM040245.1, read as the reverse complement.
CTATGATATTAACAAATTTATTAAAAAGCGTATGATAGTTACGGTGATATTATGATTATATTAAAAAAAAGAAAAAGTTCCCTGTGATAGTAAAAAAGAAACGTGATATTAACATTTTTTATTAAAAAAGTATAATGATATTAATAATATTAGTAAAAAACAAAAAGTAGTGTGATATCAAAAAAGTTAGTGTGATATTAACAATTTGTATTAAAATAAAATGGTTTATGTGATATTAGATCGGATCTTGACTTTTGTAAAAAGTCAAAATCGACCTTAATATCACAATACCTAATCATGAAAACGTTTTTTGAAATTTTTTCAGGATTCTTAATAATTTATCATCCTCTTTATTTTTTAATTTTTGATTTTCTTGAATTTAAAAAAAAAAAAAAAAAAAAAAAACTACGTGATATTATCCGCACCATCCTACTTAAAATGCAATCCGCACTTTGATCCTTCTCCTGTATGTATATATATATATATATATATATATATATATATATATATATATATATATATATATATATATATATATATATATATATATATATATATATATATATATATATATATATATATATATATATATATATATATATACTAGTTTTAAACCCGCCCAATGAGCGGGCATGACTTATAATTTTTTGTTTGTTGTTTTTTGTTAACTTAAATATATTTTTTAAAATTGTCAAACAATATTATAAGACAATTTTTTTTTCTTTTTTTAAAGAATTATAAATAATTGTATGGTTTGCGTGGATGGTTAATAATTGTTTGTATTCCACACCAATGTATCCTTAGTAATGTAGGTTTGCGCCTATTTGGTCTTGCTGCTACCTCCTTCCTACTTAGGGGTTGTAGCACATCTTTGATTTCAATAATAAAAACTTATTTGACATATATAATCTTAGTAAACGTAACATATGAAACAGGAAAATTTAAGCAAACCGGGTTAGAATGTTTGACATATGAAGTGCATGTTGAGTCTTGTAATGGCATTCAATTCAGTTTTGGTGTGCAACAATACACTTGGATAATCCCAGCTGCACTTGTGTGATCAAACGTCCATTGCTGAGCAGTTGTATCTTGTCCACAAGTTGGCATTGCGGGCATACATTCCGTCAATATTTCGTTATCGTACACCACTTGTAGTTTTCTCTTATTATTCTCAGTAGCACCTAAAAGTTGTTTTGAGAGCTGTCTTTATAGGTAGTTAAGAACAACGATGGTTGTTAAGGCATATGTAGTAGTAAAACTTAGGAAACCAATGTACTTACTATAAAAAAAATCAGGGTGAGATCTTGGACTTTACCTATGAACATAGAAGACCAACACTCACGAGGTCCTCGGAAAAGACATTGTTTCGATGCATTGGAGTGTATATTAATGATGCATGATACGTAGGATTCCATTGAACATCGCTGATAGGTAGTGAACATTTCAAGCTCATGCACTTTCACGAATGAACATAGAAGACCAACACTCCAGAGTCCTCATAAGACGTGGTTTCAATTAAGCATTGGAGTATACATGATATGTCGCCTTACATTTGAGTTCATTGAACATCGGATGATGGTAGTGAACATTTGGCTAGAACATGTCAACTCGCAAATTTGCCTCGCTAACAGGATACACCTATGAGAAATCAAGAAACAAAGTATGAGGTTGTATAGTGTCATAAAAAATGCATAAAATAAGATATATTATATTTTTAAATATGAGAGCATTAGTACCATATTTGCGTCACCACAACTGCAATCTCTTTTCTGGTCTCATGACTATACGAATTACAAAAGAGATTAAGTATTTCATGTAAACCTTAATAATGTGAAAGTTAAGGAATTTGATATTAATGAATACGGATGAAAAGAGATTGACGTTTGATTATGTGTGCCCTCATAAGTGTCTTCATGAGCTGCACAAACAATAAAAGGAAACTCATAATAACATACCATATTTTGACAATACAGACTTCAATTGTGCTGCAACAGACTCCTCAGAGAGAACACTCACATCCTAAATAGAAGCAAAACTTATGTGGATGTTAAACAAAAAAAAAGCTAAAAGTTTTAGAAACCCATTAAGAAGCGTTTGGCTAACCTTATTTGAGGAGCTTAATATCTTATTGTATTTTTGAAAAAGCTTTCAAGCTACTTGAAGGTCTTCGCGCAACTCATTTCAAAGAGCTTATAGCTTTTTTGTAGGTAAAATAAACAATTGCTAAAGCTTATCGAGACATCCCTTAATTTTACTACACAACCATATAAAAAGAAATATGTTATTAAACCTGAACCCCAAGGGTATTTTGTGTAGTAATAGCGGTGATCTCGGTGGACGAAGAAACTCTACATGCACAAAACAAATAAAAGCGAATATACTTTCTTAATCACTACTAATGTCCTACTGCGCAAATTGTTTTAAAAGTGCCCACTATCATAACATGTAATCCTACTAAACTATACACGATATACGCCATCGAGTAAGAAAAATTAGCTGGATGTCGATGTGTAACTGAATGCTTGTGTGTTACATATAAGCTATATATATGATTTTCCACTACTTTGTATGAGGTACTATGACAAATGTTTTCTAATAGTACGAAAAAGTAATCAAATATCAATGCTAATATGGCGTGAGATTCTTGAGATATATACACATTGTTAATGACTATACTTTTAATTCTTACCAATTCATAGTTCTTGTTTATCTTCAACGAATATAATGAATGTGAAATAAAATATCACCTTTAAATGGGTAAAAACTATCCATGTGATACATCTTTAAAAATATAAGCGGATATAAGGCTAGTTTCATGTGATATATCTTTAGCAAATGTAGCAAATGTTTCTGAGATAGAAGCAATAATATAGATGTCGAATGATTATATAACCGAATCGGTTTAGCAACTAATAATATATAGATGCCGTATAATGACAAGTAGACAATCAGGAGTTTATCTCCAAAAACCTTTGAATCATCTCGTAATATTCTTCCTTGATCAAAAGATTAACATTCTTGTTTCATCCGATTACAAATCTTGTTTCATAAGCGACTCTATATTTGTACTTATTCATAGTTTAACTCCAAAAACGACATGAGATTCTTTATAGTTTGCAATTAAAAAGCCACCTCAGTCACTGACGTTATTTTTTAATCTCCATATATTTCTGTAATAACCTGGTTTCTCATTTATCATTCTCTGAATGTATGACACATTCCTATTTTTTATGACTATTATTTCATGTTTAGGTTTTATGCAAACCTTAGTTATAAGTTGAAAACAAAGATTCTATTATTATGGTGATCTTTAGCAATCTTTTGAGCTAAATACATTTTGTGAATTGAACCTCAACTTGGAATGGCAATATATGGAAACAGTAATATATTGCGTTTTTAGTTCCCTGAGGCGCAAGTGAGCACATGTAGCGTTAAATTCTACGAGATTGGGGTGATCCAGATTTTGTGCACCTTGTACGAACATGTGGTTGTGGAAATTATTGAGCGGTTCTTGTTGATAAGGGTAGTATTGTTGCCCATTCCCAAAACTCATCACGAATAACAAAGCGACAACCTAAAAAATAAGGCGAGGAAAAAGCATCTCGAGAGAGTATCAAGCAGTGACTCACCAATTGCTTAATGCAATCTATCAAAGACCATAATGCTTTGACCAGTCTAACTACCATCATCACCTAAGATATATTGACACGAGCATGAATATCGCATTTCTCGACTTGTTTGCCTCCTCACTTTGAGCGGTGATCTTTAATTGTTACGCAATATGAAGAGAATTTGTGTGTTTAGGAAGCGAAACAATCAATTAATTCAAGAAATAACCTAAAAGGACCTACTTTTGTTTCTTAGCATTCTTATGCTTGATGCTAATAACCATATCCATATCCATCCTCCGGTGTTCACGTGTTTGACCATGCATATCGGACCTTCCACACTTTCACGGTCAATTGATGACGTATAGTCTACATCCGGGTCACGAACCCGGCTAAAGTCAACACTAACAGCCTTGTGCAGTCGGGCTACACCGATTAGAGGTTTGGGCTCGAAGGCCCAAGCCTAAAGCTATTCACGGAATAGATATCCGATATCTTCTAAATAAGAGGATTATCATTCCCAACCGACTTAAGCGGGATACGGCGAAGGTTGAGGAACACGGAACCAACAAGGATTCCGTGCGTATATAAAGGAATCATATCCCTCGTTTAAGTGCGATCTCAAACCTAATTATCCTTAAACCTAAAACCGATTACTTACTCACCAGGAGGATAATCGTGGGAGACAATCCTGGTAAGCCTAACGGTGTCTTTTGTCTCTTAGTCGCGGAGTCTCGGCGGCAATTCTCAATTGGTGCGAGCCAGGGCTCCAAACCGAGCCCAACTTTTGTATCAACAAGTGGCGCCATCCGTGGGACCCTACACTAGAACCAACACTAGAATGACAAAGCATGGAAATCGTGATCATGATCGGACTTATGGGAAAGAAGTCGCCAGCGGACTAACTCTAAGCGGACCTGCAGGACAACCAGTATTTGCTAAAAATAAGGAATCGGGCCAAGACTTGATCTTCCTCTTGTGGAACCGCAGCTCGGGAACAACCCAAGCCACTACAACCACCACAGTGGAGTAGACCCATGCAGCAAGACCGTCTTTACTACTCCTTCCAATCGGTGCTAAGCCCGGCGACAAAGGCACGAGGCCTTTTGGCCAAAATAAGGGTGTAGTGATGAAACAAACACACGCTCGCTCTTGAGGGGTCGCACGAGCTAGCACCGAATTTTCGTATCCCAAAACTACGAAACATTAAGCGCCTCATGCAAGAGGAAGAAGAAGAGATCGGTCGGACTTGAAAGCCCGACTCATTTCGATTCGAATACGAGACTTTCCCCTTCTTATCCGAGAGAAGAAGCGGGAGGAGCACCGCCGACCCCGTGTTCAACGAATGGGAGGAGAATCGAGGAGGATGAGACATCTCGCTCGCATCACTGAGTGAGAATGGCGAAGATGAAAAGCGTACTGTCCACACGAGACTTGGTAGCCGCGAGAATCCAAGGCAGTTGGGGCGACACTATTCCCCAGCGAAAGCCCTCCGAGTACAAACTCGAGGACCGTCGCAAGCGCGAAGAGAAAAATTGTCCTCGAAAATTCCTCGGACAAGAGGATAGTGGCCCCGACGCTGAAGTCGAAGCGAAATGTATATGATGACCGGGAGGATGAAGATATATCCTCCTTGGCGCGCCAAAAGGTGGATCGTTCACTCGGCGCGTCGGTGACTTCTCGAAAGCAAAGAAAGGCGCATGCCCGTAGCGTAAGACCTATGATGGAACGGTGACCACGATGATCACCTCAAAATTTTCGAATCAAGCGACAATTGAAAATTGGCCACGACGTGTGGTGCCACATGTTCAACTCCACACTAGTGGGAAGCAGCAGGCTGGTTCGGAAGCTTCCACGAAGCATCAGCGGTTTGAGGAATTGAGAAGCGTTTCGCCTAAACTTTACTCAGGAGGAAGAAGCGCGCCAAAATCTGTCGAACTCGCTAGGGTAAAGCGGCGCAATGAGAGTCTAAGCGCGCATTCATGGAGCGCTTCAAAGAAGAATGCATGCAAGTTAAAGCATGCCGGAAGTATTGAAGATCTACGGTTTCATGAGCAGGATTAACAATCCAGAACTCATCAAGAGGTTGAATGACAAGATTCACGAAACCTTTGATGAACTCATGAAACGCAGCTCGGTCCTTCATCCGAGGAGAAGCCGCTGCGGCGGATAGCAAAAGGAACTACTCGAACTACCGGTCACGAGGAACAACACGGAACAATCCAATGACAGGGTAGTAACACGTAATAGACTATCGCGACCGGGGAGCGGGAGGGATAATAGCAGATACCCGCTAACAAGTCCCGAAGAAATACTGCAACGGAAGGTCGAATTTTCCAAGACCGGCGAATCGCACTCGGAGGATCGGTATGCGGGAATGGATCTTGTGATTACCATGCACGGAAGGGCCATACCACCAAAGAATGCGTCCAACCACTACAGACTCATCGACAAGATGGTTAAGAAGGTAGATTGGACCACGGTGAAAACATTAAAGAGGAAAGGATAGACAAAAAGTGGAAACAAGAAGGAGACACCCAAAGACAAGGTGACACGATCTACATGATACAATCATGGCGGCGAATCACTAAGCGAAGGTCGACCAAGAATTTTCAGCGTGGAAAAAATCTCTTTCCCGCTTAGCTGCGGACAGCAGTGGAACCACTCACTATAGAGATAGCGCGAAGTCGCGACATCCACGCATGTACGTTGACGGTGGAGCTCGCAAACATCATGTATGAGCATTGCTTCAAGCGGCTGCATGCCTTGAAATCTGTGATCGATTAAGCCCGGCCCGGCCGGCGTTGGTAGTTTCTGGTGACAAAATATGGCCGATGGGCAAATAAGACTACTAGTCGACGCCGAGAAGCGAACAACATTCCGCGACATCACGGATGGAATTCATGGTGATCAAATCTCCATCGCCATATAATGGCATTATCGGAGACACAGGATATCGACTATCGCATGAGATGCCATCAACGGCAAGCGGGATGCTTAAATTCCCGGTGGAAGGAGGCATTGTTACTCTGCGGTGTCACTATCCCACATAGAGAATGTAACACGATTACATGCGAAATGGCACGGATCCCGAATAACATGCAACCGAATTCCAAATCGAAGGTTGCAATTCACCTGAATACCCGGACCGTGAAATATCCATCCAGTCATCATCGGACAATGGCAAAGCGGTATGCGCGCTCTTACAAAAGAACTTGGACATTTTCGCATGGGAACCAAAACACATGACCGGAGTACCACGTTCCATAATGAGCATTGGCCGAAATCAGGCAAAGTACTGTGTCACGCCGAAAGGCGGGCGCGGCTCCAGAGCGGCGCAAGCAATCTGGCGGAGGTACACAACTTGTGGATCACGGGGAATCATGCGGGAAGTCTATTACCATGGTAGCTTTCCAATCCGGTCATGGTAAAGAAGAGCGACGGCGGTGGCGTATGTGTGTAGACTACACGACCTTAACAAAGCATGTCCACAAGGCGCTATCCATTACAGAGATAGGCGGAAAGTAGAGTCTTTGTGCGGATACCCATTAAAGTGTTTCCTCGATGCATACAAAGGATATCATCAAATACATATGGCTAAAGAGGGCGAGGAAAAAACGGCCTTCCACACAAGCCAAGCGCGTTTATTACACAAAAATGCCCTTGTCAGAAGAACGAGCGCCACCTACCGGCGGTTAGTAGATAATGCTTTCGGCGGTGGGCAAATCTAGAAGTCTATGTTGATGACCTAGTCATAAAGAGCCATCTTGAAGGCGAGTTAGTGCGACATTGAGAAGCGTTCAAAACTCTACGAGATCAACATGAAGTCGAATCCGAAAAGTGTACCTTGAACTCGAAGGCATGTTTCTTGGATACCTTATAGAACTCGACGGTATAAAACCATGCCCGAAAAAGACAAAGGCGGTCATCGATCTTCCTCACGCGCGTTGAAGGAAGTCTAATCCTCAACGAAAGCTAGCCGCCTAAACAGGTTCCTATCAAGTCGTGAGAAAATCGCTACCGCTTTCAAGACACTCAAAAGTGCATAAAGAAGGGTGATTTTCGGTGGACCACGTGAGGCGTAAGTGGCCTTCACTCGAAAGCAAAGATCCGCAGCGCTCCAACACTTGTTGCACCCGACCGAGGGAAGAGCGATCATGTACTTATGCGCAGCGGCGGAGGCGGTCAAGAAGCGGTTACTACTATGATGGGTTCGATACAAACCCCATCTACTTTGTAAGCAAAGCGCTCAAGAAGCGGAGATGAATTATAGTGCAATGGAAAAGTTAGTTACGGCATTGGTGTTTGTTGCCAAGCGACTGCGGGTACTTCAGCGCACCGATAGCGATAATCGCAGACCAACCGATCAAGCGATCATCTCCAAACCCGATGCATCGTGCCGACTCAAAAGTGGAGTGTATTGCTAGGTGAACACAACATCTCTTACAGGCCGCGTCGCAATCAAAGGACAAATTCGGAAGACTTCATCATCGCACGGATGCAATGAAGATCCGAGGAGTATAGTGTTTCCCGGTCGTTATGTCCCAGCGAGTTGTGCAATGGATTATCAAACGTTTAGTGATCGGGAGATTTGAACGGAAAAGGAGATTTGGAATTATTATAACTACGGAAAAAGCCAACAAACAACAACGGCTTAAATGCAAATTAAAGGAAATTAAAAAGATAAAATCTATTAAATAAACGCTATCACTATATTTAAAGTGATGAACGTTTAAAAATTAAAACTAAAAACTTACGTTTAAATAAAAATACGTAAACGTACAAAATAAAAAGTGAAATCTGAGAAATAAAAGTCCTAAAAATATGAAAAATACATTTTTACAATCCTAATGATATAAGAAAATTTTAAGAAAAAGAAAATTATTTTTAAAACTAATTAAATAATTATTATTAATTAAAACTATTTTTAAGTATTTAATAATACACTAAAATAAAAGAAAATATGAAATAAGACTAGAAAAATAAAATTAAAACTTAGAAAAATCTAAAATATGATAAAACTAATTTTAAAACTGAAAATATATTTTTAGACTTTTATGTATTTATTATTAATTTAAAACTATTTAAAACTAATTAAATTGCTAGAAAATACAAATTTAACTAAGAAAAATCTAGAAAAATACTTTTTTCTTTTTATATTTATCTAAACTTAAGAAAATTGAAAAATTATTTTTTGAACCTTTTCTTAATTTTTTGTATTAAATCCTATTTAAAAATGCTTAAAAACTAATTTAAATTAAGAAAAATAGCAAACAAGCTTAGAAAAATCTGAAAATTTCAGGAAAACTCTAAAATAATATTAGGAATCTAGGAAAATTGGAAAAACAAGTGCTTGTGTGGAGGATTAGCAAGCGATGTGGAAAGTGCTTATGAAATAAGCTATGGATAAGCAAATGGAAATGAAAGCTACCACACCACCCAAACGATCAGAACTTAAATAAGCTAAAATACCCAAAATGCAACAAGAATCAACAAGCTAAACCACTGGATTGCACAAGCAAAGATTTGATGTTATGAGATTTAGAGGACTAAAATAGTTTATGGAGCCACTTTAAGCTTATTCACACTAGCTAGATAAGCTAAAATGGAAAAACAAGGACTCTATACTAGACAGATACTTGCACCAAATTAGAGCTAAGTCAAGCTCAAATGAGCTCTGGCACTAAGAATCGAGCCAAAAATCAGTTTAATGCGGTGTCTACAAATGCAACCATATTGACAAGCATTTATGACCCTTGTAAAAAATTGTAAAATTACACAAAATGGTGACAAGAAATGAGACCGGTTGGAGTTTTAGATCAACAAGTTTCACGAGATAAATCCAAAAATGAGTCCAATAAAATCCTTTTCATGAGGCTCAAAACTAGAATTTCGACACATTTTGACTTTTGAAAAAATGTTAAAAGTTGACTTTATCCAACTTTGGATCCAATTTTAAGAACGATCTTGATGTTATAAGGTGTAATGGAGACCTCTGCAAGCTTTGTTTAAGACTTTTGAACACAAATCAAAAGATTGGATTTCCAAAATCCAACAGTTAACTGTTGGAGATAGTTAAAGTAATTTTGACTTTACAAGTATTAAAGGTACAAATTAATGACTCAAATAGTTTAATAAGCTACACAACCTTGAACCAACAAGTATTATCTCTTGAGCAAGCCTTAAGGCGGTTTAAACTACAAATCCAAACACCCCTTAACCCATTTGTGAAGTTTAAAACTATTCTATCACTAACAAACTTGAACCATTGATCAAACTAAGTTAATGTAGCTTAAATATAACTATTAAAGCAGTTTTAACTAGTTTAAACTACAAATATTGATTATGCAAAAAACTTGAAAATCACTTACAAAGTCCAAAGTCGCTAGCTTGAAACCATGGACCATGAACCACTAACCTATCCAAATCAACCCAAATCACTACTATTCAACCCAAATTCAAGCTGCATCAACCACTTTCCAACTCCATTCCATTTGCTCACCGTTTGACTTTTGTTGACCCGGATACAAAATGAATGGAAACTTGACTATAAGCTTATGAAAAGCTATAAAAAGCTTATCTAAGCTTATATAAACTGATAAACAAGCTTATTGAAGCTTGGTTTTATGAAATGGAAATTGGAATTTTCAACAGTAAGCACATAAGCATGAAACTAAATGAAACTTTGAATTAATGATTAAAACTTGCTCAAACTGACAATATAACTTGAGTTTGATACTTGTGAACAAAAGATTACAGATTTGAAATCAAACTAATACATTAAAGATAAAAACGACATAGGAAAATTTAAAACTAATAATCTACTACTTGCTTCTTCTCTTTCCTTCTCTTTTTATAACCCAATCTCTTTGTATCTCTCATCTGATTGTTTCCCATCAACCCCAGCCATTGGATGGCTTGAAATTAATCTTGGCCCTTCAAACATATTTTGGCGCCAAATTCCTTGTTTGACAATAAGGTTGAGTGAGGGGAGGTGCATTAAATGCTCTTGGAGGTTAGTTAGAGGTGGGGAGACATGGTGGAGTGATTGGGAGGGGATGGGATGGGTTCTGGTGAATTGCGAGCGACAAGTGAGAGTGATGAAGACTTTGGCGGGTTGAGTATTTTGACCAGAATTGACCAGGGTAGGCTAATAATAGGGGGGTTCATAATGCCATTTGTGAGGGTCCAAAGATAGGTAAGGGTCAAAATTAGTTAAAGGGTTTAATAATCAAGGACCTATTGTGTAATTCCACGAAACTTGAGGGCCTAGAGTTGCCAATCCATCAAAATTGTTTCAAGGGACCAAAAGTGACAACCTTCAAAAGTACAAGGACCAAAATTGCCATTTTGCAATTTTCGAGGACCATTCGCCAATTTTTAAACTTGAAGGACCATTTTGTAATTTTCTCAAACTTTTAATATTTTTCACCAAAGGACTAAATTTGACAACTTTTGATTTTAAAAGGACCTTTGGTGACTTTACTTTTGAAATTATGTGCTCGGGGACTATTTTTGACAACTTTTGAAACTTGGGGATTTTTGCAAATTTGATATGTTTTCATCGATTTTGATATTTTGCTTTTAAAACACATAAAACAACGATTTGTGATATTTTGATCATTTGATGTGTTTACGAGTGTTTCGAGATGATTTTGCGGTTTATTTTGTACAAAATGATGAGTATTTACACACTCATCAATCCCCACATCGAGATATTGCTAGTCCCTAGCAATGATTTGAGAAAACATAATGGATTTTAATCTCTTTACCAAAAGCCATTACTTGGAGTAGCCAAATGTTTTAGTTCAAGTAAGAACCATGGTACACCGATAACCATGTGATTTTGAGCAAACCACCGACTTTCAACGGTTTGATTTTGTCTTTACCGAGCCGTACCCTACGGACTAGCCAACTCTTAGATAAATTATCAATATTATCTTTGGTGGTGATTACCAATTATGGTTTTCCACTTGCCTTTACCACAAGCCATAACCTTGCGGGCTAGCCAACTCTTCACTTTTTAGGATATGGTGAGTTGAATACCATACAATTTTGGGCAAATTGCAAGCCATATAAGCGGTTTGAGAAATCTTTACCAAGAGCCGTTTGCTCTGGATTAGCCAATCCTTTTGTCTTCTGAGACATGGCGGATGATAACCAAATGAGAAAGTGTAAAACACTTACTCCAAAAAAATTTTGGCCAAAAACGGGGAATTGGTATAATTATATGATAAAATTCGTGAGAATTCCCCACACTTAGAAATGAATATTGCCCTCAATATTCAAAGTACCGCGGTTATGCGAAACAAAAACGTAAAGGGAAATACTACGGCCATTATTTATTTAGAAATTTTTTTTTTTTTTTTTTTTTTTTTTTTTGTTTTTTTGAAACATGTGGGCAACCCCCACACTAGGGTGGTAGAAAGAGGTGAGAAGATAGAAATATGGGTGAAAACCCATATGGCATCTCTTGTTTTTGATTCCCGGTCGCTAGCTTGACTCGACCCGCATTCATTTGTTCATGGGGAAAGTAGCGTGGAAAACCAATCTCGATCGGACTTTCGTTCACAATGTTAATGAACATATGAACATCGAAAGTTCCACACCGACGAGATATAACCGCGGTATTGTTTAATAGTAGAAACTATAAAGGATGATACGGGGTCAAAGATGGTGTCCTCATTCCGAAAGAGAAAAGGAAAGAGCAACCACACCATCTGTGAAGAATGGAATAAAGGCGTACATGAGAATGCATGTCCATTCCTCGTGAGAGAAAGCAAATCACCGGTTTGACATCTTTAAGCTTAAACTTGAAGCTTAGATGGTGATTGTCAAGAAGATGTCCGGGAGGAGGGTGGAAATGGTTCTTCAATCAACAAACTTTCCGGAAAAGGATGTCTCCTCGGATCAAGGTAAGTGTTATCAATTCCGTTGGAATTGACTCATCACTAAGAAATGCATCGACTTCATTCCAAAGTTGTCATCTTCCTCATCGGGGTGAGAGAAGGAATGGAAGAGTCGGGAATAAGACTAGAAGATGATGGATCATTTTGAGCAATTCATCAATGGGAAGAATGTCTCCCATTGGATCACAAACATCATCATCCAACTCGATGATGGCGAAGAGTTTAGTTTCATCCACGAGCTTAACAATCTCGATCGACAAGCGATGCGGAGGTGGGACAAGTGGTGTGCTCTTAGAGCTAGCGGTTTCCACCACTTCGATGAAGTCTCCGATTCTAGATCATCGTCATCATCATCAAGAACACTCTTGACTTCCACAGTACAACTTTCAAACCATTTGCTTGAACCGGGGTAATTTTCAAAGCTTTGAGCTCGGACGTTTTGGTGAACACTCTTAACCGTGAAATTTGAGAGTGTTGCATTGATTCTTTCGATTTTTGATCAATTGTGGCAACACTCTTTTTGTATAGAGGTTTGGAGTTCGGTTAATATTTAACGTGAGCTCTTCGTTGTCAACCCGTATGGTCAACTCTTGACAAACACATCAATCGAGCACGACTCGTTCTCAAGAAAGCTCTCCCAAGATGAGGGAACTCTAGGATCGCATCGAAGTCTACTACAACAAAGTCGGCATGAAAGTGAAACTTTCCCACTTTCATCACGACATCCTCGGCTATCCCAGTGGACGAGTTACAGTGCGATCCGCTAGCTCGAGTGTCATACGAGTGGATGAAAGTTCGGAAGAGCAGTTTCTTCCATCTTGAGAGTGGCATGAGGTTAATGCTAGCGCCAAGATCGGCCAGGCGAACATTGAAACATCCCAAGAAATCACACGGGATTAAAACCGGCCGGGGTCTTCAAGCTTTTCGGAAGCTTATTAAGAATGGCTGTTGAGCATTGCTCATTGAGAGGAGTTTTAGCCATCTCGATAGCTTATCTTTGTTGGTGAGTAAGCCTTTAGCGTGGATGCAAATTTAGGCATTAGAGCGAGCATCAACGAAGCTTATATCAAAGTGAAGCTCATTGAAGATTTGGAAAAATTTTCCATTTGCTCTTTGTTTTTGTCTTTGAGCTTCTCATCATTCATTCTTGATGGGTAAGGAAGTGACTAGACTTTTGAGCCGGGATGGAAGTGTTTTACGGCTCAAGATTTTTCTTGAACATCGGGTTCGGACTTAAAACTTGGACTACCGAAGGTGGGACGTGTCTTGATGCCGTGGGCTTGAATAATGCACCTTGTCCGTTGTCTCCTTGGTAACTTGACTAAATGCCACGGGAGGAGGGGCATAGGAGTCTTAGGTCCATTGTGCGTCTTACCACTACAGTGGTGACGGCTTTCAACTCGGCATTGGGATTGGGAATAGTATTGCTGGGAGTCCTCCGGAAGATGGCGAAGCTTTGTTCATATTCATGTTCATGAAGCCGCTCATCATATTCTTTAACTCATTTGTCTGCCGAGATAATGTGGTATCAATTTCCTTTTAGCTCAACTCTCATGTTATTGATCCGAGTTTGCATTGATCGCATGTTTGACTCGGTCATTTTCATGAAGTCATTTGGCATGGGAGCTTGAGGAGGTGGTTGATAACTTTGATGATTAGGAGCTTGATATGGTTGAGGTTGGTTGAAATTGTTCGGTTTTGATTGAAATTTTGAGAGTTATTGAAATTTTGTCCTTGATTGAACAAAGCGATTCGATTGCCATGGTTTTGCAGGAGGAAAACCGGTGGTGTCATACCGCTAGGTGCAGTAGTGAGGATCGACTGTGGTCGGTATTGATTGTGGTTTACGAAGCTACGGGAGCTTGGTAAAAGGAAGCATCGGTTGCTTGACAATCATAATCGCATGTGGACCACTACAAGTTTCACACACCTTGTTTACGGCTTTGGTTGGTTCGGGCTTATGAATTTCGCTTTTGATTTCCTTTACCTCTTTTATCATACAATGGATGATGTCCGTTAGAAGCGACTATCGGAGCGCTAACTCGGAAGAGTTACGGATGAAGAAGCGAGTGTTCGAACATTGACTTTGTTGCGAGAAATAGGAACTTTGATTTTGCTCGCAAATCTCAATCACATCTTTAGGTTTACGATTCAAGATATTGCCTTCTGGCTGCATTCAAGGAATCTTGATCATTACCGTTCAACCCATTGTAAAAGATATTGACTTGTTGAAGCTCCGTGAATTCATGATGGGGCATTTCACGAGGAGATCTTTGAATCTCTCCATGCCTCTCCAAAATTTTCATCGAAATTTTGACGAAATCCGAAATTTCATTTTAAGATTAGTCGTCTTTGATGGAGGAAAGAAATAGTTGACAAACTTTTGAACAAGATCCTCCCAAGTTTCGATGGATCGAGGGGTTCTTTTCCACCAAATCCGGCTGTCCTCAGAGAGAATGGAAAAAGCATCAACTTGATGACTTTTGAGGCACATCCTTGAAATTGATAGTTGAAGTCAACTTGTTAAACCAACGGATGTGTGCATCGGTCTTCTCGATCGAGACCAGCGGAATTGATTTGTGACACAAGTTGGATCAAATGTGTCTTCAATTCAAAGTGATCGAATTGATAACGGGTAAAACGATGGCATCTCCATAACCCTCGGTGGGTGCACGGAGCATTTCGCCATAATGCGTTAAATGCGCCATGGTGTTGCTTGAAATAGTACGAATCTCGGGTTCGACTATTTGGGCGACGTCTCTGAAACGTCTTCTTGGAATTTCGCTAGATCACGCAAAGGACTCAATGATCTAGAAGAGCGAGTGCGCATGCACTAGAGTTAACTCTAAGGACTCTCGAGTTAAGGAGAGAAATGGAATTATGAAGATATTTCGGATGAGAATGAGAATTATGAAGGCGTTTTATAAAAATGGGTGAGAAGAATCTTTATGGGTTTTACGGTTACGAAGCGTCGATATCACAACAAAATCAATTAACACAAGATCGAGGCAAAACAACGATGAACTTAACCAATAATCCAAGATGAATGGCTTCTTTGAAAAAGGTACACCAATCACAAGGACACAAAGGCAAGTTTTAAATCTTTAGTTCGGGAACTTATTATGGTCGCACCCCAGTTAGGTAGTGCCTTTGCCTTGGTTTCGGTGGTAATCTTTTAAGTTGTTATTATTAAAGAAAGCGAAGAATCTTTTGTATTTTATTATTTGATACATATATAGAAACAAAAGGAAAAATATTTTTGTGTTTTATACGTTTTGGATGTTTTGGGTTTTGGATTTTTATAAGAAAATATGGATATATATATATGGATAGATATGGATGATATGAACAAATGAGTGAGTATTCAAACAACTAATCGCTAGACGAAGATGAATCGGCCTGACTCCGTGTGGCGCAAAAATTTGATTTCTTGTGAAAACCGTCAAGTTTTCTCACCATGAATGCAAGAAACTTAAAACAACTTAAAAGACGAATGCAATGAAGATCGAGGAGTATAGTGTTTCCCGGTCGTTATGTCCCAATGAGTTGTGCAATGGATTATCAAGCGTTTAGTGATCGGAAATTTGAGCGGAAAAGGAGATTTGGAATTATTATAACTACGGAAAAAGCCAACAAATTACAACGGCTTAAATGCAAATTAAAGGAAATTAAAAAGATAAAATCTATTAAATAAACGCTATCACTATATTTAAAGTGATGAACGTTTAAAATTAAAACTAAAACTTACGTTTAAATAAAAATACGTAAGCGTACAAAATAAAAGTGAAATCTAAGAAATAAAGTCCTAAAAATATGAAAAATACATTTTACAATCCTAATGATATAAGAAAATTTTAGAAAAGAAAATTATTTTTATAACTAATTAATTAATTATTATTAATTAAAAACTATTTTTAACTATTTAATAATACTCTAAAATAAAAGAAAATATGAAATAAGACTAGAAAAATAAAATTAAAACTTAGAAAAATCTAAAATATGATAAAACTAATTTTAAAACTGAAAATATATTTTTTAGACTTTTTATATATTTATTATTAATTTAAAACTATTTAAAACTAATTAAATTGCTAGAAAATACAAATTTAACTAAGAAAAATCTAGAAAAATACTTTTTTCTCTTTTTATATTTATCTAAACTTAATAAAATTGAAAAATTATTTTTTGAACCTTTTCTTAATTTTTGTATTAAAAGCTATTTAAAAATGTACTAAAAAGTAATTTAAATTAAGAAAAATAGCAAACAAGGTTAGAAAAATCTGAAAATTTCAGGAAAACTCTAAAATTATAAAAGGAATCTAGGAAAATTGGAAAAACAAGGTGTTGTGTGGAGGATAGCAACGATGTTGTAAGTGCTTATGAGATAAGCACTTCAAATAAGCAAATGAAAGCCTAACACCACCAAACTGATCACAGAGGCTTAAATAAGCTTGAAGAAGTGAAATGCAACAA
Source organism: Chrysanthemum lavandulifolium (assembly GCA_022545495.1). Lineage (NCBI taxonomy): Eukaryota > Viridiplantae > Streptophyta > Magnoliopsida > Asterales > Asteraceae > Chrysanthemum > Chrysanthemum lavandulifolium. Next base: position 164,419,971 of record CM040245.1, on the reverse strand, counting down.
GAATCAACTGCTTTTAACCATTGCACTTTGCAAGATTTGATGTTATGAGATTTAGAGCTTTTATGGAGCCAACTTTAAGCTTATTCACAAGTTACTAGATAAGCTAAAATGGAAAAACAGAGAATGGACTCTATACTAGACTAGCCAACTACTTATGCACCAAATTAGAGCTATGGTCAAGCTCAAATGAGCTCTTACAAGACCAAGAATCGGTGGACTACACCGAGCCAATGCAATCAGGGAAATGCAACCATATTGACAAGCATTTATGACCCTTGTAAAAATTGTAAAATTACACAAAAATGCACAAGAAATGAGACCAAGTTTTAGATCAACAAGTTTCACGAATAAATCCAAAAATGAGTCCAAGAAAATCCTTTTCAAGAGGCTCAAAACTAGAATTTCGACTTTTGAAAAATGTTAAAAGTTGACTTTATCCAACTTTGGATCCAATTTTATCACCGATCTATGTGTTATAAGGTGTAATGGAGATAATGCAAGCTTTGTTATAGACTTTAGAACACAAATCAAAAGATTGGATTTCCAAAATCCAACAGTTAACTGTTGGAGATAGTTAAAGTGAATTTTGACTTTACAAGTATTAAACCAATTAATGACTCAAGTGAGTTTATTTAAGTTAATACAACCTTAACCAACAAGTATTATCTCTTGAACAAGCCTTAAGCACAAGTTTAAACTACAAATCCAAACACCCTTAAGTGCAATGATGAAGTTTAAAACTATTCTATCACTAACAAACACAAACCATTGATCAAACTAAGTTAATGTAGCTTAAATATAACTATTAAAACAGATTTTAACTAGTTTAAACTACAAATATTGATTATGCAAAAAAACTTGAAAATCACTTACAACAAGTCCAAAGTCGCTATGGCTTGAAACCATGGACCATGAACCACTAACCTATCCAAAATCAACCCAAATCACTACTATTCAACCCAAATCCAAGCTCGCATCAACCCTTTCCTGTTTCCATTGCCATTTTGCACCCAGTTTGACTTTTGTTGACCAAGAACAAAATGAATGGAAACTTGACTATAAGCTTGTAAAAGCTATAAAAACTTATATAAGCTTATATAAGACGATAAACAAGCTTTATGAAGCTTGGTTTTATGAAATGGAAACTTAAATTTTCAACGAAAGCACATAAGCATGAAACTGAATGAAACTTTGAATTAATGATTAAAACTTGCTCAAACCGACAATATAACTTGAGTTTGATATTTGTGAACAAAAGATTACAACTTGAAATTTAACTAATACATTAAAGATAAAAACGACATAGGAAAATTTAAAACTAATAATCTACTACTTGCTTCTTCTTTTCCTTTCTTTTATAACCCAATCTCTTTGTATCTCTCATCGATTGTATCCCATCAACCCAGCCATTGGATGGCTTGAAACTAATCTTGGCCGTTCAAACAGATTTTGGCGCCAAATTCCTTGTTTGACAAATAAGGGTTGAGTGTGAGGGGAGGTGCATTAAATGCTCTTGGAGTTAGTTGTGGAGGTGGGGAGACATGGTGGAGTGAGAGAGAGGAGGGTTTGGGGATCTGGCTGAATGCGAGCGACAAGAGAGGATAAAGACTTTGGCGGGTAAATGGATTTTGACGATTTGACCAAAGGGGTAATAATAAAGGGGTTCAAAATGATAATTTTGACAGGGTCCAAAATGAGATGGCGGGTCAAAATGGTTAAAGGGTTTAATTGACAAGGACCATTTGTGTAATTCCACGAAATTTGAGGGCCTAGGCGCCAATCCATCAAACTTGTTTCAAGGGACCAAAAGTGACAACCTTCAAAAGTATAAGGACCAAAATTGCCATTTTGCAATTTTCGAGGACCATTATGCCAATTTTCAAACTTGAAGGACCATTTTGTAATTTTCTCAAACTTTTAATATTTTTCACCAAAGGACTAAATTTGACAACTTTTGATTTTAAAAGGACCTTTGGTGACTTTACTTTGAAATTATGTGCTCGTGGACTGCTTTTGACAACTTTTGAAACTTGGGGACTAAAGCGCAATTTTGCAAATTTGATATGTTTTCATCGATTTTGATATTTTTGCATTTAAAACACATAAAACAACGATTTGTGATATTTTGATCATTTTGATGTGTTTCGAGTGTTTTCGGATGATTTTGCGCTTTATTTTGTACAAAATGATGAGTATTTACACACTCATCAATCCCCACATCGAGATATTGCTAGTCCCTAGCAATGATTTGAGAAAACATAATGGATTTTAATCTCTTTACCAAAAGCCATTACTTCGGAGTAGCCAAATGTTTCGAGTTCAAGTAAGAACCATGGTACACCGATAACCATGTGATTTTGAGCAAACCACCGACTTTCAACGGTTTGATTTTGTCTTTACCGGCCGTTGCACATTCTCGGACTAGCCAACTCTTAGATAAATTATCAATATTATCTTTGGTGAGTGATTACCAATTATGGTTTTTCCACTGCCTTTACCACAAGCCATAACCTTGCGGGCTAGCCAACTCTTCACTTTTTAGGATATGGTGAGTTGAATACCATACAATTTTGGGCAAATTGCAAGCCATATAAACGGATTTGAGAAATCTTTACCAAGAGCCGTTTGCTCTGGATTAGCCAATCCTTTTGTCTTCTGAGACATGGCGGATCGATAACCAAATGAGAAAGTGTAAAACACTTACTCCAAAAAAATTTTGGCCAAAACGGGGGAATTGGTATAATTATATGATAAAATTCGTGAGAATTCCCCACACTTAGAAATGAATATTGCCCTCAATATTCAAAGTACCGGCGGTTATGCCGAAACAAAGAACGTAAAGGGAAATACTACGGCCATTATTTAGAAAGAGGTTTTTTTTTTTTTTTTTTTTTTTTTTTTGAAACATGGGGCAACCCCCACACTAGGGTGGTAGAAAGAGGTGAGAAGATAGAAATATGGGTGAAAACCCATATGGCATGCTATCGTTTTTGATTCCCGAGTCGCTAGCTTGACTCGACCCGCATTCATTTGTTCATGGGGAAAGTAACGTGGAAAACCAATCTCGATCGGACTTTCGTTCACAATGTTAATGAACATATGAACATCGAAAGTTCCACACCGACGAGATATAACCGCGGTATTGTTTAATAGTAGAAACTATAAAGGATGATACCGGGGTCAAAGATGGTGTCCTCATTCCGAAAGAGAAAGGGAAAGAGCAACCACACCATCTGTGAAGAATGGAATAAAGACGTACATGAGAATGCATGTCCATTCCTCAGAGAGAAAGCAAATCACCGCTTTGACATCTTTAAGCTTAAACTTGAAGCTTAGATGGTGATTGTCAAGAAGATGTCCGGGAGGAGGGTGGAAATGGTTCTTCAATCAACAAACTTTCCGGAAAAGGATGTCTCCCTCCGGATCAAGGTAAGTGTTATCAATTCCGTTGGAATTGACTCATCACTAAGAAATGCATCGACTTCATTCCAAAGTTGTCATCTTCCTCATCGAGTGAGAGAAGGAATGGAAGAGTCGGGAATAAGACTAGAAGATGATGGATCATTTTGAGCAATTCATCAATGGGAAGAATGTCTCCCATTGGATCACAAACATCATCATCCAACTCGGATGAAATCAAGAGAGTTTAGTTTCATCCACGACTTAACAATCTCGATGCGACAAACCGATGCCGGAGGTGGGACAAGTGGTGTGCTCTTAGAGCTAGCGAGTTTCCACCACTTCCGATGAAGTCTCCGATTCTAGATCATCGTCATCATCATCAAGAACACTTTGACTTCCACGGTACAACTTTCAAACCATTTGCTTGAACCGGGGTAATTTTCAAAGCTTTGAGCTCAAGACGCTTTTGGTGAACACTCTTAACCGTGAAATTTGAAAGTGTTGCATTGATTCTTCATTTTGATCAATTGTGGCAACACTCTTTTGTATAGAGGTTTGGAGTTCGGTTAATATTTAACGTGAGCTCTTCGTTGTCAACCCGTATGGTCAACTCTTCAACAAACACATCAATCGAGCACGACTCGTTCTCAAGAAAGCTCTCCCTAAGATGAGGGAACTCTAGGATCCGCATCGAAGTCTACTACAACAAAGTCGGCATGAAAGTGAAACTTTCCCACTTTCATCACGACATCCTCGGCTATCCCAAGTGGACGAGTTACAGTGCGATCCGCTAGCTCGAGTGTCATACGAGTGGATGAAAGTTCGGAAGAGATGCTTTCTTCCATCCGAGAGTGGCATGAGGTTAATGCTAGCGCCAAGATCGGCCAAGGCGGAGCATTGAAACATCCCAAGAAATCACACGGATTAAAACCGGCGGGGTCTTCAAGCTTTCGGAAGCTTATTAAGAATGGTCACCGAGCATTGCTCATTGAGAGGAGTTTTAGCCATCTCGATAGCTTATCTTTGTTGGTGAGTAAGCCTTTAAGCGTGGATGCAAATTTAGGCATTAGAACGAGAGCATCAACAAAGCTTATATCAAAGTGAAGCTCATTGAAGATTTGGAAAAATTTTCCATTTGCTCTTTGTTTTGTCTTTGAGCTTCTCATCATTCATTCTTGATGGGTAAGGAAGTCGACTAGACTTTTGAGCCGGATGGAAGTGTTTTCGGCTCAAGATTTTCTTTGGAACATCGGGTTCGGACTTAAAACTTGACTACCAAGGTGGGACGTGTCTTGTACCGTGGGCTTGAATAATGCACCTTGTCCGTTGTCTCCTTGGTAACTTGACTAAATGCCACAGGAGGAGGGGGCATAGGAGTCTTAGGTCCATTGTGCGTCTTACCACTACGAGTGGTGACGGCTTTCAACTCGGCATTGGGATTGGGAATAGTATTGCTTGGGAGTCCTCCAGAAGATGGCGAAGCTTTGTTCATATTCATGTTCATGAAACTGCTCATCATATTCTTTAACTCATTTGTCTGCCGAGATAATGTGGTATCAATTTCCTTTTAGCTCAACTCTCATGTTATTGATCCGAGTTTGCATTGATCGCATGTTTGACTCGGTCATTTTCATGAAGTCATTTGGCATGGGAGCTTGAGGAGGTGGTTGATAACTTTGATGATTAGGAGCTTGATATGGTTGAGGTTGGTTGAAATTGTTCCGGTTTTGATTGAAATTTTGAGAGTTATTGAAATTTTGTCCTTGATTCGAACAAAGCGATTTTGATTGCCATGGTTTTGCACAGAGGAAAACCGGTGGTGTCATACCGCTAGGTGCAGTAGTGAGGATCGACTGTGGTCGGTATTGATTGTGGTTTACCAAGCTACGGAGCTTGGTAAAAGGAAGCATCGGTTGCTTGACAATCATAATACGCATGTGGACCACTACAAGTTTCACACACCTTGTTTACGGCTTTGACCGGTTCGGGCTTATGAATTTCGCTTTTGATTTCCTTTACCTCTTTTATCATACAATGGATGATGTCCGTTAGAGCGGCTAACGGAGCGGCTAACTCGGAAGAGTTACCGGATGAAGAAGCGGAGTGTTCGAACATTGACTTTGTTGCAGAAATAGGAACTTTGATTTTGCTCGCAAATCTCAATCACATCTTTAGGTTTACGATTCAAGATATTGCTACCGGCTGCATTCAAGGAATCTTGATCATTACCGTTCAACCCATTGTAAAAGATATTGACTTGTTGAAGCTCCGTGAATTCATGATGGGGCATTTCACGAGGAGATCTTTGAATCTCTCCCATGCCTCTCCAAAATTTTCATCGAAATTTTGACGAAATCCGAAATTTCATTTTAAGATTAGTCGTCTTTGATGGAGGAAAGAAATAGTTGACAAACTTTTGAACAAGATCCTCCCAAGTTTCGATGGATCGAGGGGTTCTTTTTCGACCAAATCGGCCGCCCCTCAAGAGAGAATGGAAAAGCATCAACTTGATGACTTTTGTGGCACATCCTTGAAATTGATAGTTGAAGTCAACTTGTTAAACCAACGGATGTGTGCATACGGGTCTTCTCGATCGACCACCGGAATTGATTTGTAGACACAAGTTGGATCAAATGTGTCTTCAATTCAAAGTGATCGAAATTGATAACGGGTAAAACGATGGCATCTCCATAACCCTCGGTGGGTGCTCGGAGCATTTCCGCCATAGTACGTTAAATGCGCCATGGTGTTGCTTGAAATAGTACGAATCTCGGGTTCGACTATTTGGGCAAGACGCTCACGAAACGTCTTCTTGAATTTCGCTAGATCACGCAAAGGACTCAATGATCTAGAAGAACGAGTGCGCATGCACTAGAGTTAACTCTAAGGACTCTCGAGTTAAGGAGAGAAATGGAATTATGAAGATATTTCGGATGAGAATGAGAATTATGAAGACGTTTTATAAAAATGGGGTGAGGAGAATCTTTATGGGTTTTACGGTTCAAACGTCGATATCACAACAAAATCAATTAACACAAGATCGAGGCAAAACAACGATGAACTTAACCAATAATCCAAGATGAATGGCTTCTTTGAAAAAGGTACACCAATCACAAGGACACAAAGGCAAGTTTTAAATCTTTAGTTCGGGAACTTATTATGGTCGCACCCCAGTTAGGTAGTGCACCGCCTTGGTTTCGCGTGGTAATCTTTTAAGTTGTTATTATTAAAGAAAACGACGAATCTTTTTTTTGTATTTTTATTATTTGATACATATATAGAAACAAAAGGAAAAATATTTTTGTGTTTTATACGTTTTGGATGTTTTTGGTTTTTGGATTTTTAGAAGAAAATATGGATATATATATATATATATAGATATGGATGATATAAACAAATGAGTGAGGATTCAAACAACTAATCTGCTAAACGAAGACAAATAGCACTGACTCCGGCGTGGCGCCAAAATTTGATTTCGCTGCGAAACAGTCAAGCTAAATCATTCAAGCTTTTCTCAATGGCGCAAGCAAGAAACTTAAAACCGCTTAAAGACGAATGCAATGAAGATCCGGAGAGTATAGTGTTTCCCGGTCGTTATGTCCCAAATGAGTTGTGCAATGGATTATCAAGCGTTTAGTGATCGAGGAATTTGAGCGGAAAAGGAGATTTGGAATTATTATAACTACGGAAAAAGCCAACAAATTAAAACGGCTTAAATGCAAATTAAAGAAAATTAAAAGATAAAATCTATTAAATAAACGCTATCACTATATTTAAAGTGATGAACGTTTAAAATTAAAACTAAAACTTACGTTTAAATAAAAATACGTAAACGTACAAAATAAAAAGTGAAATCTAAGAAATAAAAGTCCTAAAAATATGAAAATACATTTTACAATCCTAATGATATAAGAAAATTTTAGAAAAAGAAAATTATTTTTATAACTAATTAAATAATTATTATTAATTAAAAACTATTTTTAAATATTAAATAATACTCTAAAATAAAAGAAAATATGAAATAAGACTAGAAAATAAAATTAAAACTTAGAAAAATCTAAAATATGATAAAACTAATTTTAAAACTGAAAATATATTTTTAGACTTTTATATATTTATTATTAATTTAAAACTATTTAAAACTAATTAAATTGCTAGAAAATACAAATTTAACTAAGAAAAATCTAGAAAATACTTTTTGTCTTTTATATTTATCTAAACTTAATAAAATTGAAAATTATTTTTTGAAGCTTTTCTTAATTTTTGTATTAAAAACTATTTAAAAAGTACTTAAAACTAATTTAAATTAAGAAAATAGCAAACAACTTAGAAAAATCTGAAAATTTCAGGAAAACTCTAAAATTATAAAAGGAATCTAGGAAAATTGGAAAAACAAGGTGTTGTGTGGAGAAATAGCAATCGCTGTTGTAAGTGCTTATGAGATAAGACTATGGAAGAAGCAAATGAAAGCCTAACACCACCCATCGATCACAGAGGCTTAAATAAGCTTGAAGAAGTGAAATGCAACAAGAATCAACTGCTTTTACCTTCGGATTGCACTTTGCAAAGATTTGATGTTATGAGATTTAGAGCTAAAACAGATTTATGGAGCCAACTTTAAGCTTATTCACAAGTTACTAGATAAGCTAAAATGGAAAAACAGAGATGGGACTCTATACTAGATCCGCCAACTACTTATGCACCAAATTAGAGCTATGGTTAAGCTCAAATGAGCTCTGTGCACAAGTGCAAGAATCTTCAAACACACAGCTCAATGCAAGGTGGAAATGCAACCATATTGACAAGCATTTATGACCCTTGTAAAAAATTGTAAAATTACACAAAATGGTGACAAGAAATGAGACCCTTGGAGTTTTTAGATCAACAAGTTTCACAGAATAAATCCAAAAATGAGTCCAATAAAATCCTTTTTTCAAACTAGAATTTCGCTGACTTTTGAAGAAATGTTAAAAGTTGACTTTATCCAACTTTGGATCCAATTTTATCAACGATCTAGGTGTTATAAGGTGTAATGGAGATAATGCAAGCTTTGTTATAGACTTTAGAACACAAATCAAAAGATTGGATTTCCAAAATCCAACAGTTAACTGTTGGAGATAGTTAAAATGAATTTTGACTTTACAAGTATTAAAGGCACCAATTAATGACTCAAATAGTTTATGTAGAGATGACAAACCTTGAACCAACAAGTATGAACCATCGAGCAAGCCTCTAGGGCGCTTTAAGACTCAAATCCAAACACCCCTAATTGCAATCGATGTGAAGATTAAAACTATTCTATCACTAACAAACACAAACCATTGATCAAACTAAGTTAATGTAGCTTAAATATAACTATTAAAACAGATTTTAACTAGTTTAAACTACAAATATTGATTATGCAAAAAACTTGAAAATCACTTACACAAGTCCAAAGTCGCTAGCTTGAAACCATGGACCATGAACCACTAACCTATCCAAAATCAACCCAAATCACTACTATTCAACCCAAATCCAAGCTGATCAACCCTTTCCTGCTCCCATAGCAATTTTTGCTCCCGTGTTGACTTTTGTTGACCAAGATTCAAAATGAATGGAAACTTGACTATAAGCTTATAAAAGCTATAAAAGCTTATATAAGCTTATATTAACTTGAAAACAAGCTTATTGAAGCTTTAAGTTATGAAATGGAAACTAAAATTTTCAACAATTAACACATAAGGATGAAATGAATGAAACTTTGAAATTAATGATTAAAACTTGCTCAAACTAACAATATAACTTGAGTTTGATATTTGTGAACAAAAGATTGCGAATTGAAATTAAACTAATACATTAAAGATAAAACGACATAGAAAATTTAAAACTAATAATCTACTCTCTTTCTTTCTTCTCTTTCCTTCTCTTTATAACCCAATCTCTTTGTCTCTCATCCGATTGTTTCCCATCAACCCTAGCCATTGGATGGCTCAAAACTCATCTCAACCGTTCAAACATATTTTGGCGCCAAATTCCTTGTTTGACCAATTGGGGTTGAGTGAGGGGAATGTGCATTAAATGCTCTTGGAGGGTAGTTGTGGAGTGGGAACATGGTGGAGTGGAGATTGAGGAGGGATGGGATCTGGTGAAGCGAGCGGTTGAGAATGAAGAAGACTTTGGCGGGTTGAGCTTTTGACCGGACATTTGACCAAAGGGTAATAATAGAAGGGGTTCACAATGTAATTTTGACAGGGTCCAAATGGATAGCAAGGGTCAAAATTAGGTTTGAAGGTTTTAATTGACAAGGACCTATTGTGTAATTTCAAAATTTGAGGGGCCTAAGTCGCCAAATCATCAAACTTGTTTCAAGGGACCAAAAGTGACAACCTTCAAAAGTATAAGGACCAAAATTGCCATTTTGCAATTTTCAGGACCATTTCGCCAATTTTCAAACTTGAAGGACCATTTTGTAATTTTCTCAAACTTTTAATATTTTTCACCAAAGGACTAAATTTGACAACTTTTGAAACTTTGGGACCAAAACGCCAATTTTGCAAACTTGATACATTTTCATCGATTTTGATAATTTTGCATTTAAAACACATAAAACACCGATTTGTGATATTTTGATCATTTTGATGTGTTTCGAGTGTTTTCGATGATTTTGCGCTTTATTTTGTACAAAATGATGAGTATTTACACACTCATCATTTCTTCAACCATGGCTCCACCGTAGGCCCACTACAAGCAAATTACGTCTGCGAGAAATCCATGAAGGTTCATGCAAAGATGCACTCGGACCACGGTCCGCCAGGCCGCGCCATGAGATCGTGGTACTCGGCCAACCATGCACCGCGATGCGCGGGACTTAATAAGGAAGTGCAACGATCGCCAAGTTCATCGACCCGTCCCGCGCAAACCACAAAGACGAGCTAACACCAATCACATCCCCATGGCCATTCTATAAGTGGGGTATTGACATTGCAGGACCTTTTCCGATCATGCGGAGGATTAAAATTCTCATAGTCGCCATAGACTATTTCACTAAGTGGATCAAGCAAAAGCAGTGGTAACAATCACCGGCAACCGTGTAAACGCTCGTCTGGGAAAACATTGTATGTCGCTCGGTTTACTGGCGAAATCATCTCGGATAACGGGAAACAATTACGAAAATCCTTTCAAGGATTGGTGCGAAGTTGAACATCACACAAAGACTGCATCGCTTAAAGACCCACAAACCAATGGCTTAGTAGAGCGCAAATCGCGACCGGGCAAAGGAATTAAAGCGCTACCGGATGCACACAAAGGAAGATGGGTGGAAGAGCTCGCATGTTTTGTGGGCGCACCACCTCAATAAAACTAGCACGGGAGACACCCCTTTCACTAGTCTATGGGACGAAGTCGTCATACCGGCCGAATTGGAATGCCAACTATTCGCACCACCGAGGTTAACATGGAAACTAATGATGACGAACTTCGTCTTGATTTGGACCTCTTTGGAAGAAAGGCGCGAACGCGCATCTATAAGGGAGGAAAAATCAAAGTCAAGGAGGAAAGGATACTATGACGCCAAAGTCGCAGATCTCCTTCGCACTGTGTGATTTCGTCTATCGCGCCAATGATGCGAGCCACGCAGAAGACATGGGCAAGCTCGGACCAAAATGGGAAGGACCCTACGAGGTTATCAAGCATCGAGAACGGCTCGCACAAGTTACGAGGCTTGGATGGTCGTGAACCGCCACGCACATGGAACATCTGCAACCTCAAGAGGTGCTACACCGTAAAATGGCTACTGCCCAACAAGACAGACGCTCTCGCACTTTCAAAGCCCAATAAACATCTATGTAGTCACTCTTTCTTTTACTTAGTATAATTGTCTTATTTACTTATCATCAAAACTTGCAAGTATCAATAAACGCCGCGATTTCTAGCTAACTCATGACACATTTTAATTTGTTATTTCCATATATTTGTATGTCTTAACAATTTTATATTTCTTGCCCACGATGGCGTGCATGCACCATAATAAACCCACGATGGTAAAAGGATAAGTTAACCTACTAAACAACTTGTTGAGTAAGAGGGTTGCAAACCCATCAACACTGGATCACGCATCCTTGTTAAACACCTTGTTCTCAAGACGTTGGAATAAGTTCTGTGCGCATCCCACGATGGGTGCGCAACATTGCACATGTGCACGTTTAACAACTTTGGAACCAAGATACTTGCTTCCTTAATTTTATATTTACAGCACGCTGAATATTATTAGCATACACGACTATGATAATACTTGAAATTTTTTAGGATCTTTGATCTGTGCTAAACCGTCAAGTCTAATCACACAAGCTGGCCACTTGTGAATGGCCAACCGTAACAGACTTAAAACAGTTAAAACAAATACAATGAAGTCCTGGAGAATATAGTGTTTCCCCGGGTCGTTAAGTCCCACGGAGACTCAATGGTGTATTAAACACTTGATTCAGATGATAGAGTGATCACTAAGTATAGTGATCAGTAAAGGTTTGATGAGAAATTACACTACTGAAAAAGGTTTATAAAATAAAGCGACTTAAATACAAATTAAAAGAAATTAAAAAGATAAAATATATTAAATAAACGCTATCACTATATGCAAAATGATGAACGTTTAAAACCTAAAACATACGTTTAAATAAAAATTACGTAAACGTACAAAATAAAAAGTGAAAATAAAGAAGGAAAATACCTACGGATATGAAAAATACATTTTTACAATCCTAAATATAAAAGAAAATTATTGGAAAAATAAAGTTATTTTTAAAACTATATATCTAATTATTATTATATAAAAACTATTTTTTAAGTATTTAAAATGCACTAAAATATAAGAAAATACAAAATTAACCTAGAAAATGAAATTATAACTTAGAAAATCTAAAATATGATAAAACTTATTTTAAAACTGAAAATATATTTTTTGACTTTTTATGTATTTATTATTAATTTAAAACTATTTAAAACTAATTAAAATGCTAGAAAATACTATTTAAACCAAGAAAATTATGGAAAAATATTTTTGACTTTTATATTTATCTAAACTGGGAAAATTGAAATTTTTTTTTTTTTGAACCGTTTCAATTTTTGTATTAAATGCTATTTAAAAAGTACTAAAACCTAATTAAATCAAGAAAATAGTAAACCGACTTGGAAAATCAAAAATTTCGGAAAACTCTAAAATTATATTAGGAAGCTAGGAAAATGGAAAATAGGTGGTTATGTGTAAGAATATGGAATCATAAGCCAAGGGCTTATACATAAGCTCTTGAATAAGCCAAATGATCAAAACAAGCCACCAACCCAAAACAGAACTTGGATAAGCTAAAACAACTCAAAATGAACTAAAACAACAACACACACCTCGAATAACCAAGCGCAAAGATTTGATGAGTATGAGCTTAAGACTAAAACAGCTTTAAGGGGTCTACTTGCGGTGAATAATAAGCACTGAATAAGTGGAAACAGAAAACCAACAATTGGAACTTGGAGAAGACCGGCCAAGAACCTTAAAACCAAAATTAGACCTAGGTGAGCTCTATTGAGCTCGTGCAAGAGCTACAAGATCTGCACAAAACCTCAGGCAGACGAGCCCTCAAGACAGGCATATAAGCTCTAATTGACAAGTCTTTTAGAAGCTTATGGAAAATTCCCAAAATACACAAAATCATAACAATAAACTAGACCAGGGAAGTTTTAAAACCACCATTTTCATTGAAATTGACCCGAGATGAGTCCAAGAAAATCCTCTAGGCGGCCAAAACTAACTTTTGCAAGTTTTGACTTTGAAGAAAAGTGAAATGTTGACTTAAATGAAATTTGATCTTGATTTGAGGACTGAATATGATGTTACTAGATGAAATAACACTAATGCAAGCTAACTCTAAGATTTCTAAGCACAAAATAAGCTTTTGAATTGTTGAAAATCCAACAGTTAAACTAGATAGGACAGTTGATAACTGATTTTGACTCTAGGAGTTTGCAGGCACAAGGGAAAGACTCAAATGGGTTCAAATTAGCTACACAAACATAAATCAACAACTTTCAACCATCGAGCATACCTTAAAGATGAGTTAAGCATATAATCCAAACACCACTTATATCTCTTGATTTGCAAATTTAAATGATCTAGTCACCGAATAGCTTGTATAAATGATTAAACCGAGTCTACATGACCATAATACAACTACATAAACAAGCTTAAGCTATCTATAACTATAATTACAAGTACAAACAAAAGCGCCATATGACTTGAAAATTGAAAGTGAGAAAATCACTAACCATCATCCAACTGTTTCTCGTGCTAAACCAAACCAAATCAGACCGACCTAATCTATTTCAACCCAATCACCACCGCATCAACCCAAAGCGACTTCCATGACCAATTTGAGCTTAGTTTGACTTTGGTTGACCAAAATTCAAAAGTGATTGAAACTTAAACTTAAGCTTACAACAAGCTATGAGGAGCTTGTATGCTATTATGAACTTGAAAAGAAGCTATATGAAGCTTGAATTTATGAGATGGAAACTTAAGTTTTCAACAAGATGTCGATAAAACCTTAAACCAAACTCGAACTTTGAATTGAAACTTACAAATGTCTTACAATGATTATCCAATTGAAAGTTAATACATAGAAACCGAAATCACAAGATTTTGCTTTAAACTAATACATTTATTTTAAAAAAACGACATTAAAGGAAAACTTAAAACTAACTACTTCCTTTGCTCTTCTCCTCTTTCTCCTTTTTATATGCAAAACAACTCTCCTCTGACTTCTGAGTTGATCCCACCATCATTTTGGTCCATTGGATGAGCTTAAGTTACTTTTGACCGTTTGATTGAATTTGGCGGGAAATGGGTATTAGCCAGTGGGTGAGGTTGAGTGATATGAGGGGGAAGGAATTTAATGCATCTTGTTTTGTGTAGAGGTGGAGGGGACAAGGGAAGGAAGAGAGTGAGGAGGGATGGGATATGTCTTGGGTGGCGGTGATAGCAGCGAAGGGTGGGGAGAAGAAGAAAAAGAGCGCGTGCCTTGTTTGACCAAAGGTGTTGACCGGATATTCATAATCAAGGGGTCAAAACAGGGGTCCAAAAGGCTAATGACAGGGGGTCACTTGGTTTGTGATAGGGTCCAATAGGTTTAAAGGGTTTAATATCACAAGGACTAGATATGCAATTTCTGAAAATCAAGGGACTACTTCTGCCAATTATGCAAAGCTATTCCAAGGGACCACAAGTGACAAGTTTCAATAGTATAAGGACCAAACTTGACAATTTCCAATTTCCAAGGACCATTTTTGCCACTTTTCAAAGTTGAAGGACCTTTTCCGCCATTTGACTAAAGATTCATTCAAGGACTGTTTTTGACAATTTAAAATATTTCAGGGACCTTGAATGATATTTTTCTTTATTTAGATATACTAGGGACTGATTTTGACAATTTTTGAAACTTGGGGACTAAAACTGCCATTTTTGCAAATTTGATACGTTTTCATTTGATTTTGATATTTTGCATTTAAAACACATAAAACACTTGTTTGTGATATTTTCATCATTTTAATGCATTTCGAAAGTGTTTTCGGATGTTTTTGCGAATCTAGATAGTACAAAAATGATGAGTATTTAGACACTCATCAATCCCCACTAAGATATTGCTAGTCCCTAGCAATGATTTGAAACTTTAATGGATTTTAAAACTCTTTACCAAAATCCATTATTTCGGAGTAGCCAATTGTTTCAGCTTCAAGTAAGAACCTTGGTACAACGATAACCAAATGATTTTGAGCAAATCATAAGTCAGAACGGATTTGATTTGTCTTTACCGTGGCCGCTTGCTCGGACTAGCCAACTCTTAGATAAATTATCGAAGATTATCTTTGGTGAGTGATTACCAATTATGGTTTTTCCATTGCCTTTACCACAAGCCATAATCTTGCGGCTAGCCAACTCTTCACTTTTTAGGATATGGTGAGTGAATACCATACAATTTTGGGCAATTGCAAGTCAGAAACGGATTTGATATATCTTTACCAAGAGCCGTTTGCTCTGGATTAGCCAATCCTTTTGTTTTTCGAGACATGGCGGATGATTACCATTACGGTAAGTGTAGAACACTTACTCCAAAAAAATTTTGGCCAAAACGGGGAATTGGGTGGATAATATATGATAAAATTGTGAGAATCCCCCCACACTTAGAAATGAATATTGCCTCAATATTCAAAGTACCGCGGTTATGCCGAAACAAAGAACGTGAAAGGAAATACTACGGCCATTATTTAGAAAGATTTTTTTTTTTAGAAACTTATATATATACACAACATGTGGGGCAACCCCCACACTAGGGTGATAGAAAGGGGTAAGAAGATGTAAATACGGGTGAAAACCCATATGGCGAGTCTCTATGTTTTTGTTACCGAGTCGCTAGCTTGACTCGACCCCGCATTCATTTGTTCATGGGGAAGCAAAGTGGAAGAAACAATCTCCATCGGACTTTCATTCAAGATGTTTGGACAAACATTTGAAGCACGTGAAAGTTCCACACCGATGAGATATACATAGAAAGACCCGGCTCACAGATGATAAATGAAAATGTCGGGGTCAAAGATAGTGTCTTCATTCCCGAAGGAGTGAAGAAGAGAGGAAGTCACCGAGTAGGTGAAGAAAAGAAGGAAAATCATGATAACAATCATGACTAGATCTTCTTCCTCGGATTAAGTGCGCTTGCACTTATTTGGATTTTATTGGTTGAGCTCTTTGTGTTGGAAGGCATCTCGGTTGGGAGGTCTCAAGATTTGTCATAACTATGCAAATTGAGATTCTCTCCCCGATCATGATTTTTGCCATACAAGCAATCATACTCCAAATGAGATATGATATGAGTGAGTTCACTAGAGAACTCCTCGTGAAGAGTATACGGAGGCGGGACATGTGCGGTACTTTGTGGGCTATAAATATGCACCTCGTCCATTATAGTCTCCGTGACGACTCATCACTATCAAAGATTGGATTAATCAATTTATAGTAAATTCATAATCGAATTCAATAAGGGATTAGTGATAGTCGTATTAACTGCTGGAAACAACATGGTCAACATCCTCTTCTAAGTTGACGATCTCGAATGTGGAAGTGATGCATCAATAAATTCTATGTCTTTAGAATATAAAGAATCGGCATCACTATAATCATCACAAATCGAGAAAGTCTCAAGAAGATCATTTGTAAGAGGAGAAAACACATCACACTCATGGTCAAGAATTTCCTCACTCACTTGGGATCGGGATAAGGTTCTCAACATTAGACGATTCCGCTTCCGAATAGTCTTGAGATGCTTATCCCCATGGTGAGAGAGTCTTTGGGATCAAAAAATTCAAAGAAATAGGATCATCGACTTCTTCCAAAGGAATTCACTTCTCTCAACCGGCGTGAGTGAAGGGAAGAGTCGGAAATGAAAGGCTCAAACGGGGTGGGATTGCCACTCGGAGTCGAGATTCCTCATCAAAATCATCGTCGTCGTCGTCATCATAGTCGCATACCTAGAGGTTTCCAATATTGAGAACTTACTCTAGTCGCTTGTTCTTCAAAGATATCGTTTCTCGACGAGACTCTTCTTTAACCAATTCTTTTAAATCTTTGAGTATATCTAGACAATTTTCGAGAAGTTCATGAGGAATTTGCAGAGGTTGTGTTTGAATCGTTTGGTCTTGTGGAGGTTGGTCATGATAAGAGTAGTCATAATTGTTACAAGGATTATGCTCATAGACAAGCGTGTTCCCGCTTGACACTCAAAACTCGGGTGAGGACCTCCACAATACTCACAAGAATATGTCTCCATCTCATAGTGCGGGGTTGGTTGAGGAAATTAGTTGTTTCATTGTAGGATTTTGGTCATAGACAAACCCGTTTCCCGGATTCACAATGCCACAACCGGGGCAATTTCCACCATTTTGAGGTCCCCCACACCATTCACAACCAAATTGGTGAGGATGAGACATAGAAAGAATCAAATGGTTTTAGAGGGTAAGAAATGTAGAATCAAAAGATGTGAGAGGATAAAGATGGATTTTTTTTGGATTTTTGAAAAACATATAGCAAAAACAAAGAATGAAAATATTTTTGGTGTTGATAACACTTCAGGAAAAGTGTTAATGAACTTTTTGGATTTTTGAAAACTTTACAAAAAAAACTTTTTACAAAAGATGGGGTATGTGCAAGAATGGATCCAAAAGGCTAAACACACGCTAAAGCCTCCCGACAGTGGCGCAAAATTTGATCTGTCTTTGAGCAGTCAAGCTTAATCACACAAGTCGACCACTCGCGAATGGCCAACCGTAATAAACTTAAACCGCTCGGACACAAATGCAATGAAGATCGAGAGATATAATGAATTCCGGTCGTTTAGTCCCACGGAGACTCAATGGTGTATTAAACACTTGATTCAGATGATAGAGTGATCACTAAGGATAGTGATCAGTAAAGGTTTGATGAGAAATTACACTACTGAAAAAGGTTTATAAAATAAAGCGACTTAAATACAAATTAAAAGAAATTAAAAAGATAAAATATATTAAATAAACGCTATCACTATATGCAAAATGATGAACGTTTAAAACCTAAAACATACGTTTAAATAAAAATTACGTAAACGTACAAAATAAAAAGTGAAAATAAAGAAGGAAAATACCTATGGATATGAAAAATACATTTTTACAATCCTAAATATAAAAGAAAATTATTGGAAAAATAAAATTATTTTTAAAACTATATATCTAATTATTATTATATAAAAACTATTTTTTAAGTATTTAAAATGCACTAAAATATAAGAAAATACAAAATTAACCTAGAAAAATGAAATTATAACTTAGAAAAATCTAAACTATGATAAAACTTATTTTAAAACTGAAAATATATTTTTTTGACTTTTTATGTATTTATTATTAATTTAAAACTATTTAAAACTAATTAAAATGCTAGAAAATACTATTTAAACCAAGAAAATTATGGAAAAATATTTTTTTGACTTTTTATATTTATCTAAACTGGGAAAATTGAAAAATTATTTTTTTTTTGAACCTTTTCTGAATTTTTTGTATTAAATGCTATTTAAAAAGTACTAAAAACTGAATTAAATCAAGAAAAATAGTAAACTGACTTGGAAAAATCTGAAAATTTCAGGAAAACTCTAAAATTATATTAGGAAGCTAGGAAAAATGGAAAAATAGGTGGTTATGTGTAAGAATATGGAACTGCTAAGTCAAGGGCTTATAAATAAGCTTTTGAATAAGCCAAATGATCAAAACAAGCCACCAACCCAAAACAGGAACTTGGATAAGCTAAAACAACTCAAAATGAACTAAAAACAACAACACACAGCCTCTGAATAACCAACTGCAAAGATTTGATGAGTATGAGCTTAAGACTAAAAACAGTTTAAGGGGGTCTACTTGCAGCTGAATAATAAGCACTTGAATAAGCTGGAAACAGAAAACCAACAATTGGAACTTGGAGAAGACCTGGCCAAGAACCTTAAAACCAAAAATTAGACCTAGGTGAGCTCTATTGAGCTCTGTGCAAGAGCTACAAGATCTGCACAAAACCTGTGCAGATCAGTCCCCTGCACAGGGCATATAAGCTCTAATTGACAAGTCTTTTAGAAGCTTATGGAAAATTCCCAAAAATACACAAAAATCATAACAATAAACTAGACCAGGGGAAGTTTTTAAAACCACCATTTTCATTGAAATTGACCCAGAGATGAGTCCAAGAAAATCCTCTAGGCGCCAAAACTAACTTTGCAAGTTTTGACTTTGAAGAAAAAGTGAAATGTTGACTTAAATGAAATTTGATCTTGATTTGAGGACTGAATATGATGTTACTAGATGAAATAACACTAATGCAAGCTAACTCTAAGATTTCTAAGCACAAAATAAGCTTTTGAATTGTTGAAAATCCAACAGCTTAAACTAGATAGACGCTTGATAACCGATTTTGACTCTAGGAGTTTGCGAGCACAAGGAAAGACTCAAATGGGTTCAAATTAGCTACACAAACATAAATCAACAACTTTGAACCAATGAGCATACCTTAAAGATGATTAAGCATATAATCCAAACACCACTTATATCTACCGACGGTAAATTTAAATGATCTAGTCATTTGAATAGCTTGTATAAATGATTAAACCGAGTCTACATGACCATAATACAACTACATAAACAAGCTTAAGCTATCTATAACTATAATTACAAGTACAAACAAAACCGCCATATGACTTGAAAATTGAAAGTGAGAAAATCACTAACCATCGTCCAACTGCTTTCAAAGCAAACCAAACCAAACTCACCGACCTAATCTATTTCAACCCAAATCACCATCTGCATCAACCCAAAGCAGCTTCCATGACCAATTTGAGCTTAGTTTGACTTTGGTTGACCAAAATTCAAAAGTGATTGAAACTTAAACTTAAGCTTACAACAAGCTATGAGGAGCTTGTATAAGCTATTATGAACTTGAAAAGAAGCTATATGAAGCTTGAATTTATGAGATGGAAACTTAAGTTTTCAACAGTATCAGTAAAACCTTAATCCAAACTGAAACTTTGAATTGAAACTTACAAATGTCTTACAATGATTATCCAATTGAAAGTTAATACATAGAAACTGAAATCACAAGATTTTGCTTTAAACTAATACATTTATTTTAAAAAAACGACATTAAAGGAAAACTTAAAACTAACTACTTCCTTTGCTCTTCTCCTCTTTCTCTTTTTTATATGCAAAACAACTCTCCTCTGACTTCTGAGTTGATCCCACCATCATTTTGGTCCATTGGATGAGCTTAAGTTACTTTTGACCGTTTGATTGAATTTGGCGGGAAATGGGTATTAGCCAATGGGTGAGGTTGAGTGATATGAGGGGGAAGGAATTTAATGCATCTTGTTTTGTGTAGAGGTGGAGGGACAAGGAAGGAAGAGAGTGAGGAGGGGGATGGGATATGATTGGGTGGCGGGATAACGAGCGATGGTTGGGGAGAAGAAGAAAAAGGCGCGTGACTTTGTTTGACCAAAGGTGTTGACCGGATATTAATAATCAAGGGGTCAAAACAGGGGTCCAAAAGGCTAATGACAGGGGTCACTTGGTTTGTGATAGGTCCAATAGGTTTAAAGGGTTTAATATCACAAGGACTAGATATGCAATTTTGAAAATCAAGGGACTACTTCTCGCCATTATGCAAAGCTATTCCAAGGGACCACAAGTGACAAGTTTCAATAGTATAAGGACCAAACTTGACAATTTCCAATTTCAAGGACCATTTTGCCACTTTTCAAAGTTGAAGGACCTTTTCCGCCATTTGACTAAAGATTCATTCAAGGACTGCTTTTTGACAATTTAAAATATTTCGTGGACCTTGAATGATATTTTTCTTCATTTAGATATACTAGGGACCGATTTTGACAATTTTGAAACTTGGGGACTAAAGCGCCATTTTGCAAATTTGATACGTTTTCATCCGATTTTGATATTTTGTATTTAAAACACATAAAACACTTGTTTGTGATATTTTCATCATTTTAATGCATTTAAGTGTTTTCGGATGTTTTGCGCCTAGATAGTACAAAAATGATGAGTATTTAGACACTCATCAATCTTCATACATGATTATGGCTTTCCTGCATTATTCACACGTGCATATACATGTCACAATGAATACGTCTTTTACGTAAAGACAAACAAACAAGTACCGCATCACAAATTGCAACAATATCCACGTGAACTCACCAAGAGATGATTTTATTAAATAACCACGAGTTATTACAAAAATATTGTTATTTTGCAACACATAAACCTACCAACTATTACAACGCTCAATAGATGAGCCACCCACGCGGTTCGAGGTATCTTTAGTGATAACGCTACACGCGTCGTTCGGGGTCAAGGAAACTTCCTTTTCTTCGAGCAAGTTTTATAACACCCTAGCAAAGGAACCTAATCGTTGTAGTGTAGTAATTAGGGTAAGCCACGGTATTGATATCATTCTCTGGGGAATAGGAATGCTAGTAAGGAGTTACTACGCTAAGGTTAAGGTTGAGGAAGACTATTTTTGTATTTTTATATTTTATGAAATGGAAAGGTACGAATCTCGGTATTGGATTTGGGGGTTGGTATTTCACCGATTACTCTACTATTATCTAATTATCTAAACTAAGGTTGTGGGAGTCTATGTCTAATTAATGTGTGCTCGTATGATAGTTTAAAGATGTGTTTACTTAGGTTGTACTACTCCTTAATTATCTCCTATTTATGGTTGAGTTGTCACGTCCTTATTCTTAGTTGCGTTGTGTGTCTAAAGTTGTAGGGTATGTTTCTCCCAACTCTTTGAACTTACCAAAGGGTCTCGCCTACAAAACCCACTAGGGATAATAAACTCTTACTCTAAGGCACTCTTTGGATGGTTTAGCTTACAACTACTCGTAATTATATTCTAAGGTTCACAAAGATGAATCAAGCATTAAGTACACAACGAATGACCTATCGCATTACTAGATCATTAATTAACTAAGATAAGAAACAACCAATCAATATTCAATAATTAAGTTTCATACTTCCTAAGCAAACACACAAATAAATTAGCCGGACATGGAGAACATGCAAGCATACACACAAATAATCAAAGACATAATTGAATTAATGAAGTAAATACTTATCTAGATGTAAGATAGGGTTTAAAACCCTAAAATACTGTACAAGACACCTTAGGTTCGGTTTTAGGTTTTCACCCAAAAGACTCTCTCTAAAACCGAAAAATTCGGATTCTATATATAAGATTACATATGCGACGGCGTCACCTTATGTTTCGTGGACGCCGCCGTGTCGCCGCCATTAGGATTTCGCCTTGGCCACGTTAACCTTGCGACGGCGTCACCTTATGTCCGTGACGCCGTCCTCTTGCCTTCGACGTCGTCGATTGCATCTAGGCCGCCCGAGTAGCGACGGCCTACTCTTTTACAACGGACGTCGTCACTTGAAAATACGAGTTTTGGGTTCCGAACCGTCACAAAATCCTCGGACGGCGCCGCATTAGCACCGACGCCGCCGCCTTCTATTTTCAAAGAATGTGAGTGTCTCGATTTTGACTTTGGCCATTTTCTTCATATATTCGCCTTTTCGTCCAAATAAGTGCCATTCCAGATTTTGCCTTCAAGAGACCTAAAAAGTGAAAAGGAATGATATTAAGCAATAACGGATACAAAAGTGATCAAATAAGGACTTAAACGACCCTCAAAATGGTACCTTTAAAACCTTATCAAATATCCTTACACTTGTTATTTGCTTGTCCTCAAGCAAATGTGCTTTTAACCAATTAATTTATAAGTTAGGGGTCATGAAGCATTAATTCAAGACGGTCCACAACACATATAAGCCCCAAGAAAGTCATAACAAGCACGGAATTACATACTAGCACCTCACATGGGGTGTTTGGATACTCACATCTCTCTCGGTGTATATATGAAATATAACAAATAGGAAATGGAAGAATAACACTCATTAACCGGTCCTAGTACATAGATTACCATAGGCTTGAGAATAGATCAAACCTCCATCGCTTTGGCGTAAGCACCTAGGAAAGACTATCAAAGAGGTCTTTTAAAGGGTTGTAATGTTAGGCTTACGGTAGAGAAACAAAGGGTTTGGTGGGATAGGCTATTTAGTGGTGGCAAGTCAAAAATCTATATGTTAAATGCATACGAAGAATGGCGTTGCTAAGCCAAGACTCGACACTCTAAACTCTAGATAACTGAAATAAATAAACATAAATTCAAAGATAGATGTAGGATGGTAGCCGTTTTTTTTTTTTTTTTTTTTTTTTTTACACTCTATATATATATTTTTTTTCTTTTTCTATATTTTTTTTCGATTTTTTTTTTTTTTTCATGCACTTTTACTCTACCATCCTCTACGATAACATCAAAATACTAGGGATTTATAGGCATATCCCTACACTTGAGTTTTTTATTACTCTAACACTAATTTGAACCGATTTGAAAAGATCAAAACACTTGGGGTACATTATTATGCAAACAAAGGGAATTTGAATTTAACGTTCCCTTCCCGTCATTTCATAAACTTTAACTTTTCCCATGAATCCCAATCGTCCCAAAACTATATACAAAGGATATGACTCGACTTAGCAACTTATGCAAGCAACTAGATAATTGAACTAAGGGTTTAAGGTGATAACAAACATTTGCACTAAAAGTGAGTGCATAAGGGTAGGCTAAGGCGATTTGGGTGTATATTTGGGGTGGGGTGTAAACAATGCTCTTCATTGATATTCGGAAAAACCGAAACATCACGAGAACCGCGAAAAGGATAGGCTCGAGGGGTTAACTAGGGTATCGTGTACTAAAGATGAGTACAACGCAAAGGTGTGGGGAATTACTCAACCGATATGGAAGAAGTAATTATATTACGGTATCAAACAAGGGTTATCCTAATGCCTATTATCATTTAGTTATTCCTAACTACACAAGTGTAGCCTCACTTATGATCTCGGAATGCATCACAAAACAAGTTCTAGAATCTAATATACTACCGGTTCACACTCTAAGCATTGAAGATGAATGCTTTAATTCCTACTAATCTAAGGGCGATCCTCACATTTTGGTGGAATTTGGGTGGTAAAGGGTTTTGTGCTAGTCATGCAACTTCCTATCCATGAGACGCTTTTGTTAAGACTAATGGCCCACTCCTATATGTCATGAAAATTTTAAATTTGGTGCCAAAATTACCCTAACCGACATTTCCTCATGGTTTATTACACAATCACAATTGACAAAGCAAATAGTCAAGGATAAGCATAGTTTCAAAGTTCCCGCTTTATTTTCCTCCCTACACTTAAACCGAACATTGTCCCCAATGTTCCCGAAAGTATCAAAGTTATGATAATGGAAGGTAATTAAAACGAAAGAAACTAATACTCCCGATTAGCTTGGTAGGATCCGTAAAGTGGTGGTTAAATCCTTTTCAAGAAGAATTATTGCGTGAAAAGCTCCTTCCAATCTTATGTAACTTCTTCTTGACAAACTAAACCTCGCACACTTGAAGAAAACAAACGAAACCTTCGCAGAAAATCGGCGGTAATAATATATATAAGACTCGATTTAAACTAGGATATAATGCTTGTGGAATGGATGTTTACGAATTTCTAAGAAAATTAAGACTTGGAAAATTCCAAAATTTATAAGTAGCTCGAAAACGAGAAAAAAGTAATCGATGTTTTACTCCTTCCCGACGCGTCAGTTGCAATCTGACGCCAGTTATCCCGACAAAACCGGTCTCGCGATTTTCTAGAAAAATTTCGAAAATTTACATCTTTAGAATCGGAAAATTTCGCAAAAACATCCATTATGACTCGATACAAGCATTTGACTCGAACAAACAAACATAAATATCTTTTAGTTAATTGTTATTCTCATGTTTACGTTTCTTTTGAAAACGTGTAATCCTCCCTACACTTATCCCTTATGTAAAATACCTTTATATGTAATTAAGACGAGGTTAAAGACAAAATAAAGCATTTTACAAATTCAAACATGGGAATAAACAATTAATAAAAGATATACGACACACAAATGAAAATGAAAACAAATACACATGGGTTGCCTCCCAAGAAGCGCTTGTTTTGTTCGAGTCACGAGCGACTCTACCCTTATCTATCGATAAAGGGAAGTTTTCCTACACTTAAGTTTAAGTGAGGGTGATAGTAGCAATACACACCCTCGGGGTGGAAATTTGCTACGTGAGGAGAGGGTGATGGGTGATTTATATGCTCAAAGGAGTGTGCTCTATTAATTATAACCTTACCTAAGTCTATTGGTGTAGCGGGTGAATCAAATCTCTCCTAAAATGGATCATTTTCTATCAACTTCAAAAGATTCCTAGTTAAGGATCCATCTTGACCTAATAAACCCGGTTTAAACCCATAGTGTTTCTTGTTATCAACCATGAATGGGTGATGTAAGTGTGTAAGGTCATGGGTTACTCCTATATTAGCTTCTACTCTACATGGCCTAGAATCTACCACCTTTATCAAGCAACTACCGGACTATCTATTTTGATGGGTGGATTGGGGCCTAATTCAATTCCAAGATTCACATCTAAAGATGGAAAATTGGGTAAGGTTTTGGTTGAGGCTCCGGTTCATCAAAATTAGGAACTTTCCTAGGACTAAGAGAGAAGTCATGACAACAAGCATCTAAACCTATATTCCCTAGTGGCGTTTGGTCCAAAGGTTCTACAATCGGGTTCCTATAGTCTCTTCTACTTCTTCCGGGTAAGTTATAGGCGATTTGTGTTCCTCAGTGATGGTAGGACTTGTGGGTTATCCGATGGGATTGGATTTTCTACTCTATCCTCCATCTTATCAAGATCACCTATGTATTCATTTTGTACCGTGGTAGCGCCTAACCATGACATGCACCTTGGTACCTCAACTCTAATCATCTCCTTCCTAAACAACCTTTCCGATCAAGTTTCCAAATTGAAAATAGGTCTAAAGATTCATTTTTGGGTCCCATGTTCCACTTCTAAATTGGGCGTGAATCTCAAAGGTTTCCATGCATTTCAACACCACGCCCCAAATATCCCCATCCGCTACATAGTCAAGTCTCCTTTGGGTTTCGTAGGCGATACGAGTGTAAAAGAATTGTAGTGGAAACAGAAATCAATACCATGATAAAGGACTTTTGTAATAAATATTTAATTCGAGTCCACGCCTCGTGAAAGGATTCATCATGATATTGCGGAACCACAAGATCTCATTTTGGAGTGGAAAGGGTAGATTATGTAGTGGATTTCATTGATTGGGTGACGCTTTTGGCGATTCGCTTCTCCATAACGCTAACGGAATAGTTAATGAAAATGGTTACGAACAAAGGTCACGAAGAAGGGGATAGACTATGAGGAAGCTAAAATGAGAAAAAAGTTTACTTGATAGGAATCAAGCAAAGAAACCTAAACGAGGTGGACTACTAACTAGCTATTCTATTCCCGGCAAGCGCCTAAAACTTGATAACGCCACACGCGTCGTCGGGTCAAGGAAACTTCCTTTCTTCGAGCAAGTTTTATAACACCCTAGGCAAGGAACCTAATCGTTGTAGTGTAGTAATTAGGGTAAGCCACGGGTATTGATATCGTTCTCTGGGAAATAGGAATGATAGTAAGGAGTTACTACGCTAAGGTTAAGGTTGAGGAAGATTATTTTTGTATTTTATATTTTATGAAATGGAAAGGTACGAATCTCGGTATTGGATTTGGGGGTTGGTATTTCACCGATTACTCTACTATTATCTAATTATCTAAACTAAGGTTGTGGGATTCTATGTCTAATTAATGTGCTCGTATGATAGTTTAAAGATGTGTTTACTTAGGTTGTACTACTCCTTAATTATCTCCTATTTATGGTTGAGTTGTCACGTCCTTATTCTTAGTTGCGTTGTGTGTCTAAAGTTGTAGGGTATGCTTTCTCCCTAACTCTTTGAACTTACCAAAGGGTCTCGCCTACAAAACCCACTAGGATAATAAACTCTTACTCTAAGGCACTCTTTGGATGGTTTAGCTTACAACTACTCGTAATTATATTCTAAGGTTCACAAAGATGAATCAAGCATTAAGTACACAACGAATGACCTATCGCATTACTAGATCATTAATCAACTAAGATAAGAAACAACCAATCAATATTCAATAATTAAGTTTCATACTTCCTAAGCAAACACACAAATAAATTAGCGGACATGGAGAACATGCAAGCATACACACAAATAATCAAAGACATAATTGAATTAATGAAGTAAATACTTATCTTGATGTAAGATAGGGTTTAAAACCCTAAAATATCGTATAAGACACCTTAGGTTCGGTTTTAGGTTTTCACCCAAAAGACTCTCTAAAACCGAAAAATTCGGATTCTATATATAGATTACATATGCGACGGCGTCACCTTATGTTTCGTGGACGCGTGTCGTCGCCGCCATTAGGGTTTCGCCTTGGCCACATTAACCTTGCGACGGCGTCACCTTATGTCCGTGACGCCGTCCTCTTTAGCTTCCGACGTCGTCTCGATTGCATCTAGGCCGCCGAGTAGCGACGGCCTACTCTTTACAACCGGACGTCGTCACTTGAAAATACGAGTTTTGGTTTCGAACCGTCACAAAATCCTCGGACGGCGCCGCACTAGCACCGACGCCGCCGCCTTCTATTTTCAAAGAATGTGAGTGTCTCGATTTTGACTTTGGCCATTTTCTTCATATATTCGCGCTTTTCGTCCAAATAAGTGCCATTCCAAGATTTTGCCTTCAAGAGACCTAAAAGTGAAAAGGAACGATATTAAGCAATAACGGATACAAAGTGATCAAATAAGGACTTAAACGACCCTCAAATGGTACCTTTAAAACCTTATCATTTAGCCTCGCTGCTTCTTCAACAGATCCGAATCCTGCCGAGACACAAGAGCAACACTTACCCAAGACCCCATCGACCTTGGTCGGTCAACGCACCAACCCCGCACAAGATTGCTTTTCCCTTGATACCTTTCTTTTGGGCAAGTCTGGTCGCATGCGCTTCCAGTACCTCCTTCAAAGACACTTCTTTCTCTAAAACAAACGGATCCAAAATATCCCTTTGACGCGCGAAAACAGGTACCCGAAGCTGTGAGTCATGGGGTTTCAAGAAGTAATCCGGCTGGGTTTCTGCACCCTCGGCACGATGACGCGCAAGAGTCAACCCTGCCATGATAACATCTACAGGATAATCCTGATCGCGCTCAAGTTTAGCAATCAAAGGGAGCTCTAATGCTTTCATCCTTTTCATTGCAGCGACCAGGTGATCATACGCCTTAGCATCATAATTTGGTACCTCATTAACGGTACCTTTAGCGCCCGATTCATGCGCTTCTCTCTACACGCTTTGCTGCTCCAGGCGCGATCGAACTACTTCCCAAAGGCTTTAACAACTCGTGACTCCAAGGTATTAAGTGCGGCAAGATCGAAGACCATGACCCACGAGCCACCGCGCCAATTTATAGTCGACATCACCGAGGATACAACTCTTCGTCGACTCAATGCCGAGTTTGCGCGCTTTTGCCTCTGCACCTCCAAAGCTTCTTTCACAAAGGGCACAAAATCCTTCAAGTTGGGATGTCATCGCATCTTTGCCCTTCTCAAGATATTTAAGTACCCGTGGCACGCAGACTTATACCCGCAACATCCGTGACGCTCTTGGTTTATTAGGCACATCGCCATTTTTCTTCTTCACCGCTCGAGCAGACGCTCCGATCCTTTGCCTCGGCTTAGGCGCTATCCACCGCGCCGGTGCTCGCCAATTGCGCCTCCGGAACGCTATTGTCTGGTCTTTCTGCGAATTTTGGCAATCCCCACCGGAAACTCGATCTTTCAGCTTCACGATTAGCGAAGCTTGATGTGCAGAGACCTGCACCAACTCTTCGACCAATTGCTCTATGGGTGCATCTACATCATACAGGTCTTCATCGTTCTGACTATGCGGCTCAGAATGCGCTGAACGTGCAGGACTAGCCTTGGGGGTGACTTCACAATCTGCTCCACCCTGCGTACATTCATCAGAGAAATGTTAGACTCACATATAACACAAATGGCGCATCACCCACAGAAAAAACATATATATTGAAGACATCACTTACTGTGGTTCCGCGATATTAGCCGAGGGATGCGAAGACGCTTCATCAGTAGACGATAACTCCACACCGATCACGCCGCGTTTTTCCTTGAAGTGCTCGCGCCATCATCTCCTCGTGTCCTTTGCGATCGAGCCCAGATTGCTCTTCTTCTTCCTCATAGGGTGAGGCATGCGACGAGCGGTGGGCTGCGCCACAAGGAAGGTACTACGGATTAGAAGGCTTTGCGGTGGTTTCACCTCCACCGCAACCGAGGAGCTAGTTCTGCTTTCCCTACATTCGGCTCCATGGTACGCCTGCAGTGGCAGCTAGAATCGCCCTCATCATCCTTCAAGGGCCGTACTCTGCCTTTACCTCTCGGGCTTTGCTAGTCAGTACCACGGTGAATAGATCCATCTCTGCAATACAAGACAACATACGCATAGGTTATATAATGCGCGATAAAAATCAAGAGTGCTCTTACATTATTTACACACGAGGTACGGAGGAATAAGTACCCACCCCGCCATTGGCGTCTAAGAAGATTGGGATCTCATCTTCGGGACCGAAATAATTACTACCGATTCCCATGTGTACCAAAATCCTTCAGATAGGCACTAATGGGGATACGGTTAGCATTTATCGCCCGCATCCTCAAGAATATAAGACCCGTGCGGGCACTCATCCTCTCTAACGCACTTCGGTATAAAAATCATAATTCCCGGAAAGCACGATCATCTACCCGAAGAAATACTCCTCCGGTTCCTAAGTGAATCTAGTTTATCCGTAACATCCGCAACCTACCAAGACGCTCACGAAAGTTACCCACCCATGTGCCCAATGTAGTGTGATAAAAGGCACGGAATAGGTGGATGGTGGGGTTAATCGCTAGCAAACGGCAATTTACCTCAAAATTGGTAATTTTGGCCGCACCAATACAAAGGCAACCGCGATATGTGCAGACTATAATAGTTTAACACGTCACGTAAAGCGAGATGGGGTACACGTTGATTCGCGACGAATAATCGTATATACACCCACTTTCCTTCGGAAGTCCGCAATAGTTGCTCGCCCCGGACAACCGGATGCACATCCGGGGGTATAAAGTACTCGAGGTGAATTCCATCAGATCGCTCACGGTAAGGTCGGAGGTGAAGTCAGACAACTGTTTAACCATAGTGTTATTATTTGATAAAGCGCACGCGTGGTTACCTTTGTGGTTGGCTAATTTCTGGATTGCTACTACAAGAATGCTTTAACAATGGTGGATGGAGTTTTTACTGTGAGAAATCCGGTGAAAATGAAACGATAGGTTATATAGTTTTTCTCATCCACAAGATAAGCGACACGTGGACCCCACCAGCCCTAACTGTGTGGTTGAGATTGCTTGATGGGACACAAAAGAACTTTCCCGATTTACGAGGCGCCCATTTTTATATACGGCGGATACAATGTATCCAACCAGATATTTCTTTAACTTCTTTGTTACGCTTTGGTATATTTTTCATTGACTACGGTTATTAGTCTAGCATCCGCAGCTACGCATCGCATACTAGACCGGGGACATGATGACGATAGTCTACATCCGGTCACGAACCCGCTAAAGTCCAACACTAACTTAGCCCAAGACGAGTCGGGCTACACTGACAGAGGTTTGGGCTCACGAAGGCCCAAGCCCAAAGCTATTCACGGAATAGATATCCGATATCTTCTAAATAAGAGGATTATCATTCTAACCGACTTAGGCGGATATCGCAAGGTTGAGGAACACGGAACCAACAAGGATTCTCACGATATAAAGGGAATCATATCCCTCGCTTAAGGTACGATCTCAAACCCTAATTCTCCTTAAACCCTAAAACCGATTACTTACTCTCGCGGAGGATAATCGTGGGAGACAATCCCACTGTAAGCCTAACGGTGTCTTTTGTCTCTTAGTGCGCAGGTCTCAAGCAGCAATTCTCAATTGGTACGAGAACCGGAGCTCCAAACCAGGAACGCCCAACTTTTGTATCAACATCAATCTTGCAAATGCGACACCAACCGATGCTCAATGTTGTTCTCTTCCTTAACGGATCAAAAGAATCAGGATCACCCTAGAATACCCAATACAAAAAATCAACGCCTATTCTTCCTTAAAAGAAATCAGCACATGCATTTGTAGGAACAATGTTATCATATTCATTTAACATAAGAAAAATTAAGACACTCGCTGCATGATAACACATTAAAATAGAGGAGAAAAAAAACAGAACAAAGCCTCTAGGCTGAACATAGTCAGCTGTTGTCCAGCACCAATACTTGCATGATCCCTAAAGCCGGATTAACTAAAAGGAGTCAGTTTTTTTCCTTTACTACCTGATATTTGAGAAATATCTTGTGAGATTGCTAGAGCTCCAGAAGAACGTGTTTGTGATTTTATAGAATGGATTTCCTAGGTTCCTCACATGGTTCAAATTAATTTCAATGCTAGATGCTAAGGCTGAGTCCATGAGAACCTCATTACACATGTCAGTAGAAGAATCTTGTGAATCCATACTATGGCCAATAGAACCTGCAAAAGCTAACAGTTACTATATAATCGTGCAATTTGAAGCTGGTCTGAGCTATTCAAACGAACACTAACTTGTCCCGGCCACTTGTAATTTAAATTCACACGGCCGATTAGGTTTGTAGTATGTAAAACATAAAATATTGAGCATACCTTTAGAGCCCGATTTGTGACCTTCTCCTTTTGGCACCTCTCTCTTTTCTTTTGGGTAATAGTTTTTGACCTCTTTATGAGCTTGATGAGATTCACACTTGTATAACTCCTTGAGATCCTTCTTAGCACGCCGTGCCTCTCGTTTTTCCTCCTTCAGGGCAGCCTGCATGAAACAAAAGGTCATTTATAATAAACATGTGCTTTAAAATTTCCCATGAAAAGATTTACTCCACGAGTGCTTCAGATTCATAAGTACCATAGGTAATCGTGGATAACCAAAAAGGTAATAGAGCATATAGTACAACCAAAGCATATAACTTTCGCTTTTTCTTTTCTTCCTTTGATTCGCACCAACTTTCTTCTTTGTCACGCACATCTTTCGGTTTACTATTATCTTTCCAGCCTTCAAGGCTGAAGTCCAACCGTGGGGCAAAAATTCAACCGAAAGCTTTTCTTTTCCTTTAAGAGCAATTACATGAGTGGGAGCAATAAGGCCTTGTTGACCGCTTCATCAACTTCTTTTTCTCCTTCCTCCCGGGCTTCAATCTTCCAAAATTCACAAAACATCAAGCCCAAATCCAAAGAACAACACGCAATTTAAAATAAATTACACATGATCACATGGTTATTTACTTTTGGGTTATAAATAGGTATTTCATATTAAATGAAACATTGATTATAATGTTTATAAGTATAAGGCGTGCCTTGTCGTCCGAATTTTAGTGATGGTAAAAATATACACCGATTCATACTAAATAAAGTTACGGTTCATACTAAAGGATCCAGATTACCACTTGGCTTCACACGCCAAGTGAGCCAACTTCAGCTTGTAACAGTGACATGCATGTTGGTTTGTACTCTTTTATGACATGTCATCCAAAAATCCTCTATGTGCAGATAGGCCAAAGGATGCGCCGCCTTGAGAATATGGTGTTTGCTTTAACTGCATGTGTTTCGCGCCATATACCTTCATTAGATATATTGGAGACTTGTATATATTAATCTATTAAGATTGTAGATAATATACGCTCCACAAGTACTGTTGTTGCATAATAGATGTCTGTTGTGTGATAGATGTCCGGTTTATGTAATAGATTTATAGGAGACTTGCATAATCTCATTTAATTTTGAGATTACATCAAACAAAATTATATAGATTTATGCTTGTTCCTTAGCAAGCTTCATATACAAAACACATTAAAAATCATTAAAACCCTAAAATTGATGGAGTTTTCTCCATGGAGAGAGTTCTAATTATTTGGGTGAAGAGTAGGTTCTGTGACAAAAATAAAAGACGATTAAACTCAATTACAATTTATGCATGACAATAACAAAGCTAAAGAAAAATAAAACCCTAATTTGTTGTAGGAAGATAGAAGTACCTTGTCACCATCTTTAAAAAATCTCTAATCGTACCTAGATACATATTACCAACAAAGAAGAGAATAACCTGCACATCAAATCACAAAAGAAAAAAACATCGTGTGTGTGATGAGATGAATAAGTGATGTTAGGGTTTTGGAAAAAAAAATACCGTATAATTTCTTGTAGGGATTCTTATAATTATGTTTTCTTTTTTAGATAAATACATTCCTTTTCAAACTAAT
Source organism: Chrysanthemum lavandulifolium (assembly GCA_022545495.1). NCBI lineage: Eukaryota > Viridiplantae > Streptophyta > Magnoliopsida > Asterales > Asteraceae > Chrysanthemum > Chrysanthemum lavandulifolium. The sequence continues at coordinate 164,386,556 of CM040245.1, read as the reverse complement.
CAAAATGGTCAATGATTAGTTGTAGAGATTTATAAGTTTGGTTTTCTATGTTATAATCGTAATAACTTGTTACCTAAGTGGTAAACACAGTTATTTATCCAAATAAACAAGGTTCAATCTTGCAAGGCCACTTTTATAAAAAATTTCAAAAATATTTAATAAAATTCGAAATTTACAAAAATAATTATTCTAAATCCAAAATATACAATTAAAAAATATTTAATAAAATTTCGAAATTTACAAAAATAATTATTATAAATGAAATTTACAATTAGTGCTTACAAAAATGGATTAATAGTTGGATTATTAAATTGCTTAGGTGGACATATAATGCTTAGGTGGCATTGAGGTGGCATTGAGGTGTCATTGAGGTGGCATTGAGGTGTCATTGAGGTGGCATTGAGGTGGCATTAATGCCAAATGCCTCCTGTTATATATAATATAGAGATATATAGATATATATCAAACTTCAACATTTTTTATAAAATCGTACGTGCGTTAAAAGCATATCAATATTGGACTCGTTTTGTTCGTAATTAAGAGCTCCTCGTAACGATATTTTTTCCATTAACGAATTTGCTAGATATTTGCTAAATATTTGACAAATAAAGTTTGTTATATAAAAAAGTTGTAATTATCAAAAAGTTAAAGGGTATATTTTGTAAGTTTTTAAATTTTGAAAATGGAAGATTCCTCCCAACAATCAATGTCGGGTATGTAGTTAAAATGTATACACTATATTGGTCTTGGGAGGCGTTTATAATATTAAAAAACAACGTCAGCAGATGTCTTTAATTTTCTTACCCGACATTGTGTATGAATTAATTAGGAAACTCATTCTTGGCCATACACCTCAATCTCGTGTATATAGTGTAAATTCATACCTGACATTAATGGGTATTTTTTAGAATGGGTTAAAGTTTGGGTAGGTGCAGACATAACCCATTCAAAATGGTTAGCACAGTAATTTTCGCTTAATAATATATTTACATTGAAAATGAGTATACATTTTTTGTTATATCGGTTTGTATAATAAGCTTAATAACTTGTATTTTTTATTTAGAAGTATTTTAATAATGTAATTAATTGAACGTTAACCAGTCAATTTTTTAAATTTGTCATAACAATTAAGTGTGTTTGCTTAATATTTAAGACTTTTATTTTAAAAATGGGTTTTGTTAAACACAACCTTATGGGTTGTGTGTAAGCATTTTTAATTTATAAAAATTACAATTAATGAACTTAGATAGTCTATAATTATATAGCTTTAATCATTATAAAAGATGTAAGTGATGTTAATTATAGAATGTTTAGAGTTCATTAAGTGTTCATTAAATGTTAATTATGTATTTACAAAATACTTATACATAATCAATTGAGTTGTGTTTAACAAAACCCTTTAAAAATATCTTGAATTCTTAGATAACATAGATTAGAGTATAAAAGATAGAAGTTTATTTATAAAGGGAGTATAAAAGGCAGGATTGTTCAAGAAATTGCCGACAACTATAAACTGTTGTAAGTTGTAACATGACAAAATCCAAACACTATTTTCCGAAACATTTTCTTTTTAAACAGACACCATCAAACAAACCATCCCAATCACCACAGTAAAATGCACTTAATTCTATATATATACTAAATATGGGGAGTACATTTCTCTCAAAGTGGATGTCATTAATCACATGTTTAAAAACATGAAAAATAATATCCGAGATTTAAGTTGTAGTTCTGTTAAGTCCTTTGAGTTCTTTAAAAATAGTTCTTAAAATAGTTTAAGTGTCATTTGCAGTAGTTCGTAGAATTAATAACTATATATAGCAATTTGACAAAAATAATCCCTAAGGTTTAAGTGTCATTCAAAGAGGTCTTTTGTAGGCACGAAATAGTCCCTAAGGTTTTAATTGTATTTGCAAAGTAGGTCCTTCAAAGACTAACCAAATAAAGTTCAGATCATTAATTGCTATCTATAGCAATTTGGCAAAAATAGTCCCTACGGTTTAAGTGTCCTTGCAGTAAGTCCTTCATACCACGAAAAATAGTCCCTAAGGTTTGAATTGTCTTTGCAACGAGGTCCTTCAAGGACTAACCAAATAAATAGACAAACAAATTTTTCTGGCCATTCATTGGCCCAAATTACGCTCTATAAAAGAATCCTTGCGTCATGTCGAGTTTCACACTCGTTAGATATATACTAAAAATCGGGAAGATAGAAACCAACCATGCATTAAATGCCAACTTTCTCAAATTGGCAGAAATGTACCTCCGAGGCTCAGCCGACGCCGACAGCAGTTCAAACATTAAATGCAAAGTTTCATAACTTGGCAAAACAATTCGAGGTTTAAGCGTCGTTACAAAATAAGTCCAAACATTAAATACAAAGTTTCACAACTTAGCAAAATAGTCCCGAGGCTCAGTGTCATTTGCAGTAGTCGCTTTAAAGTCAATCCCATCGATCGCTATGCTTCACACTTCGTTACTACAATGTTTGGGATTTATTTATTTATTTATTTACTACTAGATGGTTTTTTTTTAGAGATAATAATTACTAAACCCATCTAATAATTATCTCTAAGGGTCGGTTAGTTATAGTTACGTTTATCAACTAGATGGTTTTTTCTTTTTTGGGTGAAATCAACTAGATGGTGTTATTTTGGAATTAAACTAAAAATTAGTTATACAAATTTGAAAAGTAGCAACAGACCATGATTTGTCTTGGATTGCACATGGTGGCCCTCGTATCATGTGGGACCAAATTCTGTGTAGCCAAGTCAAGCATAGTTTCGGCATGCATATTGGCATATTATTAATTAAAAAGAATTGCAACATGTAAATTGTTAATTATAAGGTATGGCGCAAAACATCGACAGTGAATAGTTTCTTTCGGTTTTATGTTTTTGGTGATTGTTTATGGTTGCTGCCTTGTTGGCAAACTCCTGCGCTAACGTTGTAAATGAGAAAGATGGAATGGTAGTGTAAATATGCAGAAGTTACTAGAAGAGAAAGGTCGATATATTTACATTGTTATAGAAATGGATAATATAAGTGTTTAAAAGAAGCCTTTTTTTTTTTTTTTTAGAACGTTAATTTTTCTACACTTATACCACATATCTCACAACCTCAGCGAGACTTGAACTCACAACTTTTAAATTTGTGCGCAACTCACATACCACTGTATCTATTTTGTAGCGACTCGTTTATCTTTAGTGCTTCAAAATTGTGTTGATCAAAGCGTGAACCAGCTTGATCACCGAACCTGTTTTGAAAGAAGACCAGTTCGACGGTCGGTTAATATGGCCAAACCGTAAATTTTAGGAACTCGATGGGGTCAATTAAATAACCGGTTATTAAAACATTGTTTAATTTTCTAAAAATTAGTTTTCTTACCAATTTCTTAATTAAATTGCTGATAAATCATGTGATGTTCGAAACAAAAAGGATGATGTATAAATTATCTCTTGCACTAATTTTTCTATCATAACCCGTGAAGGTTGATTTTGTAAATACGTAGATTCTATTCTTATCATGAACTTTGAAGATCTTCAAGAATATATTTTATTGATTTAAAGAATATATCCCTTCAATTATTGATGTTCATTTTTGGAGCCCAATTTTACATGTTCATTTTCTCATCATGAACTCATGCCATACGCATAATTGAAGGGAATATTTTTGTTTGAGAAGGCCCATTTTCTGGTAAAATTGGGCTCTAGTTTTCTAGCCCGTTATAAATTATAATTTTGATATGTATCATTAATTCATGGTCCACACAAAAATAAATGTGCATAAATCAGACTAATCAGTTGTGACTTTAAATGGGCGTGAATCAAGTCATGTTCGGTTTGACTTATACGAGTTTGCAAATTGGCGGGTTGGTTTAACTTCTATTCAAACATGACTCATTTATTTTCGGGTTACTCGAATAACCTGAATTAGAGGTTATTCGAATAACCCGAAAATTGAGCTGAATTCAAATTCGATTTTCTATTCGATTTAATCCAAATTTAGTTCGGTTCGATTCGATTTATCTAAAAACTATTTTAACTTAATCGAATAAAGCAAAACAACCTGATAACCAAACTGATGAATACTCTAATTGAATTTATGCTGGCGTACAATGATGGATGTTACAGCAACTTATAATGTCTCTTGTTGATAACAAAATAATACGGTATTGAGTATGGCAATAATCATGCTATAGATCACGGACATAAATCCTAAAATTTGACAATGAATTTTTTATTTATCAAAAGTAGTGAAACTTAAATATGGGCGTGTTAAGCAGCTCGATTTTTGGATTGCTTGGTTTATTCAATTCGGTTAGTTGGATTAAATATTTTTTTTTTTAGTAAAATCGAAAACCGAATCAAGCAAATTCAAAATGGATTAAAGAGAACGAAAAATTACATAATTTATATTTTATTTTATTTATATATAGGGGATTTTAAGGAAAAAAAAAGAAAAGAAAAATCAAGTTTAAAATATATTATATTTATAGTAGAAATAATTTTAAAATGTTTATATATATATATAGAGTTAGGATCGAATAAGAAGAAAAATTAAAATGAGAAGGATAAGAAGAAACCACAACCATGCGCATTTCGGATCGCACCTATTGAAATAGATGATCTCCCTCGAAAATCTCTCCTTATTTGAAATGCTGTGGTGAAATTCTTCTTATTCTTCTTATTTTAGTTTTTTCTTACCGATCTCTTCCCTATATATATATATATATATACACATTATATATAAGAGGACGTCTATTATAAAATCCACTCGTCCCATATCCTATAACGCCGTATTTCCACGTATCATCAATGTGTTTATGTGGCATTTTTTATTATTTTAATGACATGTATGCGTTTTTTAAATATATGTACAATTTTATTTTTGTAAATTTTAAATTTCGTTTTTTATTTGTTAATTTTTAATTTTAAAATTGTTTAATTAAAAATAAGACAATAGTTGGATTTGAACTTGGGCCATTCATGAGTTTTGTAAACAACTTACCACTAGAGTAAGTTGTTTTTTTATTTATATCTTTCAATTCAATACAAATAAGAGATGTTAACAAAATCCTGGAATTTGTAATTTAGGAATGTATATTATGAAGATAACAATGAAAAAAAAATATGATATATATTATTTACAAGATAATTATACCTTATATATTTTTAACTTATTTTTTTCCTATTATATTATTCCTAAACATAAGAATCCCTAACAAGTTTTATGGATAATTTTTTTAATCGGCTTATGAGTTTAACAGGTTTTGTGATTTTTTAGTTTTACATTGTTAGCTGATATTGGTTTTGTAGAGTTTTATATTTTATAGTGTTAGCAGATATGGATACAAGGATGAAGTTCATGAATCATAAAGTTGGTTGCTATCATGGAAGTAACAAACACGTTGATAATTATAAATTAACTCCTAATCAGGTACTAGAATAAACCTCATTGTATTTAAACTCGACTAAACTTTAAGTATCAACATAATAAAAGACATTAGCAAGGTCTTAATCTACTTGTACTTAACTCTGATCAGGAAACAAGAGATGAGAGGCTTCAAGAATGTTCAAACGTAGCATATGATGAGATGTGTGAGAACATAAGGTATTTTACAATTTATCTACTGTATCATTTTCTTCTAACCATACTAATATGATAATATCAAAGTCTTACTGATACCTACCTTGAGACCTGATTTTTGGTAGTTATTTTTGGTTTGATGCATTTATTTGTTCTGTTGATAGAAAGACCTTTCAGAATTGTGGAATTTAGCATATCCAAACGTTACACTAACAGGATTGATCTCCGAGCATTGGAAAGAAATGGGGTGGCAAGGAGCTAACCCATCGACTGACTTTAGGTACAACTAAACATAGTGGCACGCAAATATTACAATTTAATCTTTCATAATTATGAAATAAATTTTTTTGTTGCAGAGTAGTAGTTTTCTTTCACTTGAGAATTTGATGTTTTTGCAAAAACATTTCCGGTAAGTTGGAATAATCTCAGTCGACTTGAGGATGAAGATGCCTTTGATGATGAAAGAAGATTCAAAAAAGAGGTGGAGAAAATAAGTTGATTGGCTCTTATTTGTGACTGATCATATCGTTGAGTTTGTCCTTATCCAACATACCACCCGTGACGGGTCCAATTTGGAGGTCATCTATTTAACTTCGTGTTAGGATATGGTACCCAGACTGCTCAATATAGTTACAAAAAGGCTCCATATCGAGGCTAATAAGCAATAAGTTGACCCAAAATGAAAGCATAATGATCAGAAATCGTGGCTTGATATTGGAGCCCATCACATTGTGAAATCGGTTTAAAATGAGACTTCCAAGTATTTTATAGCCGGTGGGTTTGGGCATCATATTGACCTTTGTGGGTACCATGTTTTAAGGTATTTGTGCTTACATTGTAGTTTAGGTTCCTAATATATTATTCAAATTATGCAGATTATGGTGAAAAAACAAAGAAAAGATTTGCTCATGAACATCTCTGTTGTAAGAAAGCTTGATAAAATGCTCACAGTATGATTCCTTATGCCCATTCTTTAAATATACGAATATAGCAGGAGGATTGCTTAGATAAAACACATATGTAAAATTCAAATTGCCCCATTAGCTACAAATACAATATGAATTTTTTTCAAGATTGTCTCGACAACTTCAACAAACAAACTGAGTTTTGGTATGTTTCAGAAGATGCCAACGAATCAGAAAAAGGATTCCAATGAAGTGATAAATGGTGGCTACCAAAGGTGAAGGTTCCTATACGAGGGTTATCAGAAGAATCAAGGAAATGGATGCAAAAGCAAAAAGATTGTGCAAATCAAGTTTTAAAAGCGTAAATGGCTATCAATGCTGAAGTACTTGCAGAATGCATATCCCCGAGAGTTACATAGAGAATCTCCCCAAGGTATATAGCTATATATGCAACGCGTTTTCGTTTTGTTTTATGCAAGAAAGTTATGACCATAATTGACATCTTTTTTTTCCTGTTGTTTTTCGGCCTTTGCAGCTAGAATGGAAAAGCACATAAGACACTTAAGAGGTACACGAGGTTGATACTTAACTTTCATTTTTTAGGACTACAAACCTCACATGTATTGTTCAGTGGAATGATAATGTGTGACGGTTCATCAACGAATCATTCGCAAGCATATTGGATGAAGAAAGACAATACGCTGAGAATCAGACATGTGATATGTAAAACTTTTAACATATTATCTGTACACAAAATACAACTTACGCTTTATTAATGTATGTCATATTATTTTATTTTTTGCCAGACGTGATTGGTACAGTAGTGGGATTGGGGATGTTGTTCATGTTAATTATGGAAAAGGCCATAAAGTTAGACGCACCGTGGTCATTGGAGATGCTGATTAAGTGTGGATCATAGATGTATATAAAAACTTTGGAATTCAAGGAAGTATTAAATTTGCAAGTGTGATAGCTTGGATTATAGCGATTGTAATTGATTATGATGGGGTTTGATGCTTATGGAGGTTGTTGATGGTTATAGATGAAGTGGGTGGATGTCAAGTCGACTATTTGACCTCGACATTATATTGGTTGAACAATTCATACAGGTACACTTCAAATTGTGGTAGCACTAATTTAATATATCTGTTTTGAAGGTCGAATTCAGAGAGCTAGAATGGTAGAGATGTCAGTAATCCAAATCAACCAAAAGGTTGTTTTTGACTTTACTGGTCTTGCTTTCACATATCTCCTCTTTTTCTGACTATATTCTGATATAATATATCCTCTTTATTGGTTGTTTTTGGGACGTAAGATTCAATTACTCTTCTGTAATATTTTTTGCTTTTGACCAGTTGAAACATATTGACACTTGTATGTCCTCCAACGAACCAGGTACTAATGCTGATATAATGAAGGTTGGTGGATACAGATTGTCAACATTAGAAATCGAGGCAATTGTTTTAGAGGTAAGTTCTCTCTTGTATCCGTTGAATAGGTGATGAGAATTGGAAATGCATTTACATTATAAATCAACACGCTCGATCATTGTACAAAGATCCACCGCTTTAGAATGTTGTGTGTTGGGGTTACCGGATAAAGCTTGTGGAGAAGCAAAGGATCGCAATAGTTGTGCCCGACGTAGAGATTAAAAAGGCTCGTGACAATGAATCAAGCCCGCTTTAACTCTCGATGAACTTTGATCAATGGCTAAATAGAAACTCGCACCATACAAGGTCGCCTTTATAAAGTTGATCTTCATATTAATTTATCAACAATTGATACTGTGTTATGAACACCACTCGATATGTTTCATGTCGATGAGATTTTTCTCATTATTATGAGCATATAAAGTTACCGATCTTGTTTACCGCTTTCAACTATCAACCCGCTTATTTATATGGGAGTCACCGCCTCGTAATGCCATGGGAAAGGTAATAATACATTGTTTTGTTAGCTTGCATTAGTATTTCGATTTTCATCAACAGTGAAACTTAGTGAATCAATTTCGTGTTTTAGGTGAACAAAAGGAGTTGAAGATGAAGTTGGTCAAAGGACAATAAACCAAGTGCTTCATTGTTTATAAGATGTCGTGCATAGCGGTTCATGGTATAGAGTATATCTATCCTCCGGACTACCAAGAACATCATCAAGATATAGGCGGTCAAATGGGTATAAATTTATAAGTATAATTTATCTTTTAAGTTGTAAAGGTAATAATAACAATAAAATCGTTTTATTCATTTATACCAAAAGTGAACCAAGAAGTTATTTGCTCGAGTAAACATGTGCCTAAAGAACCATGATATTAATGTATAACTTTGCGACTACACGACCTCTTATTACATTTCCCAAGTCGGTTAGAGGTGCCACCATGGTCAGGTTTATTAATGGGTCAATTTTTCTTCAGCTTCTTTCTTTCTCTTCTGGAATGGGTTGAAACAGAACCATATAACACAGCATACATGATTCAGTGGCTGCATTGGATGTTCCTTTTTTGGCCTTACAAGCAAAGCAATCACCTATACATACATACACAAAGTGCACAGTGATTGGGTCCAAACCGTCAAGTTTATCACACAAGCTAACCACTTGTGAATGGTCAACCGTAATAAACTTCAAATAGCTCAGAAACAATGCAATGAAGATCTAGAGGAGTATAGTGTTTCCCAGTGTCGTTAAGTCCCAACGAGTTTGTGTGCGATCAATCACCAAACGATATAGTGATCGGGTGATAATGAACGGAAAAGGTTTGTGATTGATACTTGATGACAAAGGAAAAATGAAAGAAAATTAAAAAGCTAAATTATATTAAATAAACGCTTTCACTATTTTTAAAATGATGTTTTCTTGATTTTCTTTTATAAATTTAAATTAAAAACTACGTAACGCATAAAAAGAAAATGTGAAATTGAAAGAGAATTAATCCTAAAAATATAAAAGTGAAATTTTTACAAACCTAATGATAATAGAAAATTTTGAGAAAAATAAAATTGTTTTTATGACTATTTATTTAATTATTATTAATTAAAAACTATTTTTACCTATTTAATAATGCCCTAAAATATAAGAAAATATGAAATAAAGCTAGAAAAGTGAAATTATGACTTAGAAAAATCTAAAATAACTAAAGAGAATTTTCAAAACTAACTTTGTATTTTTCTGATTATTTTTCTATTTTCTATGATTTAAAAACTATTTAAAACTAATTAAATGGCTAAAAATTACAAATTAAACTAAGAAAAATCTGGAAAAATTATTTTTTTGCTTTTTATATTTATCTTAATCTATGAAAATTGAAAACTTATTTTTTTGAAGCTTTTCTGATTTAATTGCAATAAAGGCTAATTAAAAAGTCCTAAAAACTGATTAAAATAAAGAAAAATAGCAAACAGTAATGGAAAATTATGAAAAATTCAGGAAAAGTCTAAAATAATATTCTAAATCTAAGAAAAATATAAAAACTATGGCTTATGTGTGAGAATATGAGGCTGCAGTGCAAACTGCTTATGAATAAGCACTTAATGATAAGCCAAAGACCACAACAGAGAACCAAATGATCACAGGACCTAACTTATGCTAAAACTACTAGAAAGCAACCTAAACTAACTACTCTAAACCTCTGGGGAGCAGGAAACAAGTATTTGATGTGAATTGCACTTAAGAACCAAAACAGGTTTTAGCTACTACTTTGTAGCTTGAAAATAAGCCACTCAAATAAGCTGAAACTCAAAAACAGATGTGGGATCCTAAACTAGACCTAGCAAGGAACCTATAAACCAAAAATGAGCCTGAGATGAGCTCAAATGAGCTTTTGACAAGCTCTGCACAAACCTGTGCAGACTCAGTTATCACTGAGTCAGTGCACATGTCACTTTTGACCCAATTGACAAGCTGATTTAGAGCTTCTACAAAATTACTAAAAATCTACAAAAATCATATTTCAACTCTTGACCAATTGAAGTTGTTAAGCCCAAAGTTTCACTGCATTTGAACCAGAATTGAATCCATGAAAATTCAACAAAGGTTGGTAAAACCGGTTTTCAATTTTGACTTTTGTGATTTTGAGAGTTTTGACCAAAATGAGATTTGAGCTTAATTTGTGAACCGATATTGATGTATTAAGCTAAAATGAAACTAAAATAAGCTACTTCACTGAATTCTAAACACAAATCAAGCTTTTGATCATTATAAATTCCAACAGATTATGCAATTAGGACAGATTATTGTTGATTTTGACTTTGAGAGTACACAGATGCTAAGTTTTGACAAATTTGATTCTAGTGACCTTAATAAAGACTGAGTATGCAGATTTCAAGTACAAACCAAAGCTTAATTTCAAACAAGCTCACTGATCCAAACAACTCTTATACAATTGTTTTGCTAATGATTCTACTTAATCCTTTTATTCTAACACTTAATCCTAATCAGTAATTCAACTAACACCTAAATTATGCTATTTCACCAACAAACACAATCAAATGAACAATAAGCTTAAAACTCAGATTATGACAGATATGGATGTGTGAAAACTCACTTGTATCCACAGCCACTATGGCTTGCCAAGAATCAAAGAACCACTATCCTACCTTATCTCAACCCATATTCAACTCAGAATCAACCCATATCCATTTCCATATCAGCAATTCAGAAGCAAGTCACAAATGAGACTGTGAGTTGACTTTTGTTGACCAAGTACCAAGTTTGCTTGAACCTTAGCAATAAGCTTACTAAAAGCTATCAGTAGCTTAAATAAGCTTATTAGAACTAGAATTAAGCTAATTGAAGCTTGAGTATGAGAGCATTAAAACTGATTTTATAACATGTTAATACAAATATCGTCATTAAACGTTATTTATATTTTTGATCTTTGCCTAAGTTTTGTTAACGACAAAAGTAAATTTAATTTATAAAAGCTTAAAGCTTGTCAAGTTTATTAGATATTAAAACAAGCTTTCTCAAACAATATATTCATCATTCAAGCATTTACATTTATGATTAGTAACATCTTGATATGACTCTAATCATTATGTATGATAGTAGTTTGTGTTAGGTTCTTAAAACCAAACACTACTTAAGCATTGCATATTTCTATTAATAGTAATACAACATTTTAACATCATGTATTACATCATGGAGATCATTGGAAGATTCCATTAGATATTTTGTGAAGATTTGTACTCTTCATATCTTACACAATCTTACTTAGATAGAGTTGACTTTAGGCAAGATTTGATATCTTGATCGTCGATCAAGCGGTACCAATTGGGTACAGGCGGAACCCTTTTGGGGTCCGCGGTCCGTGGACGCTCACATCAAATTGGCTATAAATAGCAATGCCAAGCCAAGTAGTTTTTCATCCCTTTCTAACATACTCTCATACATATCCTCTCTCAACCTTTCTAACTCGGTTTCATATCATATTAGTGATCTCTTTTGTAGCAAAGAAGATCAAGTCATATTCAAGCTTCAACGAGAAGTTGGAAGTCTTGTTTGTTTAGTGTTGTATGATCTAGTGTTGATCCATACTTCATTGTTGTATCAAACCATCATAATCTTGTGAGTGTGAGTGGTTAGTATTTTAGTCCTCAAAATACATTGTGTGTGGGAGTAGTTGTACCCTTGGAAAGAACTCGACATCTAGCTTAGTGTCGGAAATAGTGTAGCGAAGTGTAAAGGTTTTCTCCACGGTGAAAGGAGCTTGTTGACTAGTGAAGTTAAACTCTCGAGTGTGAGACTCGGGGTGGAGTAGGGCAAGGAAAAAGAGTCCTTGTAGGCGAACCACTATAAACAACTTGTTGTGGTTTGATCATTTCTTTCCTTACTTACCTATTACATATTGCTTGCATATTTCATTAACATACTTAAGATCAATATCAATTGATCTTTCAATAAGTTTCAAAACAAAGTTTTTAATCGGTAAACTATTCAACCCCCTTCTAGTTTTCTACAATTGGTACCAGAGCCTCGTTGCTCAAGAATTTCTAAAATAACTTGTATTTTATAAACTTGAAACGATCCATGGATTCTGAAAACTTTAAAGAAGGGCAATCTATGCAAAGACCACCACTCTTTGAAACCAATGGATTTATCTATTGGAAAAACCGTTTGAAACATATGTAAAATCAAAAGATATAGATCTTTGGTTTATTATTGTTAAAGGAGATTTTAGTTCTACAACAAAGGATATTTCCGTTGATGAACAAAAGAAATTAGTTGCTAAAAATAATGAAGCTAAAATGATGCTTTATAATGCTTTACCTAGAAAAGAATATGAAAGAATTTTATGTGTGAAACCGCTAAAGATATTTGGGAATCTTTAATTGTTACACATCAAGGTAATTCACAAGTCAAGGATAACAAAATTGATCTTCTTGTTCAACAATATGAACAATTTGTTATCCCCGAAGATGAAACCATTGATTGTGGCTTTGCTCGTTTTAACACTATCATTACATCACTTAAAGCACTTGACTAATCTTTTCGTAGTAAGAACTTTGTCGGGAAATTTCTTAGAGCACTCCATCCCAAATGGAGAGCTAAAGTGACCGCTATTGAAGAATCAAAGATCTCTCAATAATGTCACTAGACGAGCTAATTGGCAACCTCAAAGTTCACGAAATGGTAATGGAGAAAGATTCGAGATCATCAAAGGAAGAAAGGAGAAGATCAAATCCGTTGCTCTTAAAGCAAAGGCGAATCAAGCGATGATGGTGAATCTTGTTCGATAGTGAAGATGAGGAGTATGCCATGGCCGTTAGAGATTTCAAGAAGTTCTTTAGAAGAAGAGGAAAGTTTGTAAGACAACCTCGAGAAGAAAAGAAGCCATTCGAAAAGATCGGGATGATAAGAAGATCAAAGGTGAAAGAAAGTGTTTTAGATGTGGTGATGCAAGTCATCTCATAGAGAATGTCCCAAGCCACCTAAAAGCAAAACTCAACGAGCTTTTGTAAGTGGTGCTTGGAGTGATAGTGAAGACGATGAAGAATCAAGCAAGGAAGAGATCGCTCTAATGGCACATGAGTCAAATGAGGTACTTTCCGATTCTTCTTATTCTTCCATAGATGATGACACTTTGCAAAAACAATATAATCAATTGTGTGAGCTAAGTCTAAAATCATAACTAAAATAAATTTCTAAAAACTAAAAGGAGTTTTTGGAAAATGAGGTATATGAGTTAAAAGAAAAAGCAAAACGACTTGAAAAAGGAAAAGCAAATGACAATGATTGTAAATCATGTCAAGAGCTAAATCTTGAAATAGAAAACTAAAGCTCACACAAGAAGTTTTAATAGAAAATAATTCTAAGTTTAAAAGGTTTAACAAAAACATCGCTATTGCCGATGAAATAGTTAAAATCCATAAAACACCGGAGAGACATGAATGGGCTAGGGTTTAATGAAGTTTTAATACCTAAGAGTCAAAACAAAAGCGGCGAGAAAAGGACGAACATTCATTAAATCTGCTCATCTGACCTGACGGACGAGACGGAACCAAAAAGGGTTCCGTCCGTTGTCTAAAAGCAGTACATGGGGTACTTGATGAGCAGAATGTTCTTGTCTGGACCGTCTTGAATTTGTTAAAATAACAAAGAAAACCAATGATAATGTTAAACTAAAGCCAGCCATTATATCGAGTAGGACTTATTAAAATGAATTTAGATCAAAACTACTCAACAACGACATAAAACTTCTTTTGCCAAACGCCCTTTCCTAAGAGCAACCACAACGTTCAACATAACTACCAACACAACGGTTGGAATCAAAACTTTCTAGACCATATCAAACTCCAGTTACATGCCATGGAACCCTTATCCATCATTTCCATACATGAATCAAATAAATGGTATGTTTAACCCAAACGGACCCATGAGATATTGGGGACCAAATGTTTGAGTTATTCGCTTCTTAGGTATGTTTGAAAGTTGGATTGGAACCCGATGAATGGATAAAGATAGTGGATGCTCACGACACATGACGGGCAACAAAGTCTCTTCTCATCATACCAAGAGTATGACGGAGGTAATGTCACTTCGGTAGCAATCTCAAAAGCAAAATCATTGGCAAAGTACGATTGCTCATAACTCTCTAACTATTGAAAATGTTGCTCATGTGGATAGGTTAGGATTTAATCTACTTAGCATTAGCCAACTATGCGATAAAAAGTATAAAGTACTATTTGATGAAAATGGTAGTAAAATACTAAAAGATGGTATCACCATAGCTAAAGGAGTTAGGAAAAATAACATATCGTCATGAAAATAGATAAAACATATAATGACAAACTTTGCCTAACAACATTAGACGATAGCTCATCTCTTTGGCATAGGCGCTTGGGTCACGCTAATATGAGACTTATACAAAACCTATCTTCAAAAGAGTTAGTTAGGAATTTGCCAAAACTAAAATATGACCAACACTTTTGCGACGCTTGCAAAATTGGTAAACAAACACATAGTAGTCACAAATCTAAAAATATGATATCTACATCTAAGTGTCTAGAATTATTACATATGGACTTGTTTGGACCATCCGCTATAAGAAGCTATGGAGGCAACTTATATACTTTGGTCATAGTAGATGATTACTCAAGGTTTACTTGGACGTTATTTTTGAAAACCAAAATGAAGCCTTTGATAAATTTGAAATACTTAGCAAGAAAATTCAAAATCTTCTAGGTGTCAAAATTGTGTCGATCCGAGCGGATCATGGTCGTGAATTTGACAACGAAACTCAATTGGAAACTTTGTGATACAAATGGTATAACACATAACTTTTCCGCTCCACGAACACCTCAATCAAATGGAGTAGTAGAGCGTAAAAATAGAACAATTCAAGAAATGAGTAGAACAATGCTTAATGAACAAAACATTCCTCAAAAGTTTTGGTGTAACGTCATTGACACTTCTACATATATTTTAAATAGAGTCCTAATCGTCCTTTCCTAAACAAAACACCATATGAACTTTATAAAGGTAAAAGCCAACATTAGGATATTTTAAAGTCTTTGGTTGCAAATGTTTTATTCTTAACACTAAGGATTATCTCACCAAGTTTGACCCAAAGTCTTATGAAGGTGTATTTCTTGGTTACTCTCAAACTAGTAAAGCTTACATTGTCCTAAATAAAGAAACAATGATAGTCGAGGAATCGTTGAACATAACATTTGACGAAGTCCACCTCCTCTAAGACATCACCTTTGGTAGATGATGACTTAGTTGAAAGTCAAATAATTGAAAGTCAAATTAATAATAATAAGGAAGATGAACCATTAAATAAGGAAATTGTCAACATAAAAGAATCTAAAAGTCATCCATTAGAAAAGGTCATAGGAAAACTTAATCAAAGAACCTTAAGATCACAAGCTCAAAATCAAAGTAATCATTTTTGTTTTGTATCCACCATTGAACCAAAACCATAAATGAAGCAATAAAAGATGAATCATGGGTAATGGCCATGCAAGAAGAATTAAACCAATTCGTTAGAAATGATGTTTGAAACTAGTTCCAAAACCCAAAGATCAAACTATAATTGGAACAAAATGGGTCTTCGAAACAAAATGGATGAAAATGGTATAGTATCTAGAAACAAAGCTAGGCTTGTTGCACAAGGCTATAATCAACGAGGAAGGAATTGACTATGATGAAACTTATGCACGGTAGCTAGACTTGAATCTATTAGAATATTACTTGCTTATGCATGTGCTTATGATTTTAAATTATTTCAAATGGATGTCAAAAGTGCTTTTCTTAATGGGTTTATTAACGAAGAAGTGTATGTTGCTCAACCTCCGGTTTTACCGACTTTGAGAAACCACATCATGTCTTCAAACTCAAGAAAGCTTTATCTGACCTTAAACAAGCACCTAAAGCTTGGTACGACCGTCTTAAGACTTTTCTTATTGATAACAAATATACTATGGGATTAGTAGATAATACTCTTTTACTAAGAAAAGGAATCACAAATTATTATTGTTCAAATATCGTTGATGACATTATATTCGGATCAACTTGTCAAGAACTATGTAATGATTTTCTAAAATCATGCATGACGAGTTTGAAATGAGTATGATGGGTGAGTTAAACTTCTTTCTAGGACTTCAAATTAAACAACTAGAGGATGGTATTTTCTTTAACCAATCTAAATATATAAAAGATATGCTTAAGAAATTTGGTCTTGAAGATTCCAAACCAACTAAAACACCCATGTCTTGGACACTAAACTCACCAAGGACGAAGAAGGTGAATCCGTAGATAACACTAAATATAGAGGAATGATTGGTAGCCTACTCTATCTTACGGCTAGTAGACCCGACATTATGTTTAGTGTTTGTCTATGTGCTCGCTTTCAAGAAAACCCAAAGGCATCACACTTAGAAGCATTAAAAGGATTTTAGATATATTAAGGGAACAACGTGTTTAGGATTATGGTATCCCAAAGGAACGGGTATAGAAACCATAGTGTATGCCGACTCGGATCATGCGGTGATTATGTCGATAGAAAAAGTACAAGTGGTATTTGCACTTTTGTTGGACATTGTCTCACCTCATGGTTTGCAAAAAAGCAAGCGGCTTTAGCCATCTCTCTCTTCAAGCGAATCGTCTCGGTAGGAAAAGCATGTCAACAAGCTCTTTGGATGAAGCAAGCCCTCGTGAACTACGAATTCATCTCAACGACATTGTGATACTTTGCGACAATAAAGGAGCCATCGATCTCGACAAAATCCCGTTCAACATGCTCGTACAAAGCACATTGAAATCCGTCATCACTTTCTTGACAATGTTCAAAAGGAAACATTTCAATCGAGAAAGTATCCTCCGAAGACAACATTGCCGACATCCTTACTAAACCTCTTAAGCGAGAACCTTTTAATCTTCTTAGACTTGGTTTAGGGTTAATGGAACCAAGCATGTAGGATAAACATAGCCTAAAACATTAGAATAGTCAAACCAAAACAATTTTGTCTTGTTTACGCTCAGTAGCCACGGCATAAGCGACAACACAGACGGAACCAAAAATTTGGTACCGTGCAGTCCGTCAATGTCTCTGAAACAAAACGACTTTATACATAACATCTTCTTCCTCACAACCCACTTTACCAAAACGTGTAAAACTTAAACCAAGCTCATTATTATCATCTTCCCACTCTCTTATCATGAAGATAACATCATTGTAAGTATCCTAACTACATTTTATCTCTTAATTCTGAGTCTAGGATTCTTATTTATGCACAAAACTATCACAAATCATTACATGGGGTTTTATGTATGCTTTTATACCAAATATGAATTCAATTGGCAAATTGCATAACTAGTCATTCAAATTAGGTACTACATTATCATATTGCATAAACAAATCATGTTTCCCACTAATTGATAGATAATAAATATATGGCCTTATTCAAACAACCAAACACCCCATGTCAAAAGTTTTGAAAAGCTTCTCACTTATAGGAAAACATTTTCATTGCTAATACAAATAGAAACGTTAGAATTTTCATCACTTGCATGCTCTTGAATACTAAAGGTATTGCATAACTAATATGCACTCCGGGTATATTCAAATGTAGCCACATTGAATTAGGAGCATTTGGGTTATCTCATGGTATTTGCCAAACACTCCACTAAAACCATTTTATGCATAAAATGAGTCGAGATAACCGCAACTCAAATTGTTTTCATATAGGCACACACTAGAATCAAAAGCGTTAAAATTTATCTAAAGTTTTAACATGTTAATTCTTATCCTTAGGAATAACCATGGTAGCCGCAAGATTCTATGATCACAAAGACACTCTTAACTACATTCCCAAACACCACAAAACCAAAGGACTCACCAAGGAACAAGTAGAAATATTTAGGGTCTAGAATCTAGGTATTTCCACGGGTAGAACCATTCACTCATCCTTCCTGAGCATACCAATCTTCGTGAAGAACTAGCCGTCATTCAATTCGATTGTCTTCTTGACATTGATGAACCAATTTGTCCTAGGTTCGTATTAGAATTCTATGCTAGTGTGACCGGTTTTAGTGATGAAGGCGATGATGAGTTTTGTCTTAGCTTTAGAATCAATCAAAATGACTTCACCATCACTTTAAGTGAATTTGCTAGAGTACTAGGAATTCCCAACCGAGGAACTTGTGTCTACGGATAAGTGGTCACTCACCGCACTTGATGCAATCAATGACCGCTCTCTCCCTACATAACCCGTTTAGCCGATAAGGATGTCATCCGTGAACACCTTTTTAACCTAAAAGCGGATACAACCCGAGTCACCGAAAGGAAAAGAGGTAGACCGAGATCCATATGGAATGGAGCTCAATGAGCTTAAACGAATTTAAGAAATGGGAGGAGTTACTTAGAGCAAGCGTCATTAGCACCATAGGAATAGGGATCACATAAGCGCTTGTCTTTGCCACATGCTTTACAACTTGTCCACCCGACAACCATTCAACTTAGCCTACTACATAGCTAGGAGAATGATTGATATTCCAACTCAAGGATCCGTTGCTCTTCCATACGGGATGCTTCTCACCGTCTCTATAGAAACTTCGCTCCAATTCCACCAACCCCAAAGGGATGCACCTTCAATATGATCTCATCCTCACATCTTTGTGCCCTTGAGTGATGCTCGAGTTGCTAAGACTAAAGGCAAGAGCTAAACCTCAACTCCTTCATCATCATCATCAAATAGCTCAGGGATGGTCTTCCAAGCTCTCGTCTTCCACCTCAAGAGTATTACACATCTCTTCCGAAATTGAGAATGAATCGTGAGAATTCAAGCAAACTAAGGAATGTTCAAGTGCCTTGGTAGGATGATGAACAAAATTTACAAGTTGGACAAATAAGGGTACTTTAAGGAGTGTTTGGAACAATGCATTATCGTTAATGTTTGATACTATTTAGTTGTTTTTATTATGTAGGATGATAATATAACTTGAAACAATGGTGTATGCTAACAATCTCATGCGGGGATAGCACAAGTATGCTATCAAATTTTACCCATTTTCACTATATTGTGAAAATCAATAAGCCTGCTCTTAATCTATGCTCCACCGTGTTTACATATGTGTTATTTACTTTTCCTAACTAGAAATGTTTAGTTTAACAAGTTTTGAGAAAATTTTCGATTTGAAATTTCGGTTTTAGGAAACTTTCGTCCAAATTTCGACCTCCACGGATCGACGGCACCTTTATTTTGGTACCGTCCTTTATGAATTTTGGTACCGCCATATCATCTGGAAGGGACCATCGGCACCTTTTTGGGTTCCGTCGTGTATGATTTTGGTGCCGTGGATCCTCCGGTAATTTTAAATTTCGACTCTTTCGTAATTCCAAATTATCTTCCATCACTCATAAATCAATCTTAACTAGTTTATCTTTGTTATTAGAACTAGTATTATTCACTAAGGGATGTAAGAAATCCATTTCCCACCAAAATTCAAAAATTTGAAAAATCCACCCAAGGAGCCCTTTGGCATAAAGGAAGGAACCAAAATTTTGGTACCTTCAAATCCGTGGGTAATCTGAATATTAGGAAATTCCACTCACTAGAACACATTTATTGCATATCTTTTCTTCCTCACTCCATCTTCTTTGTATGGATTGACTTGGGTGATATGACTAGCATTCAACCCACTTCCAAATCATTAGGAACCTCATCTATTCAATGGTTCAACATCAAATCAAACCTTTTCTCAACAATTTCTTACCTATTGAAAGGCTTTACCATGATCATCCTCACACCTTCTTCATTCTCACTTACTATCTAGCAAATCAAAACCCAAGATAAAAATGACTAAATCATCACCAAAACCTTGCAAGAAAACCGCTAGAATAAGCGTAAGGCCTTGTTGCTTTGTTAATCTTAGCTCATCATCCGAATCTTCACCACTCACCATCTCATCTCCCATTAGAGATGATACACACCTACCTTGGCTACACCCACCATCACACATTGTGATCACCACCACCACCATCAAAGCACCTACTTCACCTCCACCGCACCCATCCAAACATCCAAAACACCTCACCACCTTCACCAAGGTCTCCACTCTCACTCCCATGGAGTTATTTTCTACTCCACCAACATCACCAAATCCTTTCCTAGAGGACTTGGAAGACTTGCCTCCCAGGCCAAGTCATCCACCACCATTGCCATCATTTGGCACCATTGAGCGAATCGCTCATGAATCACCTCGGTCATCCATTGACCCAAACGCCCATTAGGGCCAAGACCTCTCCTTTTCCACCCCATTCACAAGGACATTCATGGTCCTTTATACGGGATCATCCACTTCCATCATCAATGTCCCTCATATTGAGGACATTCCGGAGAGCATGTGGGATGACAATCCCACTAGAGAGGAGATTCAAGCGAACTCCACAACCTCCACCAATTCAAAGGCATGGTGGATTCTCACTTAAGTGAGACAATGCAAATGCAAAATGCTTTGCTTGCATCCATCATGACCACTCCAAACATCCCAACACCACCAACACATCCACCATTCCACCACCGCAACCTCCGCAAACTTTCTACCCACCAAGACATGGTTGCTCAACTTGTGAGCAAGCGGGTCAAACAAGTGAAACGGACCGGATTATGGTCCATGACTTCCACGAAGAAATGAGGTTCATCCTCAACCGCATTCTTGAGCGTCTCAACGCTTTTCCGTCCACCATCTCTTTAGGATGGTTTTAGAATAGTCTTTTATTTGTTTTTTGTTTTAGGATAATTTTTTTTCTCTTGTACTAGAAACACATCATTGTGTTCTCTTTTCATGATCTTTACTCATGAAAATTTTAACAAATGAGTGTTGTTTATTATGTTGTTGGTGTCATTACATAGTGTTTGGAAATGCTTGTGAATGATCATTATTACTAACATTTTTTTGTAGCTTTATTTTCACAATCCATGTATCTTCCTATTAAAGCACCCAATTTAGGGGAGCTTTGAACAAGGGGAGATAATAAGCTCGGACTCATTACATTCCGCATAGCCTCTTCTTTGTTGAGACAAAGGGGAGAAAATATAGAACTTGGAAATTATTTATATTTGACTTTTGAAAAGTCAAGCGCATACAATTGACTTTCTAAAAGTCAAGCAGAACCCTCATTGATAATACTTGACTTTTCTTAAAAGTCAAAGCGCATACTGACCTTTACGAAAAAGTCAACATCATGCATCAACTAGTGAATTCTTTGACTTTCATAAAAGTCAAAATTCATACTTATATTATCATTTCCTTTTCAAAGTTCTAAAACTAATATTTTATAACTCTTGTACAAACTTTGTCTCTTTTATAAAATAAAATTTATATTTTGTCCTCAACAAAAGGGAGATTGTTAATACAAATATCGTCATTAAGCGTTATTTATATTTTTGATCTTTGCCTAAGTTTTGTTAACGACAAAAGTAAATTTAATTTATAAAAGCTTAAAACTTGTCAAGTTTATTAGATATTAAAACAAGCTTTCTCAAACAATATATTCATCATTCAAGCATTTACATTTATGATTAGTAACATCTTGATATGACTCTAATCATTATGTATGATAGTAGTTTGTGTTAGGTTCTTAAAACCAAACACTACTTAAGCATTGCATATTTCTATTAATAGTAATACAACATTTTAACATCATGTATTACATCATGGAGATCATTGGAAGATTCCATTAGATATTTTGTGAAGATTTGTACTCTTCATATCTTACACAATCTTACTTAGATAGAGTTGACTTTAGGCAAGATTTGATATCTTGGTTGTCGGTGGCGGTACCAATTGGGTACAGGCGGAACCCTTTTAGGGGTCCGCGTCCGTCGGCAGCTCTGTCTAATTGGCTATAAATAGCAATGCCAAGCCAAGTAGTTTTCATCCCTTTCTAACATACTCTCATACATATCCTCTCTCTAACCTTTCTAACTCGGTTTCATATCATATTAGTGATCTCTTTTGTAGCAAAGAAGATCAAGTCATATTCAAGCTTCAACGAAGTTGGAAGTCTTGTTTGTTTAGTGTTGTATGATCTAGTGTTGATCCATACTTCATTGTTGTATCAAACCATCATAATCTTGTGAGTGTGAGTGGTTAGTATTTTAGTCCTCAAAATACATTGTGTGTGGGAGTAGTTGTACCCTTGGAAAGAACTCGACATCTAGCTTAGTGTCGGAAATAGTGTAAGCGAAGTGTAAAGGTTTTCTCCGCGGTGAAAGGAGCTTGTTGACTAGTGAAGTTAAACTCTCGAGTGTGAGACTCGGGAGTGGAGTAGGGCAAGGAAAAAGAGTCCTTGTAGGCGAACCACTATAAACAACTTGTTGTGGTTTGATCATTTCTTTCCTTACTTACCTATTACATATTGCTTGCATATTTCATTAACATACTTAAGATCAATATCAATTGATCTTTCAATAAGTTTCAAAACAAAGTTTTTAATCGGTAAACTATTCAACCCCCCTTCTAGTTTTCTACATAACAGTTTACATAAAAACATGAAATGTTGATATAACCTTGAATTGATACTTGAAAATGGATTACAATGATAAAACAACTTAAGTTTAGTACATAGAAACAGAAGATTACAGTTTGAGACTTAAACTAAAACATTAATAATAAAAACGATTTGCAAGAAAATATAAAAACTAACTACTCCTCCTCTCTGCCTTCTCCTCTCTTATTTATACATCAAAAGTGCTTCTCTCTCATCTCTGAGCATTTCCCACTTGTATTTGGGGCCATTGGATCACTGGAGAAGATATTAGCCATTGATGGCTTTTTGGCGCCAAAATGGATATATTGCAACTGGGGGGTTGAGTGCAAGGAGGGGGGAGCATTTAATGCTTCTTGGATGTTGTTGAGGTAGAGGGGACATGGTGTGGAGTATGTGAGCTGGAGGTGAGGGAGATTGAGTGTTGCAGGCGAGCAGGTGAGGAAGAAAGAAAATGGAGGGAAAAGGGGGTGGGGTGTTTGACTGGGAGGTTTGACCGGGGGATTAATATATTAGACAGGGGTCAAAAACAGGGGTTCAAGGGATTATGGCGGTCGCGGGTTATATGGCGGTCGAGGATTTGATATTAAATAAACAAGGACCATTTTGCAATTCCTCAAAACCAAGGACCAATCGCCATTTTCAAAATTATTCAAGGGACCAATTATGACAAGTTCAATAGTACAAGGACCATTAAAGATATTTTTAAACTTCAAGGACTATTTTGCCAATTTTGAAACTTGAAGGACCAAACTTGTAAATTCTCAAAACTTATGAAATTTTTCACCAAAGAACTAATTATGACAACTTATGATTTCAAAAGGACCTTTGGTGACTTTTCTTTAAAATAAGTGCTCGGGGACTATTTTGACAACTTTTGAAACTTGGGGACTAAAGCGCCAATTATGCAAACTTAGCTCATTTTTCATCGATTTTAAACATTTTGCATCCGAAACATATAAAATACAATTTTGAGATATTTTCGGTATTTTGATGCATTTCGGCGTTTTAAGTGTTTTGCGAGTTGATTTGACCAAAATGATGAGTATTTACACTCATCAATCCCCACACTAAACTATTGCTAGTCCCTAGCAATATTTTGAAAAACAATGGTTTGAATCTCTTTACCAAAAGCCATTACTTGGAGTAGCCAAATGTTTCGGTTCAAGTAAGAACTATGGTACCTTGATAACCATATGATTTTGAGCAAACCACCGACTTCCAACGGTTTGATTTGTCTTTACGAAGCCGTTTGCTTGGACTAGCCAACTCTTAGATAAAATATCTTTGGTGAGTTGATTACCAATTATGGTTTTCCACGCCTTTACCACAAGCCATAAACTTGCGGGCTAGCCAACTCTTCACTAATTAAAGATATGGTGGTGAATACCATACAATTTTAGGCAAATTGCAAGCCGTCAACAGTTTGATATATCTTTACCAAGAGCCGTTTGCTCTGGATTAGCCAATCCTTTTGTTTATTAGACATGGCGGATGATAACCATAAGTGAGTAAGTGCAAAACACTTACTCCAAAAAAAAAAAAAAAAAAAAAAAAAAAAATGGGGGTTGGGTGGTATAATTACATGATAAAATTCGTGAAATTCCCCCACACTAGAAATGAATATTGCCTCAATATTCAAAGTACCGTGGTTATGCCGAAACATAGAACGTAAAAGGAAATACTACGGCCATTATTTTGAAATATATATTTTATTTTATTTTGAAACTTTGATACTTTATATACAACATCGGGGCAACTCCCCACACTAGGGTGGTAGAAAGTAGAAAGAAGTCGAAATCTGGTGAAAACCCATATAGTGTGCTCTTGTTTTGATTCCCGAGTCGCTAGCTTGACTCGACCCGTATTCATTTGTTCATGGGGAAAGCAGCGTGGAAAACCAATCTCGATCGGACTTTCGTTCACGGTGTTAATAAACATATGAACATCGAAAGTTCCACACCGACGAGATACAACCGCGGTATTGTTAATAGTAGAAACTATAAAGGATGATACCGGGGTCAAAATGGTGTCCTCATTCCCGAAAGAAAAGGAAAGAGCAACCACACCATCTGTGAAGAATGGAATAAAGATGTGCATGAGAATGCATGTCCATTCCTCATCGATGAAGCAAATCACCATTTTGACATTTTAAGCTTAAACTTGAAGCTTATATGGTGATTGTCAATAAGATGTCCGGGAGGAGGGTTGGAAGCGGTTCTTCAATCAGATTTTCGAGAAAAGGATGTCCCTCCGAATCAAAGTAAGTATTATCGATTCTGTTGGAATCGACTCATCACTAAGAAAGGTATCGACTTCATTCAAAGTTGTCATCTTCCTCATCCGGAGTGAGAGAGGGATGGAAGAGTCGGGAATAATAAGACTAGGAGATGATGGATCATTTTGAGCAATTCTTCAATGGGACGAATGTCTCCCATTGGGTCACAAATATCATCATCCAATCGGATGAAAGAAGAGTTTGGTTTCATCCGAGTTAACAAACTCGATCGATAAGCGATTCGGAGGTGGGACAAGTGGTGTGCTCTTAGAGCTAGCAATTTCCACCACTTCCGATAAAGTCTCCGATTCTAGATCATCATCATCAAGAACACTCTTGACTTCACAGTACAACTTTCAAACCATTTTTGAACGGGGTTGATTTTGAGCTTTTAACTCGTACGTTTTGGTGACTCCTCTTAACCGTGAAATTTGAGAGTGTTGCATTGATTCTTTGATTTTGATCAATTGTGGCAACACTCTCTTTGGATAGAGGTTTGGAGTTTTGGTTGATATTAAGCGTGAGTTCTTCGTTGTCAACCCGTATGGTCGACTCTTGACAAATACAACAATTAGAGCACGACTCGTTCTCGAAAAAGCTCTCCCAAGATGAGGGAACTCTAGGATCGCATCAAAGTCTACTACAACAAAGTCGGTAGGAAAGTGAAACTTTCCTACTTTCCTACGACATCCTCGGCTATCCCAGTGGACGATTTATAGTGCGGTCCGCTAGCTCGAGTGTCATACAAGTGGATGTAAGTTTAGGAAGAGATAGTTTCTTCCATCTCGAGAGTGGCATGAGGTTAATGCTTGCGCCAAGATCGGCCAAGTAGACATTGAACCATCCTAAGAAATCACACGGATTAAAAACTGCGGGGTCTTCAAGCTTTTGGGAAGCTTCTTGAGAAGGACCGCTGAGCATTGCTCATTGAGAGGGGTTTAGCCATCTCGGATAACTTATCTTTGTTGCTCGATGAAGCCTTTAAGCGTGGATGCAAATTTGGGCATTAGAGCGAGAGCATCATGAAGCTTATATCAAAGTGTAGTTCATTGAAAATTTGGAAAAATTTTCCATTTGCTCTTTGGTTTTGTCTTTGAGCTTCTCATCATGCATTCTTGATGGGTAAGGAAGTGACTAGACTTTTGAGCCGAGGCGGAGTCATTTTGGCTCGAAATTTGTCTTCGAACTTGGTTCGGACTTAAAGCTTGGACTACCGAAGGTGGGACGTGTCTTGATACCATGGGCTTGAAATGCACCTTGTCCGTTGTATCCTTGGTAACTTGACTCATTGCTCTGGTGGAGGAGGCATTGGAGTCGAAGGTCCGTGTGTGTCTTACCACTACAGTGGTGGCGGCTTTCAACTCGGCATTTGGATTTGGGCTGTATTGCTTGGGAGTCCTCCGGAAGATGACGACTTTGTTCATATTCATGTTCATGAAGCGCTCATCATATTCTTCAACTCATTTATGTCTGCGAGACATTGTGGTATCAATTTCCTTTTTAGCTCAACTCTCATGTTATTGATCCGAGTTTGCATTGAGCGTATGCTTGACTCGATAATTTTCATGAAGTCATTTGGTAGGGAGCTTGAGAGGTTGTTGATAACTTTCTTGATTGGAGCTTGATATGGTTGGTTGAAATTGTTCGGTTTTGATTGAAATTTTGAGAGTTATTGAAGTTTTGTCCTTGATTCGGAACAAAGCGATTTTGATTGCCATGGTTTTGCACAGGAGGAAAACCGGTGGTGTCATACCGCTAGGTGCAGTAGTGAGGATCGACTTGTGGTTGGTATTGATTGTGGTTTCTGAAGCTACGGGAGCTTGGTAAAAAGAAGCATCGGTTGCTTGACAATCATAATCTGCGTGTGGACCACTACAAGTTTCACACACCTTGTTTACGGCTTTGATTGGTTCCGCTTATGAATTTAGCTTTTGATTTCCTTTACCTCTTTCATCATACAACGGATGGCGTCCGTTAGAAGCGGCTAACGGAGGCTAACTTCGGAAGAGTTACGGATGAAGAAGCAAGAGTGTTGAATATTGACTTTGTTGCGAGAAATAGGAACTTTTGATTTTGCTCATAAATCTCAATCACATCTTTAGGCTTACGATTCAAGATATTGCCACCGGTGCTGCGTTCAAAGAATCTTGATCGTTACTGTTCAACCCATTATAAAAGATATTAACTTGTTGAAGCTCCGTGAATTCATGATGGGGCATTTCACGAGGAGATCTTTGAATCTCTCCATGCCTCTCCAAAGTTTTCATCGAAATTTTGACGAAATCCGAAATTTCATTTTTAAGATTAGTCGTCTTTGATGGAGGAAAGAAATAATTGACAAACTTTTGAACAAGATCCTCCCAGTTTCGATGGATCGAGGGGTTCTTTTCGGTAAATCCGGTGTCCTCAGTGAGAATGGAAATAGCATCAACTTGATCACTTTTGTGGTACATCTTTGAAATTGATCGTTGAGGTCAACTTGTTAAACCAACGGATGTGTGCATACTGGTCTTCTCGATCAAACCCGTGGAATTGATTCGTAGACAAAGTGTGATCAAATGTGTCTTCAATTCAAAGTGATCGAATTGATTACCGGTAAAGCGATGGCATCTCCATATCCTCGGTGGGTGCAGGAGCATTCGCCATAGTTCGTTAAATACGCCATATTGTTGCTTGGAATAGTACGAATCTCGGGTTCGACTATTTGGGCGTAGCGTCTATGAGCGTCTTCTAGGAATTTCGCTAGATCACGAAAAGGACTCAATGATCTAGAAGAGCAGTGCGCATGCACTAGAGTTAACTCTAAGGAATCTCGAGTCGAGGGAATTATGAAAATGGGAAAGAAGAATCTTTTGGTTTTATGGTTTTATACATATGTAGAAACAAAAGAAAAATATTTTTGTGTTTTATCGTTTTAAGATGTTTTGGGTTTTGGATTTTTTTTATAAGAAAATATATATAGATATAGATGGTATAAACAAGGGTGAATATTCAAATCACTAATGCGCTAAGCGTAAGATAATTAGCACTGACTCCGGCGTAAAAATTTGATTGGGTCAGCTGTCATGTTTATCACACAAGCTAACCACTTGTGAATGGTCAACCGTAATAAACTTCAAACAGCTCGGAAACAATGCAATGAAGATCTAGAGGAGTATAGTGTTTCCCAGTCGTTAAGTCCCAACGAGTCATTGAATCACCAAACGTATTGTGATCGGGTGATAATGAGCGGAAAAGGTTTGTGATTGATACTTGATGACAAAGGAAAATGAAAGAAAATTAAAAAGCTAAATTATATTAAATAAACGCTATCACTATTTTTAAAATGATGTTTTCTTGATTTTCTTCTATAAATTTAAATTAAAACTACGTAACGTACAAAAGAAAATGTGAAATTGAAGCGAAATTAATCCTAAAATATAAAATGAAATTTTTACAAACCTAATGATAATAGAAAAATTTGAGAAAAAGAAATTTGTTTTTATGACTATTTATTTAATTATTATTAATTAAAAACTATTTTACCTATTTAATAATGCCCTAAAATATAAGAAAATATGAAATAAAGATAGAAAAGTAAAATTATGACTTAGAAAAATCTAAAATAACTAAAGAGAATTTTCAAAACTAACTTTGTATTTTTTTGTTTATTTTTATATTTTCTATGATTTAAAAACTATTTAAAACTAATTAAATGGCTAAAAATTACAAATTAAACTAAGAAAAATCTGGAAAAATTATTTTTTTGCTTTTATATTTATCTTAATCTATGAAAATTGAAAAATTATTTTTTTGAAGCTTTTCTGATTTAATTGCAATAAAGGCTAATTAAAAAGTCCTAAAAACTGGTTAAAATAAAGAAAAATAGCAAACAGTAATGGAAAATTATGAAAAATTAGGAAAAGTCTAAAATAATATTCTAAATCTGAGAAAAATATAAAAACTATGGCTTATGTGTGAGAATATGAAATTTGCGATTGCAAGCTGCTTATGAATAAAACAATGATAAGCCAAAGACCACAACAGAGAACCAAATGATCACGGGACCTAACTTATGCTAAAAATACTATAAAGCAACCTAAACTAACTACTCTAAACCTCGGGGAGGCGAAACAAGTATTTGATGTGAATTGCACTTAAGAACCAAAACAGGTTTTAGCTACTACTTTGTAGCTTGAAAATAAGCCACTCAAATAAGGTGAAACTCAAAAACAGATGTGGGATCCTAAACTAGACCTAGCAAGGAACCTATAAACCAAAAAAGAGCCTGAGATGAGCTCAAATGAGCTTTTTACAAGCTCTGCACAAACTGTCAGAGACTCGATTATCATCGAGTCGGTCTGCACAAGGCACTGACCAATTGACAAGGCGATTTAGAGCTTCTACAAAATTACTAAAATCTACAAAATCATATTTCAACTCTTGACCAATTGAAGTTGTTAAGCCCAAAGTTTCACGCATTTGAACGAAATTGAATCCATGAAAATTCAACAAAGGTTGGGTAAAAGCGGTTTTCAATTTTGACTTTTGACAGTTTGAGAGTTTTGACCAAAATGAGATTTGAGCTTAATTTGTGGTGATATTGATGTATTAAGCTAAAATGAAACTAAAATAAGCTACTTCTTGAATTCTAAACACAAATCAAGCTTTTGATCTTTATAAATTCCATGATTATGCAATTAGGAATGATTATTGTTGATTTTGACTTTGAGTACCACGGATGCTAAGTTTTGACAAATTTGATTCTAGTGACCTTAATAAAGGCGAGTATGCAGATTTCAAGTACAAACCAAAGCTTAATTTCAAACAAGCTCAGCGATCCAAACAACTCTTATACAATTGTTTTGCTAATGACTCTGCTTAATCCTTTTATTCTAACACTTAATCCTAATCGAAATTCAACTAACACCTAAATTATGCTATTTCACCAACAAACACAATCAAATGAACAATAAGCTTAAAAATCAGATTATGACAGATATGGATGTGTGAAAACTCACTTGTGTCCACAGCTACTATGGCTTGCCAAGAATCAAAGAACCACTATCCTACCTTATATCAACCCATATTCAACTCAGAATCAACCCATATCCATTTCCATATCGAGATTCGAAGCAAGTCACAAATGAGGCTGTGAGTTGACTTTTGTTGACCAAGTACCAAGTTTGCTTGAACCTTAGCAATAAGCTTACTAAAGCTATCGGTAGCTTAAATAAACATTAGAACTAGAATTAAGCTAATTGAAGCTTGAGTATGAGCATTAAAGCGATTTTATAACAGTGAACATAAAAACATGAAATGTTGATATAACCTTGAATTGATACTTGAAAATGGATTACAATGATAAAACAACTTAAGTTTAGTACATAGAAGCAGAAGATTCTGGTTTGAGACTTAAAATAAAACATTAATAATAAAACGATTTGCAAGAAAATATAAAACTAACTACTCCTCCTCTCCTTCTTCTCTCTCTTATTTATACATCA
Source organism: Chrysanthemum lavandulifolium (assembly GCA_022545495.1). Taxonomy (NCBI): domain Eukaryota; kingdom Viridiplantae; phylum Streptophyta; class Magnoliopsida; order Asterales; family Asteraceae; genus Chrysanthemum; species Chrysanthemum lavandulifolium. The sequence continues at coordinate 164,355,812 of CM040245.1, read as the reverse complement.
AAGTGCTTCTCTCTCATCTACGAGCATTTCCATTGTATTTGGGGCCATTGGATCATTGGAGAAGATATTAGCCATTGATGGCTTTTGGCGCCAAAATGGATATATTACAAGCTGGGGGTTGAGTGCAAGGAGGGGCATTTAATGCTTCTTGGATGTTGTTGAGGTGGAGGGACATGGTGTGGAGTATGTGGTGGAGGTGAGGAGATTGAGTATTTGCGGCGGCGGTGAGGAAGAAAGAAAATGGAGGAAAGGGGTGGGGTGTTTGGCCGGGAGGTTTGATGGGGATTAATATATTAGGCAGGGTCAAAAAGGGGTTCAAGGGATTATGACAGGGGTCGGGTTATATGGCGGTCGAGTTTGATATTAAATAAACAAGGGCGATTTTGCAATTCCTCAAAAACCAAGGACCAAATCTGCCATTTTCCAAAATTATTCCAAAGGACCAATTATGACAAGTTTCAATAGTACAAGGACCATTAAAGATATTTTTAAACTTCCAAGGACTATTTTTGCCAATTTTGAAACTTGAAGGACCAAACTTGTAAATTCTCAAAACTTATGAAATTTTTCACCAAAGGACTAATTATGACAACTTATGATTTCAAAAGGACCTTTGGTGACTTTTCTTTTAAAATAAGTGCTCAGGGACTATTTCTGACAACTTTTGAAACTTGGGGACTAAAGCGCCAATTATGCAAAATTAGCTCATTTTCATCGATTTTAAACATTTTGCATAAAACATATAAAATACAATTTTGAGATATTTTCGATGTTTTGATGCATTTACGGCGTTTTAAGTGTTTTGCGATTCAGTTTGACAAAAATGATGAGTATTTACACACTCGTCACTCGATTAGACATACACTTTGTGGATGTATCCTCATTGTAACTTTCATGCGAAGGTCATTAGTCTGTTTATATTTGAGGTCTAAAGGAGGGTTGGTTGTGGTACAAGAAGTGGCTACGAGAATAGAATGATGCCGATGACTCGGGAGGTGTCTGGGATGCCGAGGAGATGGGGCTGAGGCGGATTCCAGTGGCCCATCCAAAGAACACCGATAATGTACGAAAGTTTGACGGTAACATGAAGGTAAAACCAAGCGAGATCGGTGATTGGAATACCCTTAGATATCTTGCACTATAGCCCTAGAGGCATCATGATACCCCAACCGATTGCATTTAGCACACCATGAATCTGCGAGATTTCGGATCTAATTATCATCATATAAGAAGTAACACCTGACAATAGGTGGAATGGCTCTGGTTGGGTAATAAAGGAAAATAGGCCGGGTTAGCTAACAGGACAAAATGGGTCAGGATGGTTTGACTTTGACCCACTAACATTTTTTTTTTCTAAATATTAAAACTATACTGGTAAATTATATCTAATTGTAAAGAATAAATATATTTAGAAGTTAAATACATTTCAATTAGTCTTTTAGTGACTTTAACTTATTTGACCCGTTTTATAGGTTATAGTTAAGTACATAGAGCAGCAGCATGGGAAGTTTGGACAATTGTCCACTATCGTAAATTTGGTGCATATCATTTTCAGATTAAGCTGGTCAACAAAGATAAGGGAATAATGAAACATTTGTGTCTTGGGATGATGAATGTGGGCATTTTGACGATGGAAATGCTTACTGTGATGTTGAGGACTCTACCACACTTCAGCTAAGTCAGGTTTGTTCGAAAATTTATTTAAACCACTGAACTAAATTTATCAAAGTTACTAGGCTTTGAATATGGGTCAGCTATATCGGAGGAGCATATAATAAAGTAGTTGATTCCTTATCCAGGGTCACTATTGGCCTCGTGGGATTATTTGCCACAGTTTCTGACTTAAGCACCACCTTCAAGATGAGTGGGAAGTAGATGACGTACTCAATACTATCTTTAACAGTTGGAAGAAAGCGAAGCATAACATCCTGATTTACTTGGCAAAATGATAGGATTAGGGAGAATAATAAGCTGGTAAATGGTAACTTAAGTAAACGGAGTATATTTCAATGTGGGAGGACATTATGGGATCACATTCATTTCTAAAAGATCATTTTATGCCATATATGTACCACAAATGCGGTTTTGTTTGAAACCAAAAGTAGAAATTCACAATGGCGAAGTAGCACTAAGAAACGTTACTATAGGCTTTTCAATTATTTATATTCCTTTTGTGTTTTGTGTATCCTTTTATGTTGTGGAATATGCGTGATTGAAGAATGAACTAGGAATTAGGAAGTAGCTACCGAATCAATGATCTTGCAATAGTTCGGATTAGAAAGAAGTCATATAACTCGGTAAATGGGAAGTATTCAATGGGATGATCTCTTTGCAACTGGTTTTGTTGATTAGAAACTAGGACTCAATAAGATAGACCCTACATATGAATAATTGTTAATAAAGCAATTACTTTGTCTGAGACTACACTCCAAACCCCTAAACCTCTCGCGTTCTTTATACGGGTCTAGGATTAAACATGCTTGTGCTAAAATTTCTGAATTATAAGCTCTTGATTTATGCAACTTGACATGGATGTTCAAGCTAATTAAATGTGGTTTTCGTATGAATAGGTTGTAAACGCTTATTTGTGGCTTTCATTAGTCGTTATTTCAATTTTTAAAACATTCTTGAATTGGTTCCTCATCCTTACATTATGTCTTTCAAATATTATAAAATATCGTCTGATTGAGAAAGGTAACAACAAGGGTTGATTAAAATGGTCTGGGTAACGGATCAAAATGGATAATTGTTTATATAGGCAGGACTGATTAAATTAGGTCCTGGTCAAATAATGGTTAATGGTTTGTACCGGCGGAGTGACGAGTGTTTTTTGTTCAGACCAAATTATATCTTTGATGTAGGAGAAACATATTAAAACTTTGGAGGAGACTTATGATGTTTATCTTCTGCCACCTGGTGAAGATCCAGGAACTTGCCATTCATATTTGGGGATCAAGCCGAACGTCTGGATCATGAATATAAGGTAAAGATTTAGCTTTAATTTTGATTTAATTTTGATATTGAGTTTGATGTATTGGCTACCAATGTGAATTGTGTTAGAAAATATCCGGTTAGCCATCCTTTTTCCTTTTCATCAGGTATGCTACATGAGAAGAAACTAAAATAGTGAAAATGAATATAAATTTGGCTGGATTTTACAGAGTTTACAAAGAAGACTTCATTTAGGTAATTTTAGTTTTATGTTATATATTTTGGCCTTGGTTTTGGTGAATTTAGCTTTGTGAAATGATCAAAACAAGGGAACACTTTTAACTCACCCAATTTTAGCATTTTTTGTCACATTCTTATCAACCGCTTTGTACATGCCAATTAAGTCCTTCAAACCATTGTGCAAACACATACCATTATAAAGGGGCTTGTGTGTTCAGGATAAAAAAACCCATTGTTAATAATATTCATTTAGACAATGTAGATACTCCATAAGCCGTTTGTATTTGTACCAGACAGTGGCGATAACATATAAGAAGATGGTACCAGTGATACCACTACCCACAATCCATAGCCGTTTGTATCATCGAGAAATAACTCTACCAATAATTATTCCAAACACTCCAACAACGACAACAAATGCACTCACCACCAGAGTTTTTGTCAACATAACAATCATTCGCATTGCGTTAATATAGTCTTATGTGTCATCCACATATTCCGTCAGCTGCATACAAACATTCATCTGAACGTAGTAAAAGATATAAAAAAAATAGTCTCATTACTGAATCAGTTTATCTTGGATAGTATATTCAGAGTATCATAAATTTGAACAAGTAAGCCTCTATGAGCTAAGGCTGAAATTATTTATGGAGCATGTTACTGATCAAAAGATGAAAAGAAAACTTTACCCATTTTTACTATTTATTTCAAATTTTTTGACAATTGATAACAAGGGTAGATATATTGAGATCAAAGAACCCTAGGTATTGTATATCTACTTATTAACATGTGTCTTAAAGTTTTATAACTTTTTTAATTGGATGTATTTTCTCTGTAGGTGAAGTGGATCACGAGCCTCAAATATTTTGTTGAAAGAGGAATCGACTTAACAAGAAACATCATCTAAGCACATTTTTATTGCAAGTCTTTTTAAGTGGGGGGAGAGACTTTGCATTTTAGCCGTCATTGTGTTCAACAAGGAGATATGGTGTTTATCAACGTTTGCAAGAAACAAAACTCATGTCAAGTGCAGCTTATTTTTGTATAATTTTGTGCATTGACTTAGTTTAGTTATTTTTAAAGCAACTCATGTACTCATTTTCTATCTTAAATTGTTTTTTAAATTTACGCAAGAAATACAAGCATAAAATAAAGTTTGAACCCCCCATATATGTATCTGAATATATTCAAAATGAAATTATGAAACTATGTTTAAAGGTTTAGTCATGCGAAAGATTTTGATGTTGTTAGATACTTGGCAAGAGGCTTCGGTGGATGTGGAGGAAGGTATCCTCGAGACTATGCATCATATGACAAACAAAGGTGATTGATGGTCTATTTTTATATTATTTTTCGTGTTATTTTGATTTATTTTTTAAACAAAATAGAATGTTTATATGTGACATGGTCTAACGGGTAAAAGTTTGTCTTGTGACCCATGACATTATCCACTGAAACCAGTGGAAAATTTAAATTTAAGATTAACATGTTGGTAATGTGAATTCTGATAACCACAGTATGTCTAGAAGGAAATTCACATGATGCTTTGTTTAACCTACCATATCAAAATTCCATGTTGAATCAGTCGCAAATGATGCAATGGATATCGGTGAACAACCAGTCGAGTCAAGTGTGGTTCCATTTTAACTATTAAGACTTTTTGATTCACTTGATAAATCAATATAATTTAATGATGTGTAAGGTTTTATTAATATTTTTTTTTAATTTGAGCATGTGTGTTAAGTAAGTGGTGTATTTGTATCTTTAACCATACAAGTCAGCATGTGTCTCTCAAGTGGATGCCAAGGTTTCTTATGTGGTTTTATGAAAATGGTGATGCCAACTTTTATCATGTTCTCTGATATATATTTGGCCGTACATTTAATACATGTATGCTACCTTTTATATAGATGCAAAATTTATGTGGTTTATATGATTCTCTAAGTGATTATATATGGTGCAATTTTGCCTATTAAACTGATGTAAACTCTACACATCTATTTGGATATTAAACTAATTAATGTTGTTCAGTTTGGTTTCGCTGGACGACTTGGAGATATTTTCGAACAAGTATTTTCAAAGGACTCTTACTCAAACACATTACACGTGCATAAAATTCTGATGTAGTAACGGTTACAATTAGTCAACTCAATGATAATAGTGTCGCGGTGTTTTATCTTTTACCAAAATTTATAAGTAATCGCATACTAAATATTACTTGAGCATGCAGAGCAGCCCAGGATCGATATCCACTTTCCTTTCGTTGCTACATATATAGGACGCAAAAATAAATATTTTCTCATTAAATGACTCACTATACACTGAATTTTACTTATTATGTAGTAATATCTAATTTCCTTGCAGCATGAATAGTTGTTTACGAGGCTTTGATATTATTTTAGTTACTTCAGGAGCTATTGGAGCTGTCCGCCAAAGGCTTAAGTATAGGAAAATGATCACTAGCATGTCTTTTTTCTTTTCTTTTTTTATAATATCTTGGTTTAAAAAGCTTTCTATACGTAGAGGCACATTGTTTTCTAAATACTTGAGTAGTACATATAATATGTTAACCTTTGCTATTTGTTTATTATAGTTTTGCTGACCTCCCAAAAACCACAAGTTGAACTTGATGGAAGGCTTGTGCACCCATTGGTTAAAATGGTTTGATGGCTTTGTATAACACTTTATTCAGTTAGGCATAACTATTTAGCCATGTTTATATAAAACCAAAGAAAACAGACATGCCTTTTGGTAATTCGGATTAAAAAATATTTTATTTTTATTTGTAAATATAAATTGAAGATAATTATTAAAATTTTATAATTTGATATACTCCGTATGTTTTTTGTTTTGGTGAGACATGTGGAGCGTTGGTTGCATGTTTGCTAGAATGGTGAGGCTCTCAACTCCAATAATTTTGGTGTATATATTTATGATATTGTTGACCTACATAATATCTCTCTTTACATGCAACAAGTTTTGTTTCATTAGCAGATGGTGATCAACAAAGCAGTAAGTTTTAAAAATTTTCACACTTTTAATGGTTTTTATTGTGTTTTTTTAAGGTGGTGGAGCATTGGCGGTTAGGTTGGACATCAATCGCATTGTGTTATTACTGTTAGTTCAAGTAAATATTTCATTTTATTGTTTTCTTTACGGTTATGGAAAATTATAAAATACAATAATGACCAAAGTTAAGATTTTAAAATTTGTGAATGTAAAAGGCCGCCTTTTCTTCATTGACTATAGTAATGAAAAAAACTTTAAACTCATTTCTTGATGTGTTTCAGAAAATAAACAGTGACAATCCACATGATTAATCAAAGTACTTTTCCATAATATCTTATATATATCTACACGGCTATCCACTGAATTAGTGTATTATTAATAGGCATACTTACCAAGTCAAAAGACTAAGGAGCTGAGATACTTGAGAGTTAAGGAACTAAAAAATACGAGAGGTGATGGAAATGGTCATAGATTACCTTTAAACAGAATATATGACTATGACACATATAACGATCTTGGAAATCCTGATAAGGGAGCTGAATATGCAAGGCCAGCCCTAGGAGGTGAAAGAAACCCATATCCTAGACGTTGTCGCACTGGAAGTCCTACTACAAGTACCGGTGAGTGTTTTTAACCCGTAATTAATCTTAGTGAAATAAAGTGCTATTAATAAACCCCTGAAAGCCAATCTAATTTACCAATATTATGTAGATATAAGAGCAAAAAAGCAAGTGAATACCATTATATTTTCAACATATGTACCAAGAGATGAAGCTCTGGAGGGAACATGACGTACAGAATGTTCCAATCTAAAGGGTATGTATAGGAATGTACAACAAGATGGTATGAGTTCAAACTTGCATGAAATGTTAAAGTTTTTGGATGTGAGTGGATCTATTGAAGAAATGTTCAATTTTGGGACTCCAAAAACCATGCCACGTAAGTATCAAATTAATCAAGTAGTTATTTTAACAAGCATTACAAACCTTTTCTCGATCATAAATCATAAACATCATTGAACTACCAGGGAACTCAACAAGCTATATACGAGATGATGAACTTAATTGGCCGCCAAACTCTTACAGGGGTGAACCCTATTAGCTTAGAGAAACTGAAGGTATGTTCATAAAAATAAAAACCAAAAATCAAAATACTTACCTGTTTTTAGCCGTTTTATGGATTATGGTAACATCAATTATAGATCTTAACCGTTTCATTTAACTTTTAATTAATTTTTAGTATATATTTGTTCTACTAAATTCTAAAAATAAAAACCACAAGTCATACCCGTCCATCGGACGGGTTTTGCCACTATATATATATATATATATATATATATATATATATATATATATATATATATATATATATATATATATATATATATATATATATATATATATATATATATAATGCACAAAATGAATTTTGATCATGAAACAAATTTTAATGCACAAAATTTTCAACTTGTTTTTGTTAGATGAGCAAAGTTATTTTGATGAAAAAAAGTCAAAAGAATTTGGGTGCAAAACCAAGTTTTGATGCACAAAAATGATTTAATGCACAATGTATTTTTCGGAAAAAATATCCACTTTTAGAAAAATTCCTTCACAAATTTTTTATGCACCATCATACCCGATCTTGTGAAATTTTTTGGAATTTTTAAAATTTTTTGAAAAAAAATCTTTTATCTTTCTGGATATTTATCTTTATTAATCTTATCCTATATATATATATAGTAGGGATCGATGATATATAGGTAGGGATCGGTGAGAGTAAATTAAAATAAGTGGTGAGTAGACTAAAACCACGCATTTGAGATCTGACGACTTGCATTAGATGCACTTCTATTCATATAGATGCAACATCTTGAGTTTGAAAGTTAATTTGATGTATATATTGTGCAAATTGAATTTCATGATTTGACGATGTAGAAACAAAAACAAGAAAATAATGGAATGCATCGTCCAATATCTGGCATATGCATCGATTAAAAGTTAGAAAACACATTATGAATGCGTTATAATGCATCTAATATTATAAAGGATGCATCTAATTTAGGTCGGTGCATATCAGTTGCGTTTATAGTTCTTCTTATTCTTTCTTATTTTAAGTAATCTTCTTATTTGATCCTATATATATATATATATATATATATATATATATATATATATATATATATATATATATATATATATATATATATATATATATATATATATATATATATATATATATATATATATATATATATATATATATATATATATATATATATATATATATCAGAATCGATTGAGAAGGTTTTTATTTTGAGAAGGTTTTCAAAAATGATAGATTTTAACTTTGATTCATGTTTTTCAAGCGTAGAACTCATTTTAATGTGATTAAAATTCAAAATGTGTAAAAATTTTGAATCAATGTTAAAATCTTCGATTTTAGCGATATATGTAGAATCTTGAATCATGCATACAAATTTAATGAATAATCATCATAACTCAATTTTAACAATGATTTGTGAATCAAACTTGTGATTTATTGATTTGATTCACCATAAAATGATGTTTACTTGTGAATCAAATAAAAACATGAATCAATTTGCTCAAACAAAGATTTCTTAATCTTACCGAAATAAAACCTACCAATAAGCAGGACATATATATATATATATATATATATATATATATATATATATATATATATATATATATATATATATATATATATATATATATATATATATATATATATATATATATATATATATATATATATATATAGGGAAGGATCATCGGGTGCGGATTGGATTATAAGTAGGGATGGTGCGGATAATATCACGATAGCTTTTTTTAAAAAAATTCGAGAAAAATCGAAAAAATTAAAAAATAAAGAGGATGATAAATTATTAAGAATCATTGAAAAAATTTCAAAAAAAATCGTTTTCATGATTATGAGGTATTGTGATATTAAGGTCGATTTTGACTTTTTACAAAAGTCGAGATCGATCTTGACAAAGTCGATCGATCTTGACTTTAAAAAAATCAGATCTAATCTTAATATCACATAAACTTCTTCTTTTAATACAAATTGTTAATATCACACTAATTTTTTTTATATCACACTACTTTTTTTTTTTAATAATATTATATATCATCATTCTTTTTAATAAAAAATGTTAATATCACGGTTTCTTATTACTATCACATGAACTTTTTTCTTTTTTAATATAATTGTTAATATCACCGTAACGATCATATTTTTTTCAATAAAATTATTAATATCGTAGTAACTATCATATGTTTCTTAATATCGAGGTTCGTTTTACGTATAAAAAGTTAATATCACGATTGGTTTTATAATATCTATCATTTTATAATATCACGGTTTCATAATATCACACTAGTCTTCATAATATCGTTAATATCACGGTGGAACTCATAATCGAAAACAAAAATGCTCGGAAAATCGAAAAAATAAAAAAATGAAGAAGATAACAATAGTAAGGTTATTTCAAAAGGAAAAAATTAAAAAAATGGTTTATGGTCGATTCTTCTTGTGAGTGAAGTTAGCGTGAATCTTGACTTTTTCTAAAGTCGAATCAGGATCTAAAAATGGGTCGAGATACATCCGTGCGTCCGCTAAAAATTAAAAATCCGATCGCATCCTCATATCTATATATATATATATATATATATATATATATATATATATATATATATATATATATATAGGGAAGGGATCGGTGGATTGATTATAAGTAGGGATGGTGCGGATAATATCACATTGAACTTATTTTAAAAAAAAATTCGGAAAAATACGAAAAATTAAAAAATAAAGAGGATGATAAATTATTAAGAATCGTTGAAAAAATTTCAAAAAAAATCGTTTTAAGATTATGGTATTGTGATATTAAGGTCGATTTTGACTTTTTACAAAAGTCGAGATCGATCTTGACAAAGTCGAATCGGATCTTGACTTTATAAAATCGAATCTAATCTTAATATCATAAACTTCTTTTTTAATACAAATTGTTAATATCACACTAATTTTTTGATATCACACTACTTTTTTTGTTTTCTTAATATTATTAATATCATGAATTCTTTTTAATAAAAATATTAATATCAGGTTTCTTATTACTATCACATGAACTTTTTTTCTTTTTTAATATAATTGTTAATATCATAAATAATCATATTTTTTTTCAATAAAATTGTTAATATCATAGTAATGTATCATATGTTTCTTAATATCGAGGTTCATTTTTACATGTAAAAAAAGTTAATATCACAGATTGGTTTTATAATATCTATCATTTTATAATATCACAGTTTCATAATATCTTTAGTCTTCTATTAATATCGTTAATATCGCGGTGGAGCTCATAATCGAGAAAACAAAAATGCTCGGAAAAATGAAAAAATAAAAAAAATGAAAGAAGATATAATAGTAAGGTTCGCTCAAAGGAAAAATTAAAAAATGGTTTAAATGGTCAATTCTACTGCGTGAAGTTAGCGTAGATCTTGACTTTTCTAGTCAAGTCGAGATCTAAAAATAGGTGATCCAGATACATCAAATCGTCCGCTAAAATAAAAAATCACGCGTAGCATCACTATATATATATATATATATATATATATATATATATATATATATATATATATATAAATACTTGGTTTTGGTTTTTTATTTTGTCAAAACTTATTCAAACCAAAAATCTTATTTTAATTCGATTCGGTTCAAATTTAACCAATTCGATTCGGTTCGATTATAAATTCGGTTTAGTATCTTTTGGTTCGTTTTGATTTCGATTTGCGATTCATGTTGTTATTAGCCAAATTGTGAACCCCTACTTAAATTTATAGACTTCGGTAACTACTAGTATGATTTTTTAGAAATATATCAATTAAAATTAAATTCTTTCGTCCACTCCCCAATTCAACCGGCCCAAAAGTATTTAAACATGGCTCATATCCTATCAAATTGATCTTCTCTAATTAGTCCATGTCCAAACTAAAACAACCTTGAACATAATCAATATAATCCAACAGATCAACAACCACAAGAAGTGTTCGAAAGTTTATGATGGTGTGTGTTTAAGGTTATTTGTCCGGTTTTAATTTGAACCTATTGAATCAATGAAAATTAGAGGTGTTCATCGGTTTGGTTAGTTCGTTTAAAAAAATTTATGGATAGAACTGATAACTGAATCGAACCGAATTCAAATTAGATTAAACTGAATTTGAATTCAATTCGGTGTGTGGTTGATCCGAATAACCCGAATTACATAATTTATATATATTTTATTTAATTATATAGATTTTTAGTTTAAAAAAAATGGTTATAGAATGTTATATTTATATTAGGAAAAAGTTTTAATTATTTTTTTATATAAATATATGTATTAGGTATATTTGGTTTTCGGTTAAGTTCGGGTTTGATATATTCGATTCAGTTTGGTATGGATTTTTGGTTTATGTTGGTATTACCCGATTTGTGAACACCCCAAAATTGAAAATATATAAACTAACTTTTAGGGCCTACAAGTTTATCAACTTGAGTTTAAGTTTCTACAAGTCTGTTTATATGCTCAGTTTCATAACTTTATAAGCCCAATAGTCTTTATAAAATTAATTATTAGCTAAACAAGTAAACTTAAACAAACATGTACAATGTACCGCTAACACACGGCAACTCTTTTTGTAATTTTTGTTATGGTGATTATGGTTTCTGACTCTTGATTTATATGCTTCCACCCACAGCCATCGTCTAACTTATATTTTGTTTTAGTTGTTTGTGTTAATCAGTCTGTAACTTTGATATTTTGTAAAACATAATGAGTATGAAAAACCTTGAAAACAACATAATAATATCAAAAATAAAGGAAAAATCAAGTTTATAGGATATCACTCACCAAAAAAGATGTAAAACATTAAACCATCCAATAACAACTACAAGTGTAGATTTAAAAGACAAAATGAATCCAAAACAATAGAATAACAAAACCAAAACTATAAACAATATAACAAGCTTATCAAATAGCTACCTTCATCCACATAATAAATTGATACTCATTGAATCAAGCTTTTGTAGGCTCAACTGGTGTTACCACCTCCTCTGTCGTAGCTGCCACCTTCTCCGCCTCAGTGTTTGCTTCAGTCTCTACGGGCACCTCTTCTTTCTTCTCTTCCTCCACCACTGCATCCTTATCTTTAGTGCTCACGGTTTCCTTCTCTTCCACTACTATGAATGTTGACACCTTCTCGAATACAAAGAATACCGGTCCTTGAACAAGGGTTGGCCCGAACTTGGAACAAGCTTCATGAACTGGTTTTGACCCCGGAAAATCTAGATATTTATAGATCATGTTAATAAAACAAATTAGCTAATTCCACAGACTTTTTGTAATACGTTTACACAAAAAGTAACGCCCAATGCCGTCTTCCACGGGTTATGGGTACCCAATACCGTTTCCGGTGTATGAGGGAGGTTAAGATGTAGACAGCCTTACCCCTACCTAAGGTAGAGAGGCTGCTTCCAGTTCTACTGAAGGTAGAAAGGACCTCCGGCCTTTTGTAGGGAGTGAGGATCGAACCCCTGACCTCTTGGTTGAGAGGCAAGGGGTTTTCCAACTGATCCAACCCTACTTGTTAATACGTTTACACAGGTAAGTGTAAAAATTCTTGCAGTAGAGAAATTTATATTTATCATCAAACTTAAAGATGTAAACAATTTTTCATGCAGTCGCAAGTGCCTATAGTTACTCTTGAGTTTTTTTTTAACACTCGATAGCATGTATATTTGAGTGACGTATAGAAGCATGATTACTTAAAGTGCAAACATCTTACAATTTTGTTCAATCTCATTAATTTAAAACCGAATTGAATTGTATATACTTACCAATCTTTGAGAGTTCTTCAAGAAAGCTGGTGACTCCTTTGGCATTCTTTTTCAAGGAAGCATCTTTAGGCTCCTTTACCAATTCCTGTTAATTATTAAGTAACAAATCATGTTACTATTAAAGAGATCCAAAATCATAGCTTATAAAGTTAAATAACAGTTACGCTAGTCAAATGCAGACCTTGATTTCGGTAGCAGAAGCTTCATAGAGTTCAGTTACTTTAGTTTGGAGTTCAGTTTTCTTCTCTTCAACTTCTTTGGTGTATCCTTCCTGCATGGTCATGCATATCAATATGAATACGAATATGGTAATACGTTTAAAAAAATCAAGAAATATATGAGAAGGTTAAATAACGTGTTTAACGTATATAGATAAGATATCGACCTTAGCATCATCAAATGCTTTGCAAGCTTCAGCTGCAGCGCTCTTCTTGGTGTTGTTCTTATCAAAGATCTTCTTAAACTTTGGTACGACTGTTGATTTCCAATAACCCATCCTTTTATTCGATTCAAATAACGATCTTAACTCAGACCTACACATAAGAACCCCATGTTCCAACTCAACACCAATTGATAATGTTTAAAGAGTAAAGAAAAATAAAAAACTTACCTTAATTAGAAAGACACTATGCAATGTTTGTGTTTAAATGTTGATGGACAAATAAAAGTGAAGTGACTTAAGTCTATTATAAGGACTTTGTGACAACCATATGCACTTATTATTCTTCCATTAATATCCTAAATTTGTCCTTTTTATTTATTTATTTATTTATTTTTTGAACTTATGTCCATTCTAACCAATTCTTCAGGTTAAAACTAATAACCAAAGTCTATTGAATTGGTGATTATGAGTTTAACACTTGTCACAAGTACATTATTTGTATTTGACTATATCAATAATGAAAACAAAAACTAAATATACATAATCAATCTTGTCATCAACTCTGTATATTGGACTAATTTCTACATCGATCTTTAATTTATGAAATGATATAGAGGCACTAAACGTTGTCTTTAATTTAATCGCCTAAACTCTGCATAAGACTATCTTATTAGTTTGTTATGGACCCATTATTTCAAAAAATAAAACATTCTGGCATATGTTTAGGCGTGAAGTTAGTCATATCTTTAGTCTCCCAAACATTTCTCTTAATTTATTTAGGGATAAAATATGAAGAAGTCACTGCCTATTTCTCAACTATATACATATGCTAACATACAAGGCCGTCTTTAGAAGAACGCAAGTGATGCCATTACATAGAGCCATCGTTTGATGAGGCCACAAAAACATTCCATGCTTCTATTATATATATAGACAACATAAGACATGAGTTTAATTAGTTCACGCACTACTGATACATATGTATTATCAATCAGCTAATAGGAGCAGGTGGTGACATATTTGGTAAAACTCAAATAGTCAAATACCGTTGGAGTGTTGGACCAAAGACATATTAACATGCATATATACTTGGTACATTTGCAAATTGCAATAGATGGAGATATTTGTTTTAAGTGTATTAGTGAAGAAATAGTAGGTTGGCATTTAATGATTGAAGATTGAAGAAGAGGGGGTGAGGGGGGTTTTCACACAACTGGCAAACAATGGAAGGGACCCAAAGGTGACCTGTGAAACCAACATTTTGTGAAACAGTGAAGAGGAAAGCTTGTCTCCCCAACGTGGGTTAGCTGGGGTGGGGTACTTTTCCTATCACCGCCGTCAATTTCAAATCAAATGACCATAACCATCATATTCTATTCAATCATAATAAACTAACACAAAACTTATATTAAGCCTCTGATGTTTCCTTAATTGCTACAATAGTAATACGAAACAATTTGGTTTTATTAGTCCCTTGATATATAATAATAATTAAACAAATATATTTTGAACTTAGCATATACTTGTAAAGTTTGATGTTCACCATGCATGTTTTACCAAACTTACGCATTGCTTGCAACAAGTCTGTGACTTACACTTACACAGTTACACATACTAATTCCAAAACAGCATGTTATATATATTCTCTAGTCTAAAGTTAATAGTTATCGAGCTTGTATCACCAATTGCGTTCCCTAATTATTTGTTTCTCTAGTTTTTAGGGAACCACTTAAACCTAAACATAAACTAATAACAACCTAATCGTGGTTGGAGTCTAGCTAATTGGTCAATGAAGTCTCGTATAACACTAGAAAAAAAATCAGTGGGCATATAAAACAATAGTCTTTCTTGCCATTCAGATTAACTTATATAGTTATATTCTTTCTTGAGAATGCTATGCAGGTTGGCAAACCACATAATAATATTGGCGATTAACTAATAGATTTAATGATCATTGCATATTATATAAACTAAGACTTTAATGATGCTCTATTGATTAATATGAACAATCACAATATCATTATCATTAGACATTATACTAAAAGCTTACTTGCTTGACTCTTTAGCGTGACGATCTTCTGTAAAACTCTTTCTTCTAGTAACAAGCTCATATAGTTTTGTGTGTAATATTTATAGGAGATGGTCAAGTAATTCCTAATCAGGTTATGATTGTGTAATATGTCTTATAATCCGATAAACTAAAAAAACGCTGTTCTTATCTATTAAGGAATATGAATCTCCCATCAACAATCGGATCCCTATGTTGTTAGTAAATTTGCAATATTTTTTTTACTCAAAATATAATTATAACTTCGGTAATATTTTACTTTAGAAGTTTAGATTATTAATAATCTTAATATAATATTGATAAAAAAAAAAAAAAAAAAAAAAAAAAAAGTCTTTTTAACCAACTTTAGAAGTTTAGATAGACAACTGCCGATAGCCCGATAACATAGCCTGGACACAGTAACAGGCCTAGGCCCAACGTTATTAGACGATATATTTGATCTCATGGGCTGTAGTGCTGTACTACACAGTATTGAGATAGGCTGTGGGCTAACATATATCTTATATATCTTTTGAGCTAACAATTTACATTAAACAACTCATATTTGGGCTAGTACCTAGTAGTCTCAAGTTATTTACTCTAGTGGCTATGTTATTTCTAGTATCACATGATTGAGATCGTTTTAAGTTGGATGGACAATTTCTCTGTCTTTGAGATTGGCGAAGTGGAGGAACGTTCAGCGCCGCACCACTAACTAGGTCCATATACGCTCGACTATTACGTTTGTGGTTCATAACAACTTAAGAGTATGTAGATCTTTACAGGAGTCATAGGATATTAGATATTGTGGTGCTATTATTTTGACTAGGGGTGAGCATGGTGCGGGTTTTGATAAAAATCGAACCCCATCCGTAATTGTGGTTTTTAAAAACTGAGAATCCACAACTGCGCGGTTTTGCGGGTTTGTGATTTTGCGGGTTTAAAATTTTTCTTTTTGAAATTCTATTTTTGGTATATATTTAATTATCAAAAATGATAAATGGGCCTAATTAAATAGACCTAAAAGGTGACATATCGCATAAATGATTTGTACAGTTGCATAAATATGTAAGTCATTTATGCGGTAGGTCACTTTTTAGGTCTATTTAATTAGTTTCATATATCAAGGCTCATTTATTATAGAATAAATATATCATAAAGCTACATAATGAGTAGAAACATTATAAAATATTGGGTACTAGTATCAAAATTATAAAACTCTACAATAATAAAATTTAAATGAGATGAAGTTTTTAAAAATTTTTGATGATAAATTGATAAAAAAATAAAATTATATGATATAAAACTCAGACAATAATTAACTAATAAAATACGTTTGAAATAGCTAATTATAAAAATATAAATAAAAGAATTTAATCATACAAATATGTTTAAAATAAAAATAAAAATATAATTTTGCGGTTCAGTGTGGTTATTGCGGCGCGTTTTTTTTATTTTCAGGAATCGTACGGCG
This sequence comes from Chrysanthemum lavandulifolium, assembly GCA_022545495.1. Lineage (NCBI taxonomy): Eukaryota > Viridiplantae > Streptophyta > Magnoliopsida > Asterales > Asteraceae > Chrysanthemum > Chrysanthemum lavandulifolium. Next base: position 164,338,829 of record CM040245.1, on the reverse strand, counting down.
ATTTTTGTTCCAATTTGGGTTTTTGCGGTATGAGTTTTGTGGTTTTGTGCGGATTCGTAGTTGCGGTGCAGTTTCTGCTCACCCCGTTTAATGTTGGTTCAAATGTTTGGGCTTTGGCTCTCCGTGGACTTTTTGCTCGTTTCGGATATTCCGTGGATATTGACCTATAACGTTAGAATAATACTTAGATATCGAACAACGGATTAAACTAATGATTTTCATATTCGTAAGTCAAACTTTATATTAAAGTATTTGACATAGTTTTGGGTTGCTTTTAAGTTATGCAAAATTTCAACATACTTTCATTAGTGTTCTTCAACAATTTACAGGAAAAAAAATGAGATAACTAAAAGAAAGTTTTTTTATAGAGTTTTTTTAATCAAAGTTAGAGAGGGGAGTGCATAGCATTTAGAAGTGGTTTGTTTGTTGGCTTTAACCTACAACCTCAAAGTACATTACTGAAATAGACCCACAAGCAAGTTTATTTTTACGGACTCACAAAAAAAATATTTTGTTACGAATGAACAAGATATTAAAGAGTTATTTATACGTAAAATCATAATTATTGATACGTGCCTTTTCTACATAAGACAATGAATCTTTTGTTACAATAGAAGGAGACGACTTGAGGAACATTTTAATATTCATGTCAACTCCGCTGCAAACCCAAGTTTATAAATAATTGCTAACATAGTTTGTTCAAATTCTTTTTGGGTTCAAAAATACATTAGGTAGAAATATAAAATATAGATTAGTTTGTAAATTGTACGTGCAAACAAGTAATATGTTTGACTTCATTTCAGAATATTATCGACAAGTGAAATACATGGGCATCACTACTATACTATCGACCCTTGAGCCCTTTGAAAGACAAATGTACATACGTACTTCTAAGTATATATACCTCCATCCATGAATCCACTTGCAACTCATCATTTTTTGAAGATTTAATCATTTAGTGTTCATCAAAATGTTGGTCATTGAGAGGCAGAGCTCACACGTTGAGAAACATGTTCCTATTGATCCATCATCTATTAAACCATTGCCTATGTTTCCCACAAACTACAAGTTCCTTAACAAATCGGGTTCCTTCCCCAATTCACCTAAAATTGTTAGCTCATCCCAATCGTTCCAAGCTCGTTCTCGCTCTCCTCTCACTTGTGGTTCTGAAAGCCGCCTTGACAGAAGTAAATCGGGAGGTGAGCACCGATCATCTGTACCCTATGGTGGTCTTGATCTTTGGGCAAATCTTAATAACAATGGTAATGTAACTACTACATCCAAAGGTGAACTTAAGTCTTCCAAAAAGCATGGTAATGGTAATGATAATGGCACTAGTAATGGTAATGGTCACATTGGAAGAGTTGTGTCGAATGAAGTTAAAAAACCTAATGAAATGGACTTCAAGTGTGGAGCACTTTGCTTGTACTTGCCAGGATTTAGTAAGGGTAAACCCGTGAGAGCGAGAAGAGTAGAACAAGAAGGAAGTAGACCGGTGATATCTCAAAGGATATCACTTGAGAAATTCGAGTGTGGATCTTGGAGGTCGTCTGCTATTCATAGCGATGATGAGCATTCGTCTACTCTATACTTTGATCTTCCTTTGGAGTTGATACGTACGAGTGTAAGTGATGCTGCTTTGCCAATGAAAACAGGTTTTGTGTTTGATAAGGATGTGAAAGGAGTTCTCAAGACAAAAGGTGGACCGGGAGAAAGAAAATCATCAGCTGAGGGTCGTCATGTTCGCTTTTCAACGACTTCTCCTACCTCACAACCAACATCACCATCTTGCATCACACCTCGTTTACGGAAGGCTCGTGAAGATTTCAATGCCTTTTTGGAAGCTCAAAGTGCATGAAATGGAATTGTAATGAGGTGCATCTATTTTTCCAAGATTTTGTAAAATTGAGTGTGTGATATTGTTCAAATAACATGGTACGTGACAAAGGTAATATAGAGTTATTATACAAGCATATATACATTCCTGTAAACTTGTTTATAGACAATATTACAAAGTATACGTTTATTCATACCACTGTCGTAAAACAAGTATTACAAGGCCAACTAATCGACGATTACTTGTTACAAGGTTAATGCAGGATTAATAATTTATTACTCACTGCAAAATAAGATCAAACTTGGGAAAACTCGATTAGTCAGGATTAAAATACGGGCCCGAGCTGTATCGTTTCACTTGCCCAAACATCATGTACTCTCGGTTCATATTAACAATTTTTTTTTTGCGCCTGAACTAGCTTAATAAGATCTAAAATAAGTTTATCGTTAAAATAAGTAAACTTTATGCAACCAAATTACTACCAGTAATCGATAAATCATAAAGGTAAAATATATGTCTTGTTTGCATAAATATATAAATCTGGAAGTTGCCAAAAGCCAAAAAACTTAATCAAGCCATTATTTTTGCAATTCATTCTAGCTGGAACATCTTAAACTTTATATGAGACTACTTATGTTTATGTGATGCGTACAAGATCATGTTTGGGAGTTTTCTTGTCTGTTCACTTTTCTATATACTTGACAAATTTTAAGGAAATCCTTGTGAAGTACAAAATATGTTTTATGGTATTGTGGTACTGGATCTCATGACGCTACGAGATCATGTAAAACACGACTAACACAGATAAAATGCACAAATTTGCTTTCCAAAAGAAGGAAAGAAAGAAGAAAAAAAAATGCAAATTTGCTCGTGTGGAATGGTCGTGTGTCTATGTGAGTTATGTCCGGGTTATGTACTTACGTGAAACGCCTTTTGGATTCTTATTAACTATGAGTCAACGAGACAAAAAGCTTCATAAAATCACCAAGGTGTGATGGAAAAAAACTGAGAGAAAAAACCTTACATTCCTTGCATTTAACAACATCTAAAATCTAGTTGATAGATTATTATACGCACACAATTTTAGTGTCCATTTCATAAATACATAAACTAGAAATATTGGACTTTACTCTTCATTAAGTAAAGTTTTTACATCTTATGGTGTTAATTGAAATAAAATAAATTTATTAATTGTTTTGCTGCAATAAGTAAAGTAAGAGCAAACTAAACACAAAGGGAAATAACTATAGAGGCCTTGTTCTGTTGCGTCTTTTAATTTTATCCCACATCGCTGAGAAGTGTAAAAGAGAGGCACTTTATATAGACCACGAATTAACATACGGGCACGACCTTACTTGAACAGGGTTGATGCATCAAGACCATGTAACCAGAGCGTCCTTATGGCCCCCGGACATGGCTTAGTAGAGGATCGTTGTCAATCTATCTTTAATCGGTTCAGCCATGGTTGTCTGACAGACAACATCATTTTTTTATTTTTATTTTTTGTTCTCTTGAGTATTAATTCATCTTACTTCTTACTGTTGTTGATATATCATGGTTAATAATAGGTTCTGTGAATCAGCTGTTTTTGAGTTGGTCTTTGAGGTGCAAAATGAATGTTGGTAACTTAGAGATGCACGTCACTTTTGGTGAAATTCTTGAAAGTAAATATTTATCTTGCAAGCATTTTGATTAACACATCCATCAATGTTAATGTATATTACTAAAATGTGTTTCATCATAGCAAGTCGAGGTGGAAATCATATACCGTAAGTGATTAGATAAGTTGCTTATTTTTCATTAAATATGTAAAGTATAGACAAGAGAAGATCTCATTTGTATCTATTAGGCTAAGTAAAATAATTTACTTTTTCAGACTTTGGAAAGAGGATTGCTAGAATATTTTTGATTGAGTTACACCAATGGGAGCTAATAAGATGATGCATAAACTAAAGGTTTTGATCACATTCTTGAGACCTCAGTTTTTTCATGAAGCCCAATTGATGCTTGTTGCCAAAACGGAGTATTGTTTTTCTTCTCTCTGAGTTATATCACACTCCTTTCCATCATTCAGTATTAGAGGTGCCAAAATGGGTCATTCAGATGGCCGTAGGTAACATGTTACAATATGTACTTATGTAAGTTCAAAATGGGTCATATTTTGCTGGCCTCACCTCCCAACAATTTACAGACTATATTTATATTTTCATAAGTAGGTCGACTTCGGATACTCTAAACATCACATGCTACACGAATTTTGACTCAAACACATTCGACCAATGTGACTTGCTCATCTCTAGTCTGTCTTTCATATTTGACTCATTTGATCCGTAATCAATAAAATGCAGCCCACTGACCCAGTTGACCTGAATTGATATAAACTGGTTGTTAACCGTCAAATTTAGTACAGTAAAGCTCTCCCTATTATAGGTACACATTTGACATCCAAAGACCCATGTAAACATCATTTGACGATAGAAAAAAAAAATTAGTAAATTAAGTTTTATTTAATCAAACCATTACTTTTACAACTCAGTCTATTACTATAATCACACGGACATCTTAAACTTTATGACTTCGACTTTTTGTGTTTATGTGAGGCGTACACGATCATGTTTGGGAACTTCTTGTCTGTTCACTTTTCTATATTCTTGACAAATTTTCAATAGAAATCCTTGCAAAATACAAACTATGTTTTCTGGTATTGTGGTACCAAATCTCACGAATCTACGAGATCACGTGAAACACGACTAACTTTGATAAAGTGTGCAAAATTCGCTTTTTGAAGAAAAAATAAATGCAAATATGCTATTGTTGGCCAGAGCCTGTCCGGGATTAAATGAAACGCCTTTTGGATTCTTGTTAACTATGAGTCGATGTGATAAAAACTTCGTAAAATCACAAAGGTGTATTTGAAAAAGTGAGAGAACAAACCTTACATTCCTTGTGTTTGACATATGTAGACCTTGTCGATAAATTAGAATAAGAAGATCAAAATTTGTATTTGGAAAGAGAGCAAGTGTTCATATCATAATCTACACTTCATCAATTAAATTGTTTTATATCTTATGGGGCTGCATTAAGTAAAACTAAAGCTAACTAAACACAAAAGGAAATAGTTCTATTGTCACTTATCCCACACGCTTGTAAGTACAAAAGATAGGCAGTTTATATAGACCACAGATTGACACTGAGACACGACATTACTTAAATAGAATCTGTTCTATAAGCTTGTACTTTGGTATTCTTTATTCGTCAAGAGACAGTAATCCATGTATGGTTGATGCATCATGACCATGTAACTAGAGCGTGATTACCTGAGCCTTATGGTCTCGGCCATGGTTCAGTAATCGTTGTCAGCCCATAGCCCATCTTCAAGGAGTATGTTAGCAAGCCTTACACCAATGTGAGCTAATAGGACAATGCATACATTAAAGGTTCCAAAACGGGTCATTCGGATGGGTGTATCAGTGTATGTAGTAGTTTAAATATTATTCCAAAATCTATATCCATAAAATAATACTACGTATTCAGTAATATTGTTTTACTAAATTGACTTCAGATACACTAAATATCACACGTTAGGCAACCAATTTCATTTGTTCCATCTCTAGCCCATCTTTTACACTTAACTCATTTGAACCGTTATCAATAAAATACAACTCAGATGACCTGAACTGATATAAACCGGCTGAAATTATGAGTTTTGAATATGATAAAGCTCTCTCCATTGTCGGTACATATAGACATCCAAAAAACACATGGAATCATCATTTGACCATATACTAGTATCATAGTTAGGGATGTGCCAAGACGCAAGACCGTCCTCCATTAGTCCATTACCTTTCATTTCAAATGAAAGTTTAAAGTTTAAACAAACATACGGCCACACGGCTCGCTTTTGCTAGTCATTTAGTATGTACTATGTAGCCGTTTGTTTGGTGAGTAATGCTCAATATTCTTCTATAAGGTGATTATGTATAGCAACTTTTCACAATCAAATATTGCAAAACGTGGAGCATCACCCATGTGAAAGATGGTATATCTGTGTTATCAAAAGCAAAACAAAGAGAAAAGCCTGCCAAAGATACAAAAAGAGAGGTGGATAGAGCACATAAACAGCTAGAAGAAGAAGATAAAGATGCTTAACTTATGTAGCCAGCATCACAAAATCACTAAAAAAAGTAATAGATAAATTGGATATATGGTAAAACAATGAATTATGTAAATGGAAAAGGACAAATGAAAAAAATAATTATAAATCTTAATTGCATAAATATTTTGTTATTAAAGTTTCAGTTAATTAAATAAACCATTACTTTTACAACTCAGTCTCTTACTATAATCGCACGGACATCGTAAACTTTATGACTTACTTTTTGTGTTTATGTGAGGAATACAAGATCATGTTTGTGAATTTCTTGTTTGTTCACTTTTCTATATTCTTGACAAATTTTCAAGAGATATCCTTGCAAAATACAAACTATGTTTTCTGGAATTGTGGTACCAAGTCTCACGAATCTATGAGATCATGTAGAACACTACTAACATAGATAAAATGTGCAAAGTTTTCTATTGTGAGTCTATGTCCGGCTGTCCGTAGTTATGTGAAATGCCTTTCGGATTCTTATTATCTATGAGTCAATGAGAAGAAAAATAAATTCCGTGAGTACATCAAACAAAAATATTTGGACAGTAAATTGTTTTATATTCTATGGTGAAGCTTTGAAATAGAATAGATTTGTTAAATTGTATTGTTGCAATAACTAAAATTAAGAGACATACTAAACACAAAAGAAAATAAGCAAAGACATTAGTTCTTGTATGTTTTGTCCCACATCGCTTAAAAGTAAAAAGAATAAGCTATTTATATAGACCACAAACTGACAGAGCAGCACGACCTTACTTGAACAGGAACTGTTCTATAGGCTCGTACCTCTGTATTCTTGATTCCTCAAGAGACAAAAACCCATGTCTCGTTGATGCATCAAGACCATGTAACTAGAGCGTGATTAACCGAACCTTATGGTCTTGGCCATGGCTCAGTAGAGGATCGTTGCCAGCCCATCTAATTGGTTCTGGCATGGTTACATGGTTGTCTGACAGACAACATTATTTTTTTTTTCTGGACTTTTCTTACCGTGTTTTGTAAGAGTATATCACAATCTCATTTCCATCCTTCAGTTTTGGAGGTTCAAAACAGGTTTACCAAATGGGTGTAGGTAACATGTTAGAATAGGTACTTATATATGTCAGTTCAAAATGGGTCATGTTTGGCTGGCCTCTCCTCCCAACAATTTACGGACTACTTTGTGTTTTGTACGGACTACTTTGTGTTTAATATCCTTCAGTTTTGGAGGTTCAAAAACAGGTTTACCAAATGGGTGTAGGTAACATGTTAGAATAGGTACTTATATATGTCAGTTCAAAATGGGTCATGTTTGGCTGGCCTCTCCTCCCAACAATTTACGGACTACTTTGTGTTTTGTATGTAAAATTAATATCCTTAAAAGTAAATCGACTTCAGATACTCTAAACATCACGCTAGGTGACTTTTGACTTTCGACTACGGTCATTTGACCAATGTGATCTGCTTGGCTAATACATCTCTAGCCTATCTTACATGTAACTGGTTGAAACTGTCATTTTTTTAGTTTGTATGTCCTATGTAGCTGCTTGTTTGGTGAGTAATGATCACTATTCTTTTATAAGGTGATTATGTATGGGAACTTTGCACAAACAAAGATTGCAAAATGAGGAGCATGCATAGCAAAGTCATGTGAAAATGGTATATATGTGCTATCAAAAGCAAAACAAAGAGAAAAGCCTGCCAAACATACAAAAAGAGAGGTGGATATATAGCACATAAACAGCTAGTAGAAGAAGATAAAAAGATGCTTAACTTATGTAGCCAGCATTTACATATCATAAAAAAAAGCTATGCTATGCCCACATGCATCACCCATCATCACTTTTTAACATGGTGGATGATGGGGTCTATAATTAATGACTACAATATACCCTACCCCCTTCCTCAAGGAATTAAGGTAGCAAGATATATACAAACTTATACCACTCAAAATAATGGCAGAAAAAGTGGTCACCAAAGCCATAACCACATGCCCTTGATACCATTCCCTGCCCACTCTCCACATGCCCATCATCTTTACAGCTAACCAAAACCAAACATATTATACAAACCTCACTCAAACTCAAAAGTAAAAAAAAATAAAAAAATATAGGTATGTGTAGTTAGATATTAGATCATAAAGTTTCTTAATATAAATAACTAAGAGCGATTAATCAATTTAGTGCCGGGACGACCCCAAGGTGACACATTGGAGGTGGCGCGGGCAACTTGTGAGGTGATCATTGGTGAGCCCAACGGCTTGCATGAAGGAATGAACAACAGTAGGGCCGACCTGACGGAAACCCCTCCTTAACATGTCTTTGCTTATGGCTTCTGATTTAGAGGTCTTTACGGGCATCTTGTGATTTAATTTGTAGTTTGTCGCAATGGGCTTATGATTCACAAATCCCCATATGTACTTGTCGAATGACCCGAATGCTTTCTTGATCTGTTCAACATATCAGTCTAGTTAGCTTCATGAGCATGTATATGCAACTACATTTTAATTATTGAGCACTTGCTTAAAAGTTCACATTAAGAAGTAAGAGAGAAATAATGTTATAAATGTCATTAACTAACCTATTTCATTCCATATGATTTGAACATGGAAGTACTTATAAATCAAGACTAGCATTTAATTTAAGTTACAGATTTAGATATACTTCCATGTTTACAATAAATGCAACATGTTCTTCTTTATAAATTCTTTTTTTCACCAAAGAGAATGTAATATGACTTTAAATATATCTTTTGGCTACCAGCTCTTTCTAACTAATCTCCAATTCTTTGTAAAATTACAGCTAGATAAGCAAACCGAATTGGTAAATTAAGGTCATTGCATACCTCAAGAATACAATTAGAGTTGTCAACAACACCTCTGATAAAGCCAACTTCAATTCCATAAGAAGTACTTATTGTTGTTATATCCTTATCTGTAAATTTCGACACAGTTTCTGCTTCAAATCCTGAGAATGCTTCCCTGTAATTTAATATATCAAATTATTACCTATTATAATGACATCAAAATGAAAAAATTTAGAATATCACTGAGATTTAATGTAATCTACCTAAATTGTTGCCTTTTCTTTAAGACTTTAGTCCAATCTGATCCCACTTGAGCAACTGTCAACACCAGCAATTCAAACAACAACCTGCATAGCAATAAAAAAGCTCATTTACAAATTCCACCATCTTTAATTTTAAAAATACATATCTTGAGTATCATATAAATCACAAAAAAAAAAAAAAAAAGGTAAGAACCATAGCGCAAGAACTTATGAACTCTCTTATATATACAATTAGTTGTATGCGAATTTTTATAAACTTAACTATGCATTTCCTACTGGTTCTCCCGTTCTCACCACGTGCATATGTGATTTTCACATGATCATATAGATAGAAAAGAGGACTTACTTATCATCATGAATAGGAACTCCCCATTCTTCATCATGGTATGCAACATATATGGGGTCTGCAAAATTCAGGTATTTGAAAAAAATTAATCATGATATAATACAGTAATAGCCTAAGCTGTACCAAAAGTGCCCCATAAATCAAAATGATACAGTACTTATTTAGTTAGATACCTGAAAAAGGAGTGATGAAGCTGCACCTTTTCTCTTCTACGACATTATTGTTAACATTGGCCGTGTTGATTGACGAGTTGGGATCAAATAAAGACGTAAGTTTGCTGCAGCTATCATACTTTGCAGACGTTAATCTACCATAATGCGCAATCTTCAGTTTCCTTTGAACCTTCATCACTTCAACCTGCTCCCTCCTTGCAGCTGCAATACTCCCAGGAGCATCCACAATTGCGGCCGAGGAGTAATTCACAACCAAAGAATTAGGATTGATATTTTTATTGCCGCGACTACCACCACCTTTATTAACTGTTTTATGGTGGTGCATTTGGTGGATGGTGTCAAAACAGGCCTTTCTGAGATGGAACTAGAAGAATCTGTTCTGTTGATGTTGCTACGCTTGATGGCAGGCGTTCTGGGTGATTTTAGCTTAGGTGAGATAGGGGAGTTGTTTTGTTGTTGGTTTTAGGATTTGGAGTACTAGCTGTATGAAGTGGTGATGGTGGAATTTGAACAGTTTTCTTAAGTGACTTCTTTGCAAGTACTCGGTTGGAGGTGGCTGGTTGAAGCACGGGGCGGCCGTTTATGTCCGAAACCATGGTGGCTGTTGGAGTAGCATCTACATTTACTTGAGTTGGTTGTTCTAGTTTGGGCTTTGAAGAACACATGATTGAAGAAGTGGCTTGTATGGAAAGAAAGAGGAGGTTGGGTTATTATTTAAAGAGCTTTTGTAAGCAATAGTTAATGAAATGCATGTGAAAGAAATGGAGGGTCTTTATCTATATTAATACTACACTATAAAGGTATAATATTGCAGAATAAATGGTGAAATGGCAAGAATCTCCTCCCATCATCAAGGAGTAATGTGTTGCAAGAAACACGTTGAGTTTAGCCGAGCTCGAGTTCTCCTTCGACAAATTTAGGCTAAACTTTAGGTCAGCTCGATGAGTCTTCATGTTACAGGCCCAAACTCGACTTGATTAGGATTGAAGATCAGCTTGATTGAGCATGCTCGGAAAGCTTGATGTTGAAGCAAAACTTATATTTATGTTCGCTCTTCAATTTCAAAAACTATTTCATATATACAAAAGAATTACAAAAGGGAATATATTAATTTAATTTATCAGAAATTAATCGGCCACAATTTCGTTATATATAACGCGTCCTCGATTCTTTCATGGCCTTGATTCTTTTCATGGTCCCAGATTCAACGCTAAGTGATTTTTTATGGGCTGATCAGAATTAATGGTACATAAAAATCAAAAACAAGCCTATCCCCATTACAAAACTAGCTAAGGGCTAGATTAAGTATTGTTATTGTTTCGATGACGATAAGACGTATAAAGCGTGCCCACCGGCCTAATTCCGCGCATATATCGGGCCAGCCCAACAACAAGAATAACTACTAACACTTGACCAACAAGAAGTCCAATAACGAAATTGGCTATAGTCCGACTAAAAGCCACACGCAGGATACTTAGCGCATCGAACCTTCTACCGAAGGTATCCTGTGTCCGCATCCGCGACACGAACCTTGTCCGACAAGGTCCACTCCTAGCTAACGACTATATGCGAAAATGTGAAACCCTAGCAAGAACCCGGTTATAAAGGGCTCTAATCCCATACAGCGACAACTTTCTCTCATAATTACACACACATGTGGATGGCACCCGTGGTAATGGGCACGGGTACCTCTAACCCGCCACCCGCCCATGTAGTTTTTTTCTCACCCATCACCCACCACACCCGCCAACGGGTATAATTTTCTACCCATGCCCATGCCCGCAGGTGATTTATTGCCCACTGGTAAACCCATGGGTTAGTGTAATGCAACAAAACTACAAACCATGATATGAAAACTAATTATGAAATTGCATAACAAGACACCAATCAATTTTCCAAATACCAAGTTCACAAAATACTTAAACACATGTCTCGAAAGTAGAAATTAAATATCATTGCATCAAATCACATGTATACAACTTTGATCATCCGATCTTTCATATTCTCTTTTAGTCTTGAAACTCAAACAAACTTTTAGGTTAAATTGTTTTCGAGACTTGGTAACTATTAAATGTATACCATGCAATATCATACATATTTTAATTAGTATAATTAATTTTAACATGGGTTTATGGGTGCACCCACGGATATTTTGAAGGGTATACCCGTGGTTATTTTAAATGGTGTCATGGGTTTACCCGCTGGCATGGTATGCCTCACCCGTCACCCACCCGCCACCCACTAATGGGTACACAGATTTTTACCCACGACCACCCATGGGTGAAAAATAACGATTTTACCTACCCATTTATAAAGGGTACCCGGTCATGGGGTTTTTTTCGCCCATTTCCATCCCCCGACATACTCTTACTTCTCGACAAGAATGTGTACTTACCTCACGCCGGAGTCTAATCGTGGGTCCGTCCCCACGGTAAGGCTAACGTTTATTCTTCTTGTGCAGGAATTCAATCGAACTACTGGATTAGTACAAGATCAACCCACTAATGACTTGTTAACCCAATCCACAAGCGACATCGACACCCATTACAACCCGTCACACTTTTGTACTAACAAGTTGGGCCATCCGGACACAGACACAACTACGTCTAGAAAATACACCATGGGCACTCGGTTTGAGCTAACTCCCGCTCTTGTTTCACATTGCGAATACAGAAAAGGATAAAATCATACAACTTGATGGATCTTGATGGGCTGGTCCGACGCAGCCTCCGAAAGTATTGTGACAAGCAAGGACGGACCTTCATAGAGACCCGGGGGGGCCACGGCCCCCTCAAAATTTGTTGCACCTGGTGTAAATATTATAGGTTTTAGGGGTAATTTAATTGAGGTTACAAACAAATCTCCGATTCGGCCCTCCCAAAATAAACTCGCCCCAAAAAAATGTTCAAGTTTCGCCTATGGTGACAAGTACTCGATCGATCTTACCTATTGTGATGCGAGAAAGTTCGAAACGGAAGAAAGAGCCAAAGCGGTGAAAGCACCGACAACTCGGGTGGATCCATAAAGCCTCGCATCATCACGAGTCGGAAATGCTAACGGAAGAAGAGACTGAGGAAACAACTCGAGTCATCAAGCATCGAATACGCAAAATAGCAATGGGTCAAGACGCATCTGGCCTAGGTCACCTAAAGGAAAAAGACGAATGGGAAATGGTGTTCAAAAGGTCGCGTAAAGCGTGTTCCACCGGGAGACAAAGAAGAAAGTATCTCCATGTATTCCAAAGACCCCGTAAGACCGGCCGCCATGTTAGAGGTCGAGCATCGGCCGCCCCGACCCGCCCGACCGAATCCCGACTATCCCGAATCCCGACAAGACGCAAACACAACCGAGTCCCGACCGATTAAGCTCGGTTCGGTTTTCGAACAATCGGGACGGACGGATTGGTCGGTTTGATCGGTTTGTTTGTTGTTTTTGGTTTTCGCCTGCCTCGACCCGATCCCGACAAGCCCGAATCCCGACTAAACGGAAACACAACCGAGTCCCGACCCGCTTGAGATCGGTTCGGTTTCGGACAGATTCGGGACTCGGATCGGACGGATTCGGAGTCGGTCGGTTTTGCTCACTACTACGCCATGTCGAAGAAGAAGAAGAGAGCAACATCGAGATTCTCAATCGCAACCGTAAGACCAAAACTCGCAGAGCATGGAATGAGTGGCGCAATGCGGAAAGCGGCAACCGCCAAGAGAGGGTCAAACGGAAGTAGATGTCAAGGTCCGTCAAAAGCGAAACCAAGTAATAGCGAAATGACGACTGGCTAGGCCCTGGGTCTGTAAGGAGACTGATCCGTTCACTCCACATATCCGCTACTTTGAGATGCCAACGAAAACACGAATGCCAACTAACGTAAAACATATGATGGGAGTGGAGACCCAGAAAATCTTCTCAAAATATTCCAGGAAGCCGCAAAGGTAGAACGATGGGCCATGCCAACCTTCTGCCACATGTTTAACTCCACACTAACCGGATCCGCTAGGTCTGTTTGATGATCTCCGCCGTAATCGTGACAACTATGATAAATCGAAGGAGGTTTTCTTAGCTAACTTCCTCCAAAGAAAAGAAGTGTATCAAAGATCCCGTGGAACTTCATCACATCAAGCAAAGGAAGGAGAGCTAGCGGAAGACTTTGTGAAGGTTTAAAGAAGAAACCGAGACATTAAAGGAGCTCTGGAAGTTATGAGAATCTTAGGATTCATGCATGCAATCCGAATCGACATGCTATACGACGAATCCCAAAGTCAATGAATGAAGTAATGAATATAACCACCTCCTTCCCAAGAGGGAAACAATGCAGAAGTCACGAAAGAAGAAGGTCATGGATACAAACACCAAGAGGGCAAGCTACAATCAAGTACCGGCAAAGCTTTAAAAGAGAATTTAGAAACAAACCAAGAACAAGAGAAAGGCAACAGGGTTTCCGCAACCCGCAAAAACCTTTCAAAGAAATATCGGCACAAAGGAGAGCAATGTCTCCAAATCCGTCCCCAGCTACCGCAATAGAAGGCTGACGGTAAATTCTGTGAATTTCATGGAAAAGCAAGACATACCACAGAAGAATGTCTACATTTAAAAAAGCAAAGAGAAGAAAGGAAGAAAGGATTGATGATTGAGGAAGAAGAACAGCGGGAAAAGGACAAACGTTGAACCTCACAAAAAAATTCAAATCATAATCACTCAAAAATTACTCATAATGAAGGCGAAAGCACTCTACGCAGAGGCAGCGAAACCGCGTACAGATCCGGAGAGCGATGAAATCAAAACTCCAGTGGAAGAAATATAGTATGGAAACTTATAAAATAAATCCGGACATGGGCATCCCTATCAGAAAGAATAAAAGCCCCGACCCCATAAACTTTACCAAGTAAAGACCCAAAAGGCTCAAGTCAAAAAACAAAGTAAGGAGGCGAGCAATTAAATATAATAAGAGGAATTAGTCACCGAGAAGACTCAAGAAGCAAGTACAAATGTTGAAGAAGCGGCCTATTACTTCAAAACAATCAGATCGTGGAAGGTCACATGAAAAGACCTTACGGAAACACACCATGGGTGTACGTAGGACTAACAACATACATGAAAAGACCTTACGGAAATTATTCCCAGAGAATAAAAGGAACAAAAATCCGCGGCTCAACAAAAATCGGCTCCGGAAAGGGCAACACTCCAAAAGAAGCAAGCAAAGAGTCGCGACAGATACAAAACACAAATGCCACAATGTAGGAAATAACAAAATTAGGGGAAGGATACGGCTTTGGAAAAATTCTCGATAACAACCAGTGCAAGTATGGAAGCAAAAGGATAAGCCTTATCCAAATACCAAAAGGAGAGAAAATCAAGCAATCGATTTGCATGCTCCTTCCTAAGAAATTTTATGTCAAATCTAGCAGAAAAACAGCGCCTGCCTACGAGCCTAGGCATGTACCAACCTACCAAATAGTAGGTAAAAATAAATGCTAGCACGTGCAGAAGCAGTAAAATCTTCGCTATAAATAAGTGAAGTAAAAAAAGGGGAAGGCAGAAAAGGCAAAAGATAAAACGTTGTCCTCTAGCATCAAGAATCTTAAACAACAAAATCCTAGAAATCCTAAAAGCCACCTTGAAGGAAGTTGAAGATGTTATTCAAGAAAAGCCGATGGCACACAAGGAAGGAGATATGAAATCGACTTTCAAAAGAAACACGCTGCTTACATACTTGTTTCCAAAAAGTTCACACATAGCCTAAACCTTTACCCCACAAAAGAAAAACATAAGGACAAAGTAGACGTTGTGGCAACCAAAACATGTTCTTAAATGACGACTAATAACCCACCTCCGCGACCATTCACAACACTCCTTCACCCAAAACCCATGTCCTTTGAAGTTTGCGGGAGCCTTCCTGGACCATATGGCGTACCAAAGGTTTAAACCGATTAGACTCTCATTAGCCATTTGGGATCTTGAAAGTGCAGGCAGTTCCTTCTTAACCTCGGCGTTCCCGAGCGGAAGAAGGAACTATATTATGGAAATTGGGTCGAAGGGAGTGATAGAATGTGCAAAGAGTTAGGTCCCTGGGGAAGGGCGACAAAGGAAGTTAGGGGTAATGCAATGCGTAAAGCGGCCCCTAATTAACAAGAAGCTTCCCTAAGAATGGCAAACAACAGAGGATGAAAACTATGCCTTCATTCTTCTTTTGTTGCACCCCGGCCCCTAAGCAAGTGTACGTCTACCAATCCAGGCAGATCGGGTTGGATAGACTAGGTTTAAGGTAAAAATGACCAGCTTGCGGGCGCCGGGATAAAATAAAAAATTGCGCGGGTGGAAAGGCTATCTCATTAAAAGCCCTTCGACTACCACGCAGAGGGGCGGATTCAGACGGGAAACCCCTTGAAAGGCCTGTCGAACTTGTTGTATGCCCTACAGCATTATAAGCTCACTGCTGAAAAGAACAAAGATGCGAGGCGAACATTCTAGCCCTTCAAGGAAAAATTACAAGCCCCACAATTCCTCAGGGAATCCCACTAGGAGAATAAGGCACCAATGAGGAAGCAAGCCGCGAACTCCTTCAAGAGAGATAGCAGAAGAAGAAGGATTCAACTCAAGAGAAAGACACGAAACCCGCACCGGAAAGCCAATGAAAATAACAACATTAGCAAAAGCACGCCCAGCCAGGCAATCACGCAAGAAATAAAATTACAACTATTATGAACAACACAACCCATCACGGTAACCACTAAAGCAGCACTTCGCAAGAACGTGAAATGCGAGACTTCAAGAACGAAGAAATGCAGAATTTTTTAAGCACACTTCAAAGAAAATGATGCCCGCCATCAAAAAATTTCCGAAAGAGACATGGCTCCAAATGCCATAAGACCGTAATAAAAAGGGTAAGAGCAAGTGACAATAGAAAAAATGTATAATGTACTTGAATTTACCAATTTTGTAATGTATTTTGAAATATATCAAATCAATAAAAAAATGAAGATTAGCTACCTTCATTGTTTTATTTTTTCAATAAATTTATTTTGATTAAGTGCATAAGACGCGCAACCACAAGATTGGGCACGACCCAAAGAATGTTATTTCTGAATAACAAAAAGTTATCACGAATAACAAAAAGGCGAACAACATAATCACCAAAGTACATAAGAGGTATTGCAAGCCCAGTACTGGGAGGATAACCCAAAATTATCCGAAGACTATTACAAACGTGCATATCCGTATAACGTTAAAACAATAGCACTACACAAATTCAAAAAATAGTTTGCACAAAAGACTATAAAAAACATGCATATCCATATAACGTTAAAATAATAGCACCGCACAAAACAATATGCGCAGAGGGTATTAAAAACATACATATCCGTATGACAAAATGATAGTAGCGTAGCACAAGTCAAAAACAGCGTACAGAAGCAAAAATAAAAAGGAAAAGTTGTACGCAACCATTGTAAACATTACAAGACATGCAAAGCTAAATATTGTTCAATGGATTACAAACATCCAAGAAAGCAAAGTAAACTAGCTTTGCTCCAAGACAGTCGCGCTTGCTTGTGGATCGAGGCAGTCAAGGGATCTCACTCACTTGAGGTGCGGATCATCTCAAACATCAATAATAACACTAGACCTCCAACATCATAATCATCGGTGGAAAGGGCCTCACAGAAAAAGAGAGACACTAGCGTGAACAAGTGCAAGTGGCAAGGAAGTAGAAGTCAAAGCCAACTCACCAGGTGAAGGTCCTTCCGAACTCATAACATTACGGGCGGACAAAGGATCAACTGAATAATTATAAACATCAAGAATAAGGTCAATGAGCGAGATGCTTCCTAAATTGATCAACCCTTCTCTGAACTACTCCCAGAGAGCGCTAGCATCCCTATCATAGACAGGAACCACAAGTTGTTCAAGGTCAGGCTGTAACCCAGCAATCATAGGAGCATTCGCATGCAGCCCCTCAACCAGAAGAAGATCCATAATCTCTGCAATTCTAGCATCCTTGTTAGACTTAAGAGTGGAGAGCAAGGAAAACTCTACATCCGCAAGGGCCTTCACGGTGGTAAGATAGTGAGCTTCCGCAAAAGGGTCATACGCATCAAGATCCAAAAGCTCCTTTTTCTCTTTACCATGAATAATACCCGCCGCTAGTCCAACTTGCATGTCTTTATCAATGGCACGGCTGATAACTCCCGCCATTGTCGCAAAATACTCCAGAGAATTCAAACATTTAAACACAACAAGGCTCATGTCATTAGTCAACAACCAACGTCGGCTGGATAACAAAGTAAGAAAGCGAGTGTTAATACAAATATCGTCATTAAACGTTATTTATATTTTTTTATCTTTACCTAAGTTTTGTTAACGACAAAAGTAAATTTAATTTTTATAAAGTTTAAAGCTTGTCAAGTTTAATAGATATTAAATCAAGCTTTTCAAATAATATCTTCAAAACTCAAGCATTTACATTGTGATTAATCATATTTTGATATGACTCTAAACCATAATGTATGTTAGTATTTTTAGCTCAAGAATGTTTTGGTTTCTTAAAACAAAACATTACATATGTATTTACATTTTAACATATTTCTAAAATAGAAAAACACATGACATCATGTAGTGCATCATTGAAATCTTTAGAAGATTTCACTAGATACTTTGTATATTTAGACTCTACATATCTTACACAATCTTGGATAGATATGGTTGACTTTGGTAAAATTTTGTGATCTTGTCGTCGGACCTCGGCGGCACTAAAATAATACACAGGCGTAACCCTTTTAAGGGTTCCGTGGTCCGTGGTGCTCACCGATCATTTTGGCTATAAATAGCAAAGCCAAACCAAGTTGTTTTCATCCTTTCCATCATATTCTCATACATTCATTCTCTAACATTTCTAACTCGCTTATATCATATTTGTGATCTCTTTTGTAGCAAAGAAGATCAAGGCACATTCAAGCTTCAACAAGAAGTTGGAAGTCTTGTTTGTTTGTTGTTGTATGATCTTGTGTTGATTCGTACATCATTGTTATACCAAACCATCATAATCTTGTGAGTGTGAGTGGTTAGTATTTTAGTCCTTAAAATACATTGTGTGTGGAAGTGGTTGTACCCTTGAAAAGAACTCGACATCTAGCTTAGTGTCGGAAATAGTGCGTAGGCGAAGTGTAAAGGTTTCTCCGCCGATGAAAGGAGCTTGTTGACTAGTGAAGTTAAACTCTCGAGTGTGAGACTCGGGGAGTGGAGTAGGGCAAGGAAAAAGAGTCTTTGTAGACGAACCACTATAAACAACTTGTTGTGGTTTGATTATTTCTTTCCTTATCTACTCTTTATGTATTGTTGATTATTATTCACTAACATATCTAAGATCAATATCAATTGATCTCTCAATAAGTTTCAAAACAAAGTTTTTAATCGGTAAACTATTCAACCCCCCTTCTAGTTTTCCACAATTGGTACCAGAGCCTCGTTGCTCAAGAATTTATAAAATATACTTTATTTTATAAACTTGAAACGATCCATGGATTCTGAAAACTTTAAAGAAGGGCAATCTATGCAAAGACCACCACTCTTTGAAACCAAT
Source organism: Chrysanthemum lavandulifolium (assembly GCA_022545495.1). NCBI lineage: Eukaryota > Viridiplantae > Streptophyta > Magnoliopsida > Asterales > Asteraceae > Chrysanthemum > Chrysanthemum lavandulifolium. Next base: position 164,319,705 of record CM040245.1, on the reverse strand, counting down.
GGATTTATCTATTGGAAAAACCTTTTTGAAACATATGTAAAATCAAAAGATATAGATCTTTGGTTTGTTATTGTTAAAGGGGATTTTAGTTCTACAACAAAAGATATTTCTGTTGATGATCAAAACAAATTAATAGCTAAAAATAATGAAGCTAAAATGATGCTTTACAATGCTTTTCCTAAAAAGAGAATATGAAAGAATTTTTATGTGTGAAACCGCTAAAGATATTTGGGAATCTTAGATTATTACACATCAAGGAAATTCACAAGTCAGGGATAACAAAATTGATCTTCTTGTTCAACAATATGAACAATTTGTTATCCCTAAAGATGAAACCATTGATTGTTTGCTCGCTTTAATACTATTATTACATCTCTAAAAGCACTTGATGAATCTTTTCGTAGTAAGAACTTTGTCAGGAAATTTCTTAGAGCACTTCATCCAAAGTGGAGAGCTAAAGTGACGGCTATTGAGGAATCAAAAGATCTCTCAAAAGAGATATTAGACGAGCTAATTGGAAACCTCAAAGTACACGAAATGGTGATGGAGAAAGATTCGGAAATCATCAAAGGAAAAAGAGAGAAAATCAAATCCGTTGCTCTAAAAGCAAGAACGGAATCAAGTGATGATGAAGAATCTTGCTCCGGTAGTAAAGATGAGGAATATGCCATGGCCTTAGAGATTTCAAAAAGTTCTTTAGAAGAAGAGGAAAGTTTGTAAGACAACCTCGAGAAGAAAAGAAGCCATTCCGAAAGGATCGGGATGACAAAAAGGGTAAAGGTGAAAGAAAGTGTTTTAGATTCGGTGATGCAAGTCATCTAATAGGAGATTGTCCAAAGCCACCTAAAATCAAAACTCAACGAGCTTTTGTAAGTGGTGCTTGGAGTGATAGTGAGGATGATGAAGAGTCAAGCAAGGATGAGATCGCTCTAATGGCTCATGAGTCAAACGAGGTACATTCTGACTCATCTTATTCCTCTATTGATGATAACACTTTGCAAAAACAATATAATCAATTATGTGAGCTTAGTCTAAAAATCATAACTAAAAATAAGTTTTAAAGACTAAAAGGAATTTTAGAAAATGAAGTCTATGAGTTAAAAGAAAAGGCAAAACGATTAGAAAAGGGAAAAGCAAATGACGATGGTTGCAAATCATGTCAAGAGCTTAATCTTGAAATAGAAAACTAAATCTACACAAGATGTTCTAATCGAACATAATTCTAAGTTTAAAAGGTTTAACAAAAACATTGCTTGTGTCGATGAAATAGTTAGAATTCAAAAACACCGTGAAATATGAATGGACTAGGATTTAATAAGGTGTTAATTCCAACGAGTCAAACCAAAACGGTCGAAAAGACAAACAAATCACAAATCACTGCGAGACAAAGACGGACTGACGGACCCAAAAGTGGATTCGCCCTTTGTAAAAAAATGGTGCCGTGGGACCGCAGCAGATGTAATGTTTGTAATACGGACCGTAGTGAATTTGTCAAAGTAACAAAGAAAACCAAGGATAGTGTTAAACTAAAACCTGCTGTTACATCAGGAGTAAGACTTGCTAGAAATAAATTTAGATCTAAAACTACTCAACAACGACATAAAACACCTTTTGCCAAACGCTCCTTTCCTAAGAGCAACCACAACATACAACTCAACTACCAACATAACGGTTGGAATCAAAAATTCCCTAGACCATATCAAACTCCAGATTACATGCCATGGAACTCTTGCCCATCATTTCCATACATGAATCAAGTAAATGGTATGTTTAACCCAAACGGACCCATGAGATATTGGGGACCAAACGCTTGAGTTATTTGTGTCTTAGGTATGCTTGAAAGTTGGATTGGAACCTGATGAGTGGATAAAAGATAGTGGATGCTCACAACATATGACGGGCAACAAAAGCCTCTTCTCAACATACCAAGAGTATGACGGAGGTAATGTCACTTTTGGTAGCAATCTCAAACGCAAAATCATTGGCAAAGGTACGATCGCTCATAACTCCCTAACTATTGAAAATGTTGTTCATGTCGGTAGGTTGGGATTTAATCTACTTAGTATTAGCCAATTATGTGATAAAAAGTATAAAGTACTATTTGAAGAAAATGGTAGTAAAATACTAAAAGATGGTATCACCATAGCTAAAGGAGTTAGGAAAAATAATATATACGTCATGAAAATAGATAAAATATCTAATGAAAAACTTTGTCTAACAACCTTAGATGATAGCTCAACTCTTTGGCATTGACGCTTAGGTCACGCTAATATGAGACTTATACAAAACCTATCTTCAAAAGAGCTAGTTAGAAATTTACCAAAACTTAAATATGACCAACATTTTTGCGACGCTTGCAAAATTAGTAAACAAACCCATAGTAATCATAAGGCTAAAAACATGGTGTCCACATCTAAGTGTCTAGAACTTTTACATATGGACTTGTTTGGTCCATCCGCTATAAGAAGCTATGGAGGTAACTTGTACACTTTGGTCATAGTAGATGATTAATCAAGGTTTACTTGGACATTGTTTTTCAAAACCAAAAATGAAGCTTTTGATAAATTTGAAACTCTTAGCAAGAAAATTCAAAATCAACTAGGTGTTAACATTGTGTCGATCCGAACGGATCATGGTCGTGAATTTGACAATGAAACACAATTTGGAAACTTTTGTGATGCAAATGGTATAACACACAACTTCTCGGCTCCTCGAACACCTCAATCAAATGGAGTTGTAGAACGTAAAAATAGAACCATTCAAGAAATAAGTAGAACAATGCTTAATGAAGAAAACATTCCTCAAAAGTTTTGGTGTAACGCCGTTGACACTTCTACATATATTTTAAATAGAGTCTTAATACGTCCTTTCTTAAACAAAACACCATATGAGCTATATAAAGGTAAAAAGCCAACTTTATGATATTTTAGAGTATTTGTATGTAAACTTTTCATTCTTAATAATAAAGATTATCTCACCAAGTTTGACCCAAAGTCTTATGAAGGTGTATTTCTTGGTTACTCACAAAGTAGTAAAGCTTACATGGTCTTAAACAAAGAAACAATGAGAGTCGAGGAATCGTTGAACATAACATTCGACGAAAGTTCACCTCCCTCTAAGACATCACCTTTGGTAGATGATGACTTAGTTGAAAGTTAACTTGTAGAAAGTCAAGAAATAATTGAAAATGACAAGGAAGATGAACCATTAAATAATGAAATTATAAACATCAAAGAATCCAAAAGTCATCCTTTAGAAAAGGTCATAGGACAACTTAATCAAAGAACCTTAAGATCACAAGCCCAAAATCAAAGTAATCATTTTTGTTTTGTATCTACCATTGAACCGAAAACATAAATGAAGCAATAAAAGATGAATCTTGGGTAATTGCTATGCAAGAAGAGTTAAACCAATTCGTTAGAAATGATGTTTGGAAGTTAGTTCCAAAACCTAAAGATCAAACTATAATTGGAACGAAATGGGTTTTTCGAAATAAAATGGATGAAAATGGTGTAGTGTCTAGGAACAAAGCTAGGCTTGTCGCACAAGGTTATAATCAACAAGAGGGTATTGATTATGATGAAACTTATGCACCGGTAGCTAGGCTCGAGTCTATTAGAATCTTACTTGCATATACATGTGCTTATGACTTTAAATTATTTCAAATGGATATTAAGAGTGCATTTCTTAATGGGTTTATTAGTGAAGAAGTATATGTTGCTCAACCTCCCGGTTTTACCGACTTTGAGAAACCACATCATGTCTTCAAACTCAAGAAAGCATTATACGGTCTTAAGCAAGCACCAAAAGCTTGGTACGATAGACTTAAAACTTTTCTTGTTGAAAACAAATACACCATGGGATTAGTAGATAATACTCTTTTTACCAAGAAAAAGGAATCACATATTATCATTGTTCAAATATACGTTGATGACATCATATTCGGATCAACTTGTCAAGAGCTATGTGATGATTTCTCTAAAATCATGCACGATGAGTTTGAGATGAGTATGATGGGTGAATTAAACTTTTTTCTAGGACTTCAAATTAAACAACTAGAAGATGGCATATTCTTTAACCAATCTAAATATATAAAAGATATGCTTAAGAAATTCGGTCTTGAAGATTCAAAACCAACTAAGACACCCATGTCTTCGGACATTAAGCTCACCAACGATGAGGAAGGTGAATCAATAGATAACACTAAATATAGAGGAATGATTGGTAGCTTACTCTATCTCATGGATAGTAGACCCGACATTATGTTTAGTGTTTGTCTATGTGCTCGCTTTCAAGAAATCCCAAGGTATCACACTTAGAAGCCTTAAAAAGGATATTTAGATACATTAAGGGAACGACATGTTTAAGATTACGGTATCCCAAAGGAACGGGTGTAGAAACTTGTTGGGTTCAATAAATACCCAAACCCCTTAAGTCATGGATTTGAATAGAAAATACCCCAAGTGTTTATATCGTTAAACACTAACAGTCACCGAGTGCATAGTCTCGGTGAGCCATCTTCAGACGCCAAGAAGAGACATAGAAGAAGTCTCCACTCGATGAGTGGAACTTAAAGGGTGAAGACAGAGTCAAGAAGAAGATGGTAGATTCAAGGAGTGATGACAATAACTCACCAATCCTCAAACTCCTCACCAACTACAAACATCAAGACAAATCGAAACTAAAGTCCAAGACTATGAAGATCAAGAATGGGCGGGATAAAACGGTTACTTTGGAAACGAATAAGACGGAGTACTTATCATGAAAGTATCAAGATCAAGATCGACATGAAGAAAGTGACTTGGTCCCTTTACCTAATATAGTCTTTAAATGAGACAAAATACATCGAGATTTTGTCTTCTCTAAATTGTCGGTTGTCACTTAGAAAGAGTTAAAACTCATACTTGTATAAATAGCATAAGAGATGGAGTGAAAGGTTGCTTGTGAATTGTAAAACACACACACACAAGCCATCTTTCACCCTCCAAATACAACTTAATCCCGAGATAGCCAGTGGGTACTTGTAGTTGTGCTCGGACTTAGCCCGAGCTTCGAGAGGAGTTACCAACACTTTGTCATTTCAATCCCTAGTACCGCTCCGCAAGTACTAGGGTAACGATTCTTTGATTCATTTCTAATAAGAATATGATGTTGAAAATTACTATCTGTGTTTAACTTACATCTTTCAGTCATTGATTCACTATTAGTTTGTTTAAAATACTTTTAACTATTTTTATACTATTGTGAATAGGAAACAACAAGTGGTATCAGAGCAAGGCTGATTATAAAATAATTTTTTAAGCCGCTCTAAACGTTTTTAAATCAGGATCCTAAAATGGTTGAATTTGATGTACCCCAACTAGTCGACAAAAAGGGTGAAGCTTATTCATTGCTGTTGCTAGACTTGAAGTTGGTAAATGTAACAAATGGAAAAGCGTATGCTTTGCTATTTGATTAGGATGGAACCTTATTATATCAAGTGTATAAATGAAGGTCCATTTATCCCAAAGATCAAGGGTTTGTCTAAATCAAGCTCGATGGACTCGTGGATGAGAGGAGAGTGGTCAACCAGACCAAAGACTCAAGAGTATCATAATATCTTGTCTTCCCGACGATATTATGGAGTTCATTATAAGTCGTAGTACAGCCTAAACAAACTGGGATGACCTAGTTCATAGTCATGAAGGCCCATCCGATACCACGGAAAATGGATAATGGACACGAAACTTGAGTATAGCACCTTCGTGGCTAAGGACTCGTAAACTCGCTCAAACTTACACCCGGTACAAAACTCTTTTAAATGAACTGTCAAATGATGGTGTTAAGTTGTCCAAACATGAAATCAATGTTGGTTTTGTCAATAGTCTCCCTAAGAAGTGGTTGAATTTCTCTCGTGGACTTAGGAATGCTAATCATATCCGTAATCCGAATCTTGAGCTTCCCGAAATTTATGGAAATTTGTCTATGAGGAAAACCTCATCAGCAGACGATACCGACTTAAAGAAGTCTCAAGAAGTCAAGAAGTCCTCGACCACCACCTCATCACCAATATCAACCGCTTTTCTAACAATGTGGTTCAAGATTTCCAAGAAAACTCGGATGATGAGCCCGATGAGAGATCAAGTGAGAGTACCTAAATGACCTAAACACCTAATTTCGTGAAAGGGCACCTTGCTAACTCTCAAGGTTTATAAAAGAAACAAAGGTTTTCAATCTGCTAGCAATCAAGACACCGAATGCTTTAAGTGTCATAAAAGAGGCCATTTTGCAAAAGACTGCTTTTCAAAACAATTTCAACCCTCTTACAAACCATCGTGGTCTAATCGGTCTTCGAGCTTTAGCAAATTTCAACAAAAGATCTATCAGTCTCATCAAAATTTTCAAAACAAATCTGATCAAAACAAAACTGTGGATTTTGAAGCTAAATACAAGTGATATGTGTCTAAATACACATATTTTTATATTGTTTAAACCCACAAAACGACCAAAAACACATAAATGACCATATAAATGTTACAAATATCATGAAAATGTGTTTTATATGAATCAGTATAAAAAGAGTCAAACAGTTTGATTCTCACGATGATGATGGTTTCTCAAGCCTATTTTGATTATGTCAATCGGTCACCGGGTTATAATGCATTGATGGTTTCTGCTTGAAGGCATACGTTTCACAGATACTTCCACTAAATAATATCCGTCCTTAAATAATATCCGGTCAATACCACCAAACCAAACTTCCTGCTTTCTCCTTCCTCACACACACCGTAAACCATACCACCCTTCCACCTCCCTCGGTATTCCACCTCCACTTGCTCACCCACTCTCCCTCTCATTCCTTCCACCTATACCACCCACAACTACATTTAATGCATTCCCACAACTTTACCTTCCCTGCACTCATCACATACCCCTTTTGCTATCAACTCCACCACTTGACTTCTAAACCTACCAAACATGTCTCCTCCACCTCTACATGTGAACAAGAAGCATTAATTGCAGCAGAACTGCCTCAATCAACTAGTACCACTTTTGGCACCAAAAGTAAATTCAAAGGCTAGGATCATCTCTGCTCAATCAATGGTCAAGATTGCAAGTGGGATTTGACTGGAATGCTAGTGGGAATTCAGAATGTTATAAAAGAAAAGAGAAGGAAGAGAAGAAAATACCTTGGACTAGCCAATGGTCACGTAGTGTAATTTTAAATGCTTTCTTTAAATTACTTGTCATTTACAGTTTTAATGTTGTAATTTTCATCAAAGTAGTGTAATGAAACATCCTTTTTAGTTTAATTTCAAGTATCATTTCAATTTCAAGTTCTTGCTTAAATTCCTTTAATTTTCAAGTCACTTAAATTTCATGTTCTTTAAATTCTTGTTATGTAGTTGTTTAATGGACTCTTTAAGTTCACATAAGCTCGACAAAAGCTTTAAAGCTTTTAGAGACCTTAAAACAAATTTAGTATTTAAAATTCGTAAAACAATGAAAACCAAAATAATGAAGTGATCTTGGTGAAACCGCTTGGAGCAAGGTTAATTGTGGATTGCCTTTGGTTTAGAAGCTTTGTGGAAAGCCTTAGGATGTGTTCTGCTGCCATGGTTCTCGGTGTTAATCGTGATATCACTTGTAAGCCCTTTTACCATTTTACATTTTACCGTTTCATTTTAAATGCTTTAATTTTCATGTTTATGTGTTTCTTTCTTTGTTTGTTAATGATGTTATAGCTTAATCTTAGGTTGTTATGCTTTGGATTTGATTGTGGGTTGATATTGCATTTGACCGCCACTATGCTTGTTTTGATAATTCTAGGTTTGAACATTTGTGACTACTTGTTTATGCTTAAAAGGGTCCGATTTGACACATTGTGACCCTGGATTTGATGAAATTAGTTTACATAATCTTTGCTTTGAAAACCTCAAAACAAATCCATTAAAAGGTTGTTTGGATTTAATAATGAAACTGTGAAAATGGTTGTGAATGGTGTTGTTCCTGCTTGATTTACACTATATGGAACCTATTTGACTCAAAGAAATACTAACCAAAGGGTTTAGCATGTTAGAAAGTCAAATTGACACTGACAATCTAGATATGAGAACTTTGAGGTTGTTAGATCTAATAATCTTGCATATCTGTTTTAATGTTGTTTAGTTTGCTTTATTTCATGTTTATGTTGTTTAGTATACCATATTCATCATTAGAATCGATCAAAGTTCACCTTAGTCAACTTTGATCATAAACTAAAAAGTCAAATTTCTAGTTTTCCTGTTTTTGATTTAATTGTTTATTTTCCTATGTCTTTGTTACTTAGTTTTATGTTTAATGCTTCTAGAGTTTTAATGATTTGTTGCTAACCTTGTTAGATATATTTTTGATAATTTATAGTTTCCATGTTTAAGTGCTTATTTTGTTGCTTATTTCAGCTTGTTTTTGCCCTGTGCACAAGTCTAGCTGTCAAGTTCATAAGCTTGCAGAAGCTTTATGACTTAGCCCTAGCTTGTGCACTTGGCTTCTTTGTGTAGCCCTTGTGGCCTTTTTATTATGTGTATGCTTGTTTTTCAGTTGTAGCTTATTAGATAGCTTAATCACTTTCACCCTTTTTGTGGCAACCAAACTCACCACATGTACAAACCGTGGGTTGAAGTTGTTTTCCCAAGCTCATGAAAAGTTCCTCATTGACCTTGAGCTTGTGATCTTTGGCTTCATGGGAGGCTAACCAATCATACTCAGTGTTTCAGTGTTTGTTGAGCTCTCATGAGCTCATTTGATAAGTTAATTTAGAGCTTGTTGTTTGCCCACTCATAACAGTTCACTGTGTAATCCATGAACTTACACCATTACCAACAGCTCTAAGAAGCTCCTTAGTGATCATGAGCTTGTGAGATTTAGTTCCCTGTGGAGCTTATTTGCCCAACTTTTAGATCCTATGCTTAATTTTCCCATTGTAGCTTATTTACTAGGGCTGCAAGTAGCTTATACTTATCGCCAGATTTTGCAATGGTTCAAAGAAGATTCGGATTCTCACTAAATACTAACAAGTTTATTTGATGAAATCCAGTACACATGCTTGTTTATACTTGTTCATATCACTTGTACATATTTTATTTTTCTTTTACTTTCCAAAGGTGGAGCTTATACCAAGCTTTTGCAAGCTTCCATTCCATCCAAGTTAAGCCCAAAAAGCTTAACTGTCTAAACCTTAAGCTCACACTACCATAGTCCACTTTTTTGTTTATATTTATCCATTGGACTTGTGTTTATCTTATTTTACCTTTTGTTTCCTGTTTAAAGCTTTTTCCAAGCTTATTTCAAGCTTAAACTCCACTGTGAAGCCAAAAGCTTAACTGTTGGACTCATAAGCCCACAATTTGCTTATTTTTAGGTTTGAAAGTATTTGTTTTCATTAAACATGTATAATATCAATACATTTTCAGTTTCAAAAATTATTTTATAATATTTTAGATTTTTCAGATTCTTTATTTCATTTATTTAAGTTAATTTTAGATTTTATTATTATTTAATTCATTATTAAATACATTTAATTCATTTTTAATTTATATTAATTAATTTAATAGTGTAAAATTTTATTTTCCAATAATATCTTTTACGCTTTTAGGTTTCGATTGCACGCTTTTAACGACATAGTCGTGATGAGAGCTATTACTATTCACATTCCTAGTGTTAGTCAATCGATTCCTGCTTTTGTATATTCAATATCATTTCAAAGAATACAATCGTTGTATTACGCTTTACACCTCGTTGGGACTTAACGACCGGGGATATAATGCTATACTCCCATGGATTTTAATTGTTTTTGGTCCTAGATTAGTTTGACTTTTACGGTTGGCCATTCACAAGTGGTTGACTAATATAAAGATGGCTAGTTTAGGCTGAATCAAATTTTGGCGCCGCTGCTGAGGAGGTGTGCTGCGTATAACGTACTTGTATATATAGTATATATCATATCATATTTCATCTCCAAAAACAATATAAAACACAAAAATATTTTTCTTTTCTCTCCATATATATAAAAGATAAAAATACAAAAACATTTTCACTTTTCTGTTTATATTATAAAATCAAAAACCAAAATATTCTCCTTACCTTACTATTCATAATTCTGTGAGTGGTGACCCCACTCCAATTTCTCATCCAGTCATTTCCCCATGAACCATTTAATTCGGGGTCGAGTCAAGCTAGCGACTCGGTAATCAAAAACAGTAGCTTCCTCATGAACAAATTTAATTCGAGGTCGAGTCAAGCTAGCGAATCGGTAATCAAAAACAGTAGTTAAACATGGGTTTTCACCCGTGTGTACCACCTAAGTGTGGGGGAGATGCCCCACATGTTGTATAGAGATCTTAAAAATGAATGAAAATTGTAAATATTAAAAAAGAGAATAATTGTTGTGTTTCTACACTTAGCTAATAATGTTATCTTTTTACGTTCTAAGTTTCAAAGATAATGTAGACATTGAATATCGAGGACAATATTCATTTCTAAGTGTGGGGGAAATTATGGCGAATTTGATCATAAATGTACCCTTTTAGTCCCTTTTTCCCCCAAAATGGCCAAATTGAATTTTTTTTTAGTGGAAGTACTATGTACTAAACACAACAAATGGTAATCAGTCCACCATGTCTAACACACATAAGGATTGGCTAATCCTGGAGCAAACGGCTCTAGGTAAAGATATCTCAAATCCGTTTATGGCTTGCAATTTGCCCAAAATTGTATGGTGTTCAGCTCACCATATCTTTAATTAGTGAAGAGTTGGCTAGCCCGCAAGGTTATGGCTTGTGGTAAAGGCAGTTGGAAAATCATAATTGGTAATCGACTCACCAAAGATAATATTGATAAGTTATCTAAGAGTTGGCTAGTCCAGAAGCAAACGGCTTCTGGTAAAGACTAATCAAATCCGTTGAAAGCTGGTGATTTGCTCAAAATCACTTGGTTATCATTGTACAAAGGTTCTTACTTGAACTGAAACATTTTGGCTACTCCAGAAGTGATGGCTTTTGGTAAAGAGTTCTTTAAAATCCATTGAAACTTCATAAATATTGCTAGGGACTAGCAATAGTTTAGTGTGGGGGATTTGATATGTGTCTAAATACACATATATTTTATATTGTTTAAACCCACAAAACGACCAAAAACACATAAATGACCATATAAATGTTACAAATATCATGAAAATGTGTTTTATATGAATCAGTATAAAAGAGTCAAATGCTTGATTCTCACGATGATGATGGTTTCTCAAGCCTATTTTGATTATCTTTGAATCGGTTTCACCGAAGTTATAATGCAACGATGGTTTCTGCTGAAGGCATACGTTTCACAGATACTTCCACTAAATAATATCCGGTCCTTAAATAATATCCGTCAATACCACCAAACCAAACTTCCTGCTTTCTCCTTCCTCACACACACAGAAACCATACCACCCTTCCACCTCCCCGGTATTCCACCTCCACTTGCTCACCCACTCTCCCTCTCATTCCTTCCACCTATACCACCACAACTACATTTAATGCATTCCCACAACTTTACCTTCCCTGCACTCATCACATACCATGCTTTTGCTATCAACTCCACCACTTGACTTCTAAACCTACCAAACATGTCTCCTCCACTCTACATGTGAACAAGAAGCATTAATTGCAGCAGAATCGCCTCAATCAACTAGTACCACTTTGGCGCCAAAAGTAAATTCAAAGGCTAGGATCATCTCTCGCTCAATCAATGGTCAAGATTGCAAGTGGGATTTGACCGGAATGCTAGTGGAATTCGTAATGTTATAAAAGAAAAGAGAAGGAAGAGAAGAAAATACCTTGGACTAGCCAATGGTCACGTAGTGTAATTTTAAATGCTTTCTTTAAATTACTTGTCATTTACAGTTTTAATGTTGTAATTTTCATCAAAGTAGTGTAATGAAACATCCTTTTTAGTTTAATTTCAAGTATCATTTCAATTTCAAGTTCTTGCTTAAATTCCTTTAATTTTCAAGTCACTTAAATTTCATGTTCTTTAAATTCTTGTTATGTAGTTGTTTAATGGACTCTTTAAGTTCACATAAGCTCCTGACAAAAGCTTTAAAGCTTTTAGAGAACTTAAAACAAATTTAGTATTTAAAATTCAGAAAAACAATGAAAAACCAAAAATAATGAAGTGATCTTGGTGAAACTGCTTGGAGCAAGGTTAATTGTGGATTGCCTTTGGTTTAGAAGCTTTGTGGAAAGCCTTAGGATGTGTTCTGTGGCCATGGTTCTCAGTGTTAATCAGGATATCACTTGTAAGCCCTTTTTTACCATTTTTACATTTTACTGTTTCAGTATTTTAGATGCTTTAATTTTCATGTTTATGTGTTTCTTTGCTGTTTGTTAATGATGTTATAGCTTAATCTTAGGTTGTTATGCTTTGGATTTGATTGTGGGTTGATATTGCATTTGGACTGTCACTATGCTTGTTTTTGATAATTCTAGGTTTGAACATTTGTGACTACTTGTTTATGCTTAAAAGGGTCTGATTTGACACATTGTGACCCCTGGATTTGATGAAATTAGTTTACATAATCTTTGCTTTGAAAACCTCAAACAGTCCATTAAAAGGTTGTTTGGATTTAATAATGAAACTGTGAAAATGGTTGTGAATGGTGTTGTTCTGCTTGATTTACACTATATGGAACCTATTTGACTCGATGAAATACTAACCAAAGGGTTTAGCATGTTAGAAAGTCAAATTGACACTGACAATCTAGATATGAGAACTTTGAGGTTGTTAGATCTAATAATCTTGCATATCTGCTTTTAATGTTGTTTAGTTTGCTTTATTTCATGTTTATGTTGTTTAGTATACCATATTCATCATTAGAATCGATCAAAGTTCACCTTAGTCAACTTTGATCATAAACTAAAAAAGTCAAATTTCTAGTTTTCCTGTTTTTGATTTAATTGTTTATTTTCCTATGTCTTTGTTACTTAGTTTTATGTTTAATGCTTCTAGAGTTTTAATGATTTGTTGCTAACCTTGTTAGATATATTTTTGATAATTTAAAGTTTCCATGTTTAAGTGCTTATTTTGTTGCTTATTTCAGCTTGTTTTTGCCATGTGCACAAGTCTAGCTGTCAAGTTCATAAGCTTGCAAAGCTTTATGACTTAGCCCTAGCTTGTGCACTTGGCTTCTTTGTGTAGCCCTTGTGGCCTTTTTATTATGTGTATGCTTGTTTTTCAGTTGTAGCTTATTAGATAGCTTAATCACTTTCACCCTTTTTGTGGCAACCAAACTCACCACACAGAAGCAAACTGTGTGGTTGAGTTGTTTTCCCAAGCTCATGAAAAGTTCCTCATTGACCTTGAGCTTGTGATCTTTGGCTTCATGGGAGGCTAACCAATCATACTCAGTGTTTCAGTGTTTGTTGAGCTCTCATGAGCTCATTTGATAAGTTAATTTAGAGCTTGTTGTTTGCCCACTCATAATGAGTTCACCGTGTAATCCATGAACTTACACCATTACCAATGACTCTAAGAAGCTCCTTAGTGATCATGAGCTTGTGAGATTTAGTTCCTCGTGGAGCTTATCTGCCCAACTTTTAGATCCTATGCTTAATTTTCCCATTGTAGCTTATTTACTAGGGCTGCAAGTAGCTTATACTTATCGGAAGATTTGCAATGGTTCAAGATGATTCGGATTCTCACGAAATACTAACAAGCTTATTTGATGAAATCCAGTACACATGCTTGTTTATACTTGTTCATATCACTTGTACATATTTTATTTTTCTTTTACTTTCCAGTGTGGAGCTTATACCAAGCTTTTGCAAGCTTCCATTCCATCCAAGTTAAGCCCAAAAAGCTTAACTGTCTAAACCTTAAGCTCACACTACCACAGTCCACTTTTTTGTTTATATTTATCCATTGGACTTGTGTTTATCTTATTTTACCTTTTGTTTCCTGTTTAAAGCTTTTTCCAAACTTATTTCAAGCTTAAACTCCACTGTGAAGCCAAAAGCTTAACTATTGGACTCATTAGCCCATAATTTGCTTATTTTTAGGTTTGTAAGTATTTGTTTTCATTAAACATGTATAATATCAATACATTTTCAGTTTCAAAAATTATTTTATAATATTTTAGATTTTTCAGATTCTTTATTTCATTTATTTAAGTTAATTTTAGATTTTATTATTATTTAATTCATTATTAAATACATTTAATTCATTTTTAATTTATATTAATTAATTTAATAGTGTAAAATTTTATTTTCCAATAATATCTTTTACGTTTTTAGGTTTCTGATTGCACGCTTTTAACGACATAGGCGTGATGAGCTATTACTATTCACATTCCTAGTGTTAGTCAATCGATTCTGCTTTTGTATATTCAATATCATTTCAAAGAATACAGTCGTTGTATTACAGTTTACACACCTCGTTGGGACTTAACGACCCGGGGATATAATGCTATACTCCCATGGATTTTAATTGTTTTTGGTCCTAGATTAGTTTGACTTTTACGGTTGGCCATTCACAAGTGGTTGACTAATATAAAGATGGCTAGTTTAGGCTGAATCAACAAGAAAGCCAAAGCTAAACTGGCATTGCTTGAGGCCTCACCCTCATAAACAACACAAACTGTTAAATGCGTGCAGGGTAAAAACAAAGGCCTTGTTCTTTGAAACCTTCGATCGATGAAGAGCCGGTGTCATCGATGATGAAATGGTGCATGTCATTGCACCGATGGCCCTCTCGTAAGAGGACAAGCTAGTTGTTGGAAAGAATCATGCAAGGAATAGAGAATTGGTCAATATCACAATGAAGAAGGTAAATATTTTACTTTCTATGGATGATGACTCGATTGGCGCCTTATATGAATTATCTAAATGTTGACCTTAAGTTCGTAGAAGAGCAAAGATCGAATCTTTTTCAAAATACAACAAGCTAAGTTTTGAATTGAATAAGTGTAGGATGAACTGCTTTTAAAACAAGCTAAGCTTGAGGTCACACTTTGCAAATTCAAAACACCGAACTAGTTAAAAGAAATCGGGCTCTTCAAGACTAACTCAAAAGGTTCAAGATATTCTTGATAGTTGGACGCTAAGAATCCTGTGGTCTTTGATGTTTGTGGGAGCCCCAATAGCAAGAGAGTCTTAGGTGAAGATCATCTTCCCGACTCTCTCAACAAAGACCGTGGTCCTAAGCCATTTGTGTCCGGTGGCATGATTACCGGATGTTGACTAGTCCCAAGCCCAAAGTGATTGGATTGATCGGGTTAATCCCGATAGTAAGCTTCCTAATTTCGATTCGAAGAATTCTAGAGCACGAGAGTCAAGCTCCAAGAGCATGCTTGACTCCCTGATGTGCCCAGAGTCTTGAACACATTGAGTCCGGGCGTAGTCTAATGCAACGCCCACCTCCGAAACCTCTTCGTGGTGCCGCACCAAGGTCCGAGCTTACTCCAATGCAATTCAATCCTCATTCACCAAAGGAAAGGTCTGGACTTGGTAGAACCATCCCTAAAAGGCCAACAAAACCAATTCAACAAGAATCTACTCCCACCGAGACTTCCACATCCTCTGTCCCCATCAAGTCGACCAAATTCAAAGAATCGATCGAACTTGTGAGGAAGCTAACCGATAAGATGGAATCCATCGAAAAGTCCTCGAATCAATCAAGGAAACAAAGTCGCCTTCCTCTAGTTCCTCAAAGTCAAAAGCCACCACCAAACCAAAGCGAAGTGTGATCTATGTCATTATACCACCATACAACCGATAATCATATAGAATCCTTTTTGTATGATCCGCAAAAGGAGGATCACGAACTTCGATCACTTACAATATGTAAGTTCTCTCGAAAGCAAACTATACCAAAGTTGGTCATCGTGATGCTTCAACCTCAAAATCGCTCAAAAGTCGAGAGCTAAACCCTTTCCTCCTTGCCCATCTGTGGCTTTAATGATCATCATCCCGATGATTGCCTCATGAACACATGTTGTGATATTTATGAAATCATATTTGCGAAATCCACTCATGAGACATCCCAAAGACGACAAAGGTCATTCAAGCAAGAAGAAGTTCCAAGCAACCAAAAATCACCGAGTCATCCTCGGTCTCAAAATGCAAAACCTGTGGTAGCACAATGCACTCAACCACCGACCATGAGTCGATTGCTCAATTCAAGGCACTATTAGATCCAAGCCCACTAGCAAGTGGGTCAAGAAGAGAAACTAATCCACTTTACTACTTGTGCAGACACGCCAGTGAGCCTATCCGCATCTAGATAGTGGATGCTCAAGAAGCATGACCGGTGTTAAGGAGTATCTGCACAAGTATGTAAAGGAACCAGACCCAAGGTAGTATTTGGTGATAACTCGTCATGTCCCATCAAGGTTATGGTTCAAGATACTATAATGGAATAGTTTTCTAGAATAGCATATGTCAATGGTCTAAAATACAATCTCATCGATGTCACCAACTCGTGATGCAAAGTACATTATGCAATTCAATGACAAACAAGGTACCATTTTCAATGCCAACAAATAAGTTGTTTTGATAGCTCCTAGAAGGGATGATGTTTATGTCTTAGACATGTCAACACTCTCTAAAGATGGAACTTGTCTCTTTGCCAAAGCCACTGAAACTGTCAACTGGATGTGGCATAAGAGACTCTCTCACTTATACTTCAAAAACCTCAACAACTTGGCAAAGCAAAACAAGGTCCTTGGCTTACCATCACTGCTTTTGCAAAAGACAAACCATGCTCACTGTGAAAAAGGCAAACATCAAAGAGCATCTTTCAAAACAAAACAAAATTTCTCAATCAAAGTTGCCTTCACCTCCGTGATATCGATCTCTTTGGACCACAAGTCCTAGATCAATCCAAAGATGAGAAGTATACACTTGTCATAGTTGATGAGTTTTCAAGATATACTTGGGTATAATTTCTTTCCAAAAGAGTCGAAGTCGACACTATAATGTCATTCATCGTGAACATTGAAAACCGTAATGACATTATCATTAAACAAATCGAACCGACAATGGTACCGAGTTCGAAATGAAGAGCTTGATATGTTACGTGATGAAAGGAATCTCCTAAAAATTTCATCTCCTTACACCCCCGAACAAAATGGGGTAGCCGAAAGGAAAAACAGAACTCTCATTGAGGTCGCTAGAACTATGTTAAATGGCTCACTCTTTCAAAACATTTCGGATCAAGCAAATAAAACAACTGTTACACTCAAACAGTCAATCATTGTCAAAAGACATAACAAAACCCCATATGAGATATTCAAAGGTAGACTTCGATATCGCCTATTTTCATGTGTTTGGATGTCCCGTGTTTATTCACAATCACAAGGATCATCTAGGCAAATTTGATGCTAAATCGATGATGGATACTTTCGAGGTTACTCACCGATCTCCAAAGCCTTGGGTATTTAACACAAGAAGACAACAAGTTGAGGAAACCTTTCATGTCACCTTTGATGAGAGTACGAAGCATCAGTGCACCAATACCTCGATGGAGGAAATAGGAATTGATAACTCATCAAGATATCCTCCTCATGAGTATAACATCGAAATCAATTCCTCATACCAAGTCGATGCCGACATCTCATATTATGTCTTGCCTCACAACCTCGTCACAACTAACTATCGCTGAACTCATTGATAATCCATCGTCCTATTTGGGATAGGTAACATCGAACCAAATGTTTAGGAACCTGTGACTCATGAACCCCAACCTGAACAAGACATCTCAACAGATATTCTTAATGATTTTGTGGCTCATGCTCCTGAACTCACTCCTGAGTCTCCTGTGACCTCTTCAAGCTCAGATCCTAGACCACAGTGTAAGTGGACAAAATCTCAGGATATTGAACTTGTAAACATCATTGGTGAACCCACTAAAGGCATGCTCACTAGAAGCATGGCTGCTAATTTAGCTGCAGCTTCAGCCAATGAATGCCTATATGTTGATTTCCTATCAGATATAGAACCTAAGAGTGTCACTGAGGCTCTAAAACATCCTAGCTGGGTTTAGGCTATGCAAGAAGAACTTCAACAGTTTGATAAAAACAAGGTCATGACCTTGATCAAATGTCCTCGGGATGTCATAGTTATAGGAATGAAGCGGGTTTTCGGAACAAACCGATGAAAACGGCATTTTCATTAAAAACAAAGCCGGACTTGTAGCCAAAGGTTACATCAACAAGAAGGCATTGACTATGATGAGACATTTGCTCTGCTGCAAGAATGGAAGCCATCAGATCTTCCTTGCATTTGCTACCTACATGAACTTCAAAGTTTACCGATGGATGTAAAAGTGCATTCTGAATGGTGAACTCAAGGAAGATGTGTATGTTCAAGAACCTCCTCGGCTTTGAGAGTAGTGAATTTCGACTATGTCTCGCAAGCTTGATAAAGCCATTTATGGACTAAAACAAGCTCCCGAGCATGGTATGAAACTCTCTCACCCTTCCCGATTCAAAACAAGTTTGTCGAGGAAAGATAGACAACACATTGTTTATCTATAGGACAAAACAAGATATGATACTAGTCCAAGTATATGTTGATGACATCATCTTTGGCTCAACAAACTACACTCTTTATAAACAGCTTGAAAACCGATGACAAAGAAGTTTGAAATGAGCATGATGGGTGAACTCACATACTTCCTTGACTACAAATCGTGCAAACCGATAAAGGAATCTCTATCACCAAGAGAAATACACCGTAAATCTCTTGAAGAAATATGAGACATCCGATCAGCCTCGGTGAAGACACCAATGGTCCCTCCCAACAACCTTGGACCCGATCTCACCGGCAAGTCATCAATCAAACTCATTTCGTAGGATTGTTGGCTCACCGATGTATCTTCATCGCCTGCACTGGACATACAATTCTCGATTGCCTAATAGCAAGATATCGGTCCAATCCCAAAGAATCCCACCTCACCGCAGCCAAAAGAATACTCGGTACACGAAGGGAACCCCAAACCTTGACTCTATTATCCAAAGTGCCTGTGGTTTGATCTCAAAGGGTACTGACTCGATTATCTTGGTCGCAACATGGATGTAAAAGTACCTCGTGGTCCCGCTCAATTTCTTGGAGGAAAAGTGGTTTGTTGGAGTGCTAAAAGCAACAATCAAGAGCTATGTCTTCATCGAAGCCGAGTATGTTGTCACCGCAGATGTCGTGCCAATGTATTATTGATGAAAAGTCAACTCAGTGACTATGACATCCACTACAAAATGGTACCCATCTTCTGTGTTAACACTAGTGCCATTGCTATCTCCAACAACCCTGTCCTTCACCAAAGAACCAAACACATTGATATCAGATATCATTTTATCAGGGACCACATAATGAAAGGAGACATAGAGCTTCATTTCATTCCCACTGATTATCAACTTGTTGATATCTTCACAAAACCCTTAGATGAACCTACCTTCAGGAGACTAAAAGCTGAATTAGGAATGCTAGACATTGAAAGTCAGCAACCTGAAAACCAATCCCAATCTCAGTGAGTTTTCACTGAAATGGTTCATCCTCCCTGAACAAATCCCAATTCCATCCTTTCTCACTTAATGAGTAAGACTCATTCTGTGGTCCTCGACTTTTGACAAAGAGCATTCAATGAGTAATTAAATGCTCCAAGTATCGCTTACTTAAATATCCTAGGTTGGTAAACTTACCAATTTAATAAAGAAATATATGTCTCTTTGTCTTACTGTCATCCATATCAAGGGTCCCTCAAATACTTACTTCATCCCACTTGGCATTAAATGCCTCTCTCACATGAAATATCCTAAGGATATTTTATTACCGCAAATTGCACTTTTATTGTGCAATCGCAATGCTCCCTTGAAAACGGGATTTTATCATGGGGTAGTGGAGGGTGGCATTAAATGTGGAAATTCAAAACGCTTTCAAAACCGACTTTACAAATCCACAAGTATGCACAAACTACCCTCTAAACACTCTATAAATACCCCTCACAAAATCATTATAACACACACAAAAGATTTATGCTAACAAAACTCTGTCAAAATCTCTTTTCTAACCCAAAAATCTTTGTGTTCTTCAAATCCTTTTCTAAAAAATCTTCTCTGTAAACCTTTACATAATTTTTTCATCACAACTTAAGAGATTCAAAAACCTTTAATTGTTCTTGTCAAGAAAGTTTTTTTTTCAAAACCCTAAAAACCTCTTAATGGAAATGGCAAGAACACAATCTCTTCAATTTGCATCACAGTGGGTAGGAGATCTCAGTAACGTTGAATTTAAAACAAATAATGTCATAGGCAATTTTGAATACCCACAAAATGTCCCAGCCTATAAGGACATAATGAAATTTTTGTTCAACCGCCCACTAAAACGACCTTTGTTCGTCCCTCTATACTGCACTCAAAACCTCCTCGTGGAGTTTTGGGCAACAACTAAGGCCTTTGACCCGACACCCCATCGATGAGAATAACCTTAGACCACTCAGAAATATCTCATCGATTCGCCTTAACGGGACAACAATTCACCCCGGATTATAAAACATTTTGCACTTCAACAGGTTAGACTACAACGGAGTTTATGTCGCCCATCCCGAACCTCCACAGTGAAGGATGGGTTAAAACAAATTGTTTTAGATCCAAAATTTTGGACAAGACCCCAAGAACTAAGATTTCATTTCCGTGGCTTGAGGATCCTATTCACTTTTGTGATTCGTGTCCTCGCTGGAACTACACGTCCACCGAACAAGTTAACTCTATTCATTGATGATGGCATACCGCTTGATGAATGGGGTCACTGTCGACATAGGGAGATCATTTACAAGTGATCTCAGAACCAAGCTCTAGAGCAAAACTAGGACTAAATACGCTTCATATCCTAGGTTTGTCTTTTGTGCTTTACAAGTGTTATTGGGCTCCAATTATCCTCGTGAAGAAAAATAGTGTGCTTTACCCGGCCTCTGAGTCAATCAAATTTTGAAAAGGACCCATCCCTTGTCACTAATATTGAATTAACGGCCTATATGGTTGTTGTAAACAACCGTAGGAATCGATGTCTCCCAACCCCGCTCCTAAAAGAGAAAGGGAAGTCTCGGATGGGACTAAGACCAAACCCAAGTCTCAGGCCCCGAGGCTTCAAGAGCACATCCCAAAATGCAAAAGAAGCCCCAGACTAATCTGCCACCCACCGGTGACCAAGCAACATCCACCCCGTGACAACGAAGGACACCGATAAATCACAATAAGTGCCCTTGGTCCCAACTACTACTCCCAAGATCCGAGGAAACAAACAACCACTGGTAGGGGAGCCTTCCACTTCGCCCAATAATGACATTAGCAAATCACATCCTTTGTCGAGGGCACATCAATGATCCCAAAGACTTAGAGGAACTAAACAACCCGCCGATAGGGATATCACCTTCATCGACTCGCTAAAGGCACCGAAAAATCCATCAAGTGTCTCGTGGGTCTCGGGGACAAAGACTCGAGGGAAAGGAACAACTCACCGATACGGAACCCACCACCAACTCGACTCTAGAGAAGGCACTCGAAACACCCACTAGTGTTTGAGGGGTCAAATGGGGACAAAGACTCGAGGATTAAACCACCGCTAATACGGAACCCATCACCCCACTTTGTTAACTATGGTCGGGTTATAGGTTACTCTTTTCGATGATGAACTCGCCGAAAGTGATGATGAAATTTTATCAGCATGGGATGAAGTTGACGCTGAAGTTCAATCTGAACAAGAACCTCGGCCTGATCCACAGGAGCATACTGAGTCACCATTTCAACCTGAATACAATGACTCGGACTCCTCATCATCCAGTTCTGGTGAATTTAGCCGCTATGACAACATTCTTCCAATCATCGAACGGCAGCCTAGTCATGTGGATCACCAAAGCCTCAAGAAAGATATACTGGGGTCATCGACCAAATGTGGGATCAACACATCAAACCGCCGCCATTATGCCGATCTTAAACCGATGTGCTCACCTTCAATGAAAACACCGATGAACACAGAGATCTTATGTATGAGCAACTTCACGTATCGATGATAACACGCTAAATTTCACACATCTTCGTGGTTGTGGGACCAAGATTGATGAAATCATGGAATCGGTCAAAGAAGACCCAAAGACTCAACTCAAAGTGCCGGAGGCTACCGAGGCTTACTTGAAGAATTCCTCAGGCCTTACGAAACTTATCAACATGTCGAATCGCCAATGTTCAGGGTCTTCAATCTTCAGTCCAGTCTCTTCAGACAACACTGGGCTCTTTAGATTCTTAGGTGACCAATATGGCTAAGGCTTCCTCATCAATGGCGTGGAATCTTGGGCCTAGGATGACAAACCTTGGAACTCTCTCGTGCTAATCTTGAAACAAAGGTCATTGGTCTCCAAAGGATACATTTGATATCAAGGCTATGATTATCGAATCTACCAAGCCTTCAAAGGTCGGGCCACCCAAGCTCCCCAAGAAACCGAGCTAACTCTTGCTCACCGACGCTGCCATCAGCTGAGGGGAGAGGAGCATCAAGAGACATCCTCTCACACCGAGCGGAGCCAACACCACCAGTATCTGCAGCTCCATTATCATCATCACCACCTGTTTCAGCAATACCCATCTCATCAATCCCACCACCAACATCAACAACAACAACACTGACATTCACAACACCAATCATGACAACAACAACAACATCCTTGGTTGCATCATCTTCATCAGGACAAGACAAATGGAAGGCCATAATGCAAACACCAGAGCCTAAACTTGAGCCTGAGATGATTCCCTACAAAATCGGCGACATCGAATACTGTCACACCTCAACAAATTAAGTAAATATCTTGCTAAAAGAAAGGAGATTGAAACAAGTCGAGGAAGATAAGAAGAATAGAAAGCACCGCAAAGGTAGTCAAGAAACCGAGAAATGGGAATAGATCCAAAGAAACTCCAAAAGGTCAGCAGACAAAAGTTCAAAGATGCTCAGTCGCTCGGATGGTCAAATGAGAAAACATTTGAAGAAAAGAAGAAGAAAGTCAAGCCCTCGTGCAAAGCGTAATTGAGCATTACAATCGACAATGACAAGTCAAGGCTACCCGAAAAGATCACAGATGTCAAAATCATCCCCAATACCAAACTATCGCCATGAATGTTTACAGAGGGATGATAAAAGACACTTCGAGGTTCATGATCCCCTGAAATTCACTGACTTTGAGATCACCGAACTCGATGAACTGGGTCCAATAATTGAAAAGAAGAAGAATGTGGTGGTTAAGAGCTAATAAAATGCCCAAGAAAAGGTATGAAAGATCGAGGATGCACCAAGACAACTGGGATTCACCGCTTTAATCGCACCTCAAGGATCTCAACCACAATCATCCACCGCAAAGGAAAAGAGTTGAGTTCCACCAAATTAAAGTGCCCGGACCGAGGGTAACAAGGAGCTCAAGGTGTAAAGTTCGTGAACTGTTCGGTGATTAAAATCACGAAAGAGGGCTATTCCACATTGATGTCTATGGAAACCTAGCATTTCAAAGATGCAGTGGACATTGATCAGCAAAGTGGTCGCAATGCTAAGCTACATACTAGTGGCCTCTCAAATTCGAGACTCGCAAACGCCGTGTTCTCAGGTCAACCTAAATGCCAAGATAAGAGAGCACCTCGACAGAGAAACACTCATCACCAAGAAAGTAAATCTTGAAGCAATCGGGATCCATCTTGACCGACATCATTTTCATTATCTTTTGTACTAGTGATAGGAATCTTGTAATTTGATCAATAAACGATGTATGTTTTGTTAAAATACTCGGTGTTCCTTATTGTATTCATTAGTACATTCAATTAAGAAGAAGCCATTTGCTCACTTACCGATCAAACACTTAAGCTATTTGTATATCCAAATAGGAGGAGACTGTTGGGTTCAATAAATACCCAAACCCCTTAAGTCATGGATTTGAATAGAAAATACCCCAAGTGTTTATATCGTTAAACACTAACAGTCACCGAGTGTATAGTCTCTTAGTGAGCCATCTTCAGACGCCGCGAAGAGACATAGAAGAAGTCTCTCCCTCGATGAAGGCGGAACTTAAAGGGTGAAGATTGAGTCAAGAAGAAGATGGTGGATTCAATGAGTGATGACAATAACTCACCGAATCCCTCAAACTCCTCACCAACTACAAACACCAAGACAAACCAAACTAAAGATCAAGACTATGAAGATCAAGAATGGGCGGATAAAACGGTTACGTTAGAAACGAATAAGACGGAGTACTTATCCCGAAAGTATCAAAGATCAAGATCGACATGAAGAAAGTGACTTGGTCCCTTTACCTAATATAGTATTTAGAATGAGACAAAATACATCAAGATTTTGTCTTCCGCAAATTGTCGCTTGTCACTTAGGAAAGAGTTAAAACTCATACTTGTATAAATAGCATAAGAGATGGAGTGAAAGGTTGCTTGTGAATTGTAAAACACACATACATCAAGAAGACATCTTTCACTCCTCCAAATACAACTTAATCCTTGAGATAGCTCAGCTGGTACTTGTAGTTGTGCTCGCACTTAGCCCGAGCTTCGAGAGGAGTTACCAACACTTTATCATTTCAATCCCTAGTACCGTTCGCAAGTACTAGGGTAACGATTCTTTGATTCATTTCTAATAAGAATATGATGTTGAAAATTACTATCTGTGTTTAACTTACATCTTTCACTCATTGATTCACTATTAGTTTGTTTAAAATACTTTTAACTAATTTTATACTATAGTGAATAGGGAACAACAAAACTATAGTGTATGCCGACTCGGACCATGCTGGTGACTATGTCGATAGAAAAAGTACAAGTGGTATTTGCACTTTTGGCGGACATTGTCTCACCTCATGGTTTGCAAAGAAGCAAACAGATTTAGCTATTTCAACCATCGGGCGAATACGCCTCACCGGAAAAGATTGTCAACAAGCTCTTTGGATGAAGCAAGCTCGTGGATTATGGAATTCATCTCAACGATATCGCTATATTTTATGACAACAAAGGAGCTATTGATCTCAGCAAAAATCCCGTCCAACATGCTCGTACGAAGCATATTGAAATCCATCATCACTTTTTTCGCGACAATGTTCAAAAAGGAAACATCTCAATTGAGAAAGTATCCTCCGAAGACAACATTGTCGACATTCTAACTAAGTCTCTCAAACGAGAACCATTTAATCTTCTTAGACTTGGTTTGGGGTTAATGGAACCAAACATGTAGGTAAAACATAGTCTAAACCTTAGAACAAACAAAACAAAATAAATTTGTTTAAAACTGCTACTGTTCCCACGACACCAAACGACAACAAAGGCGGAACCAATCTTTTGGTGCCGCCTGGTCCGTGGTGACAATAGTAGCAAAAATGCTACCTACAAAACATCTTCTTCCTCACAACCTACTTTACCAAAACGTGTAAACATTAACTCATTGTTGACATTTTCTCACCCACTAATCACTGAAGATAACACCATTGTAAGTATCCTAACTACATTTCATCTCTTAATTTTGAGTCTAGGATTTCAATTTGTACACAAAATCATTACATGGGGATTATGTATATTCTTGTACAAAACATGGATTCAATTGGCAAATTGCATAACTACTCATTGAAATTAGGTACTACATTGTCACATTGCATAAACAAATCATGTTTCCCACTAATCAAAAGATAATGACTATAAGGTTTTATTCAAATAACCAAACACCCCATGTCAAAAATTTGAAAAGCTTCTCACTTGTAGGAAAACAATTTTTCATTGTTAATACAAATAGAAACGTAAAATTTTCATCACTTGCATGTTTGAATACTAAAGGTAATGCATAACTAATATGCATTCCCGGGTATATTCAAATGAAGCCACATTGAATTAGGAGCGTTTGGGTTATCTCATCCCTTTTGCCAAACACCCCCACTAAAAACCATTTTATGCAACTCCAAATCGTTTTCATATAGGCACACACTAGAACCAAAATGCTAAGCTTGTTATCATTTTTAACATGTAAATTCTTGCTCATAGGAATAACCATGGTAGCCACAAGATTCTATGATCACAAGGATACTCTTAGCTACATTCCCAAACATCACAAAGCCAAGGGCATTTCCAAAGAACAAGTCGAAATCTTAAGAGTCTTGAACAAAGACACTTCCATGAGGGTAGAACCATTCACTCATCCTTTGTCGACGGAACCAATCTCCGTCAAGAACTAGCCACTATTCACTTCGATTATCTCCTTGACATCGATGAACCCATTTGTCCTATGTTCGTGTTAGAATTCTATGCTAGTGTTACCGGTTTCATTGATGAGGATGATGAAATTGGCCTTAGGTTTAGGATCAATCAAAATGACTACACCATCTCCTTAAGCCAATTTGCTCAAGTGCTAGGAATTCCCAACCGAGGGACATGTGTCTACTCGGATAAGTGGTCACTCACTATCCTTGATGCAATCAATGACCACTCTCTTCCCTACCAGACTCCTTTAGCGGATAAGGATGTCATTCGTGAGCACCTTTTTAATGCAAGGGCCGCTCCAACCCGTGTCACCCGTAAGGGAAAGGAAGTGAACTGAGATCAATATGGTATGGAGCTCAATGAGCTTGAGCCTGAATTCAAGAAATGAGAGGAACTACTTAGAGCCAATGTCATTAGCACCATAGGAAATAGGGACCATATCAATGCTTGCCTTTGTCACATGCTCTATAACTTGTCCACCCATCAACCATTCAATTTAGCGTACTACATTGCTAGGAGAATGATTGACATTCCAACTCAAGGATCGGTCGCTCTTCCTTACGGGATGCTTCTCACCCGTCTCTATAGAGCCTTTGCACCCATTCCACCAATCCCAAAAGGGTTGAAGCTTGACTATGCTCTCATCCCTCACATCTTTCTGCCCTTGAGTGATGAGCGAGTGGCTAAGACTAAAGGCAAAAGAGCAAAACCTCCAACTCCATCATCATCATCATCATCAAATAGCTCCAAGGATGGTCTTCCAAATTCTCGCCTTCCACCTCAAGAGTACTATGCGTCTCTCCCCGAGATTGAGAATGAATCGGCGGAGTTCAAGCAAACCAAGGGGATGTTCAAATGCCTTGGTAGGATGATGAACAAGATTTACAAGAAGTTGGATAAGTGAGGTTCATTTGAAAGAGTTTTTGGAACAAGACAATAAGTTTGATGTACGATACAATTTGGTTGTTTTTAATTTGTAGGATGATAATATAACTTAAGACAATATTGTATGCTAACCATTTCATGCAGGGGGATAGCACAAGTGTGTTATCAGATTTTACCCATTTTCACTTTAATGTGAAAATCGTTAGCCCTTGGTCAAAATCTATGTTCTACTATGTTTGTATGTGTGTTATCAACTTTTCCTAACTAGAAATGACTAATGTCACATGTTTTAAGCAAAATTTCAGGTTTCAGAAAACTTCTCGACACCTAAAAAAGTGTTCTGTGAACTTTCTGGGTGTCCACGGATCAGACGGCACCAAAAATTTGGTACCGTCTGTTATGCTATTTGGTACCGCTGCACTGTATAGTGACCAAAGCAGGCACCTTTAAGGGTTCCACTGTAATTTTTGGTGTCGTGGATCCCATGGTAATTTTCTAAATTTCGCTTAGTTTCACATTCTAAACTACCATACATTGTTTCTAGGTTAATCTTAACTAGTTCTTACCCATATTAGAACTAGTGTAACACACTTAGGCATATAGGATATCCATTTCCCACTAAAATTCAAAAATTTCAAAAATCCACCCAAGGAGCCCTTTTGCATAAAGGAAGGAACCAAAAATTAGGTTCCTTGCAATCCGTGGGTAATCTGATTCTTAGGATCTCATAATCATTAGAATACATTTATTGCAAATCTTTTTCTCTTCACTCCATCCTTCTTGTATGGATTGACTTGTGTGATATGACTAGCATTAAACCCACTTCAAAATCATTAGGAACCTCATATCCTCTATGGTTTAACATCAAATCAAACACATTTCTCCATAATTTTCCATTCCTATAAATTAAGAGCTTTTACCATGATCATCCTCACACCTTCTCAAAACTTCTCATCTACTAGCAAAATATTGAGCCAAAATGACTAAGTCATCACCATCAACAAAACCTTGCAAAAGAATCGCTAGAATGAGCATAAGACCTTGTTGCTTTGTCAACATAAGCTCTTCTTCCAAGTCCTCTCCATTAACCATCCCATCACCTATAAGAGATGAGACCACTCTCACTTTGGCTACTCCTACACCACCTCCACAATCACTTATCACTACCACTACTCCACCACTAACAAAAACTCCTAGCTCACCACCACCGGCTCCTATCCAAACATCAAAATCACCATCACCTCCAAAATCTCCAACACTCATCCCATTAGAGTTATTCTCTACACCACCTACATCTCCAAATCCATTTTTGGAAGACTTGGAGGACTTTCCTCCTAGGCCCAATCATCCACCATCACTACCACCTTTTGGTACTATTGAGCGAATAGCTCATGAGTCTCCACGTCCATCATTTGACCCAAACGCCCCGTTAGGGCCAAAACCTCTTCTTTTCCATCCCATCCACAAGGAAATCCATGGTCCTTTGTATGGGGATCAACCACTTCCTACATCAATGTCTCCTCATATAGAGGACATTAAGGAATCCATGTGGGTAGATCACCCCACCAAAGATGAGATTCAAGCCGAACTCCATCATCTCCACAATTTTTCAAATATGGTGGATTCTCATCTTAGTGATGCTATACAAATGCAAAGTAGTTTGCTAGCCTCCATAATCACCACTCCAAACACCAACAACAACACCTCCACCATTCCACCACCACAAAACCATGAACCATACTACCCCCTAGACATGGTTGCTCCAATTGTGAGCTTCAAGACGAAATGAGGTTCATCCTCAATCACATCCTAGAGTGCATCAATGCTCTTGCTCATCCACCACCTCAATAGGAGGGTCCTAGCTTATTTTCTTTAAGCATTTTTATTTTTCTAGGATTTTTCTTGTATTTTTTTTATTTATTTTCTAGAATAATTTTTTTTATTTTCTAGGCTTTTATTATTGTACTAACACTTCATTGTGTTCCCTTTTCATGATTCTTAAATCATGAAAATTTTTAACAAATGAATGGTGTTTCTTATATGGTTGTTGATTGTTACATGGTGTTTGGAAATGCTTGTGATGATGCTTATAACTAACATTTTTTTTGTAGCTTTTTCACAATCCATGTCTCTTTCTCTTGGCACCCAATTTAGAGGGAGCATTGGTCAAGGGGGAGATAATGGCTCGGGCTCATTACACATTCCGCCTCACATCTTCTTTTTGTTGAGACAAAAAGAGGGAGAAATATATAGAACTTGGTTATATTTGACTTTATGAAAAGTCAACTGCATACTTTGACTTTTTGAAAAGTCAAACATCATACTTCAACTAATGAAGACCTTGACTTTCTAAAAAGTCAACTGCATACATTGACTTTCTGAAAAAGTCAACATCATGTTTAAATTGGACATACTTGCATTATCATCTTTATCTTTCAAGTTCTAAAACTAATATTTTTATAAATCTTGTACAATCTTTACATCTTTTATAAAATAAAATTTATGTTTGTCCTCAACAAAAGTGGGAGATTGTTAATACAAATATCGCCATTAAACGTTATTTGTATTTTTGATCTTTACCTAAGTTTTGTTAACGACAAAAGTAAATTTAATTTTTATAAAGCTTAAAGCTTGTCAAGTTTAATAGATATTAAATCAAGCTTTTCAAATAATATCTTCATCACTCAAGAATTTACATTGTGATTAATCATATTTTGATATGACTCTAAACCATAATGTATGTTAGTATTTTTAGCTCAAGAATGTTTTGGTTTCTTAAAACAAAACATTACATATGTATTTACATTTTAACATATTTCTAAAAATAGAAAAACAAACACATGACATCATTTAGTGTATCATTGAAACCTTAGAAGATTTCACTAGATACTTTGTGTAAATTTAGACTCTACATATCTTACACAATCTTGGATAGACATGGTTGACTTTGGTAAGATTTTGTGATCTTGTCAGACCTCTGGCAAGACTAAAATATATACAGGCGGAACCCTTTTAAGGGTTCCGTGGTCCGTGTGCTCACGATCATTTTCGCTATAAATAGCAATGCCAAACCAAGTTGTTTTTCATCCCTTCCATCATATTCTCATACATTCCTTCTCTCTAACATTTCTAACTCGCTTTCATATCATATTAGTGATCTCTTTGTAGCAAAGAAGATCAAGGCACATTCAAGCTTCAACAAGAAGTTGGAAGTCTTGTTTGTTTGTTGTTGTATGATCTTGTGTTGATTCATACATCATTGTTGTATCAAACCATCATAATCTTGTGAGTGTGAGTGGTTAGTATTTTAGTCCTTAAAATACATTGTGTGTGGGAGTGGTTGTACTCTTGAAAAGAACTTGACATCTAGCTTAGTGTCAGAAATAGTGTGTAAGCAAAGTGTAAAGGTTTTTCCTCCGGTGAAAGGAACTTGTTGACTAGTGAAGTTAAACTCTCGAGTGTGAGACTCGGGGAGTGGAGTAGGGCAAGGAAAAAGAGTCCTTGTAGACCGAACCACTATAAACAACTTGTTGTGGTTTGATTGTTTCTTTCCTTATCTACTCTTTATGTATTGTTGATTACTATTCACTAACATATCTAAGATCAATATCAATTGATCTCTCAATAAGTTTCAAAACAAAGTTTTTAATCGGTAAACTATTCAACCCCCCTTCTAGTTTTTCACAGTGAGGATAAAACTCCTCATCAAGGTGAAGAGCCAACGCAGATAAATCGGCAATCATCAATCGCCTTCTTCATGATCGCACCGCCTTTCACATCTTGAGTTTTGCAAAACTCTTCCTCAAAGCATCAAAGAAGGAATTTGGCTCTGAAGCTCGTAACATGAGGACTCAGTACGTGATTCACAAACAAAACAAAAGTCAAAAGACAACGGAAAGACAAGCAAGCGAGAATAACCACCAAAAATCACCGATACATACCGTCCGGAAAGATTAGCATTCTGAGATTTGAGAACAGCAACTTCAGCCCTCAGGGTGGGAGACTCAAAATCTTTCCCATCAAAAGACGATCGAAGTTCCGCTAGCTCAGCCCGAAGAGAATCTCGTTCCCGCTCAAGGGCAGAATTTTGATTCTTCAACGAAATAAGTTTCGCAGCAGGAGCTACGGAAAACCCAACAACGGAAGCCAACTCAGAGGATGCAGCTTCAGTAGCTTTAGCCTTAAGGGTCGAAATCTCCTTGTCCCTCTCCTCTAACAAATATGATAGGCGCTTCCTCTCCATCATATTATACTTCAACCGCATACGAACTTCAGAACTAAAGCACATTTGTCCTGCTGTAGCAATATTAAACTCAGCAAGAAGCCGACCATACCTCATCTCACGAATGGAAGAAAAATATCAAGGAGGATCAAACTCATCCACCATACCATGACATTCGTCAGCATCATCAAGGAGTGAATTCTTGGCAACATTCCATTTCGGAACATAAACACAAGAGGAAGAGCTAGAATTTAAATCGTCAATGGTACGGATATCTCCAACCAAGATATCACAATCAGAAAAGTCATCAAGAATGGGGTGAACACCGCCAGCAGAATAAGAACTGTCAGGAAGGGAGGAAGGGACATCTACTTGATCCTTCTCCTTTCAAAGAATGTAAAGGGCGTAGTAACAACAAAGATCCGTCATGACCGACACAGAGACCGCCAAAACAAACAACAAACAGAAAGTTAGCAAAGGCAAAAGGAACAGAGGCATCACATAAAGACAAAAATCAAAATAACAAACCTGATGGGAGAACCATCAAGACGGAGCAAACCGTAATCGACTCAGAGACGCCCCACTTCATGAATGGGAGTAATTGATAACGAAGGAAAGAAGAAGAATGAGTGGGTAAAGTATTCAAACAAAATTCAATAGAGTGCGTACTTTGAGCAAACAACTTCTGAATATATTCCGAAGACTTACCACTAGTAGAAGCTATACCGGAATACATATGGTCACTCCTTAACTTCTTAGGAGGATAAACAGGGTCGGTGCAAACCTCCCTTGGCTTCTTTCAAGAACCTGAGGCAACATCACAAGTAAACACCGAAAATGTACCAAAAGCAGCTTCAGACATTAGAAGATCAGCTTCAGCAGCAGAATGAGCAGGTTGTACAACATTCACATCCACATAATCATGACATAACCGAGAATCCCCGGCTTCCGAGCCAGCACCCACATTTCTATCAGCCTCCAATTCATCACCAGAAGACAAAGGGGCAAGAGAAACAGTCCGGCCTTTGGTTAGTTCCAGCAACGGAGGCTCATCTTCTTCTAGCGATCGAGAATCAACCTTCAACTTCATGGGATCCTTCATTTGAACTAATGATAGCAAATCCATCGCTGCAAAAAGTAGAAGAAAAAGAAACATGGTTTAGACTACACAAAAACAGAATAGCAAGCGAAGAGACATAAACATGGTGTACCCACCCCGATCATCTTCATCATAAAACACAGGGTAAGAATCTTCGTTCAAAGTGTAATTACGGCTTAACCCAACCAAGCAAAGAAATGGCTCAACATCAAGAAGCATGGGCAACAAGGGAAGCAATGTGCCCAACATCAAACTCATCATTCCCATGAGTAGCATCCTTGAGAACGCTCTTTTTGTTGAGTTTAAGATATATGATAACAAATAAAATCATATAGACATCACAGAGTACACAGCGGAAGACTTAGAATCATAACAGTAATTAACTAACTGAAAATAAATGTGTAACGTACCTCTTGCAATTTGGTTAGATCTCTTCAATGGATGTGAAGTGGTTTAAAGAGTTGTCACTTACCATTTTACAACTCAAACCAATTGGTGTAAGAATAATGTCTTACTACCACGCTTTGTACACACGAATTAATCATGAATCAAAGCGATTGCTAGATCTAACACAAGCCTTTGTTTAATGAAAACATAACCAAAACACCCTATGGGAGGGGGTTCGGCCGAAGTATGCAAGAGAGAGAGAGAGATCTAGGGTTAATTCAATGCACAAAAGTTATGAAAAACATTAACCCTAGCCTTTGTATATATAGTGACACAATATCTTCTAGGAAAAGTTAGGGTTTTGGGCTTGGAGATGCCCCCTTAGCCGGCCACTATAGAGGAGAAAAGGGGAACCCGAATCTTTTCCATTTTTAAGATATTCACCATATATTCTCTCCTTTTACATTTAACGATCGTTAGTTATTTCCGTTAAATACTTAACAATCGTTAGACGGAATTTATGTGTAATAATTAATCATAATCATTAACATTAATTATTAACTTTAATTCTCTTTCGCTAATGTATGCAATCCCGTGGTCACGAGTTTGAATCCGGACATTCACGATTTTATAAATATATACATTTCCAACAGCTTCCACTTGGATATGTTTATAAAACGTTTAATGACATTGGTTAGCGTCTAGCTACACGCTAATGCCCCCGGTACAACTCGTGTATGGTTTTCTGGAGAAAAACCATTTTGATGATTCATCATCATATTTATCCTTTGTTTCTAATACCATATTAATAAGAATATGGATCTTACTCATTTCTTAATTAACTATTCTGCTTTCTCGCTATATATGATTGATCAAGATTGCCAATTCTTCCGAACATATTCCGAAGACCTTGGGCATGGCCATGCAAACATCTTGACAACCCTACGAGGGCCCAAGAAGATTACACTTCAAAATAAATTTGAAGAAAACAAATCTGTTTTGACTACGAGCGTAATTCATAAATTTCGCAAAACTTCGAAACAACCCTTATAACTACCGAGCCACATATAGTAGTTAGATTGCTTCACGTAAATGCACTACATCCATGACATATCTCGGTATCTCAAGTCCGAGGATAAATATTCATGATGTACTTAATGACTAAGATCCATAAAGTATCATCATGCCATGGGATAAGTCTTATACTCAATTCATTGAATATCATCTGAAATTAGTCATGCTACGCATCAATATACTTTCAAGTATATTCTAACTAATACTCAGATTTGTCTCAATTCAATATCATTCCCATGATATTGATTGACAATGGACTATTTAGAATAACTTAAGTTATTCAAGGATTTAAACATGCAAATATAGGATAACATCATAATAAATGAATAATAAACATAACAAAAATACTTTATTTCATTTCAATAATAATGTTTACAATATCCTTTTATCTAAAATACTTAGTCACAGATGGGCATAAAACTACTAGCTAAACGAAGTCCAAACTTATCAGACAAATGATTAAGTTTTTCACTGTAAGGCCTTCACAAAGGATCCGCTAGGTTATCATATGTGTGAACTTTGAGCAACTCAATTTCACCTATCTCGACTTGCTCTCGAACATAGTGATATTGTCTAGATAGTGTCCGTGCCCTTCATGACTCTGTGTTCATGGGCAAAAGTAATTGCAGCAGAATTGTCACAATATACTTTAATAGGATTTTAAATCATGGTATAACACCAAGCCCCAAAACAAACTTCCTTATCCAAACACCATGGCGACCTCGACGCCGCTATGTACTCACTTTCAGAGCGGTACATCGCAAGAGTGGTCTGCTTTTGCTTCCAATCCACAGACTCCATTGATGACAAAATGTAACCCGTCCGAGACTTCAGATTCCGCTCGATTTCGCCATACACTATGAACATATCTCTTGTAGCCCTAAGGTACTTGAGAATATGTTTAATGCCGAGCCCAGTTGAATTTCACCCGATTCTGTTGATACCGACCGTCGTGTTTGAGCAAACGCCACATCGGGCCTTGTGCATCGCACCACATACATGATAGATCCCACAATGAAGCATAAGGAACTTTCTTCATACGTACCACCTCTGCAGGTGTTGAAGCATAGCCTTCGCTACTCAAATCATGATTTACTTGCATCGGCAAAAATCCCTTCTTGGAATTTTGCATATTGAATCTCTTCAATATTTTTTCAATGTAAGCACTTTGGCTTAAAACAATTAGCCGCCTTGATCTATCCCTGTAGATCTTGATTCCGAGTATATATGTTGCTTCCCCTAAGTCCTTCATCGAGAAACATTTACCAAGATAGGCTTTCACCTTATTTAGACTTGGAATATGATTTCCCATGATTAATATGTCATCGACATATATAACAAGGAAAGTAACATGACTCCCACTAGCTTTGTGATATACACATGGCTCATCAAGATTCTGAGTAAAACCAAAACTTTTGATTTCTCCATCAAATCTTTTATTCCATTGCCTTGATGCTTGCTTTAGTCCATAAATGGACCTTTTAAGCTTGCATACACGGTTAGAAATAGTGGATTCACAAACCCCTCGTGTTGTGCCATATAGATGTCTTCATCTGACGACTATCTGTAAAGGTGGTTTTGACATCCATCCGCCAAATCTTATAGTCATAGTGTGCACTATAGCTATGAGAATCCTAATAGCTCTTATGTCCGATACAGGAGAGAATGTCTCCTCGTAATCTATGCCATAGGTTTGAGTAAAACCTTTAGCCACCAGACGAGCCTTGTAGGTGTGTACATTGCCATCCATGTCAGTTTTCTTCTTGAAGATCCACTTACTTCCAATGACTTTAGCATTGGGAGGAAGGTCAACTTCAATCCGTACATCATTATCTTACATGGATTGCATTTTCCCATTCATAGTAATCGCCATTTATCCTTTTCGTGATCACCCATGGTAGCCTTATAGTTGGCGAGTTCATTAAGATCCCCAACCATATTTTCCTCCACCTCTACGTTAAGACATAGACGATCGGTGCACGATAGTCCTTTCGACCTACGAATGGGAACAACTTCGTGAGGAGCACCTAAGCTTTCGTGCTCTTTTGAAGTTGGCTAGTATTATCGAAGGTGTTGTATCTTCTTGATCATATTCATCATATACTCTCACCTGAGATATACTCAAGTATCCATACCTAGCCACTATGACTTTGTTCGGTTGGGTAGTAGTTCTTGAGATAAATTTTAGAAAATATACTTCGATTCATATACTCTCACAAGGCCTCCGTTTGGCTACGCCCTAGTAGCGATAACGCTAGCCGTTCGGTCAAGGAAACTTCCTTTCTTCGAGCAAGTTTTATAACACCCTAAGCGGTGAACCTAATCGGTAGTATAGTAATTAGGGTAAGCCACGGGTATTGATATCGTTCTCTGGGGAATAGGAATGCTAGTAAGAAGTTACTACGCTAAGGTTAAGGTTGAGGAAGATTATTTTTATCTTTTATGTTTTATGAAAATGGAAAGGTACGAATCTCGGGTATTGGATTTGGGGGTTGGTATTTCTACGTTACTCTACTATTATCTAATTATCTAAACTAAGGTTGTGGGAGACCTCAAATTTAAAGATGTGTTTACTTGGGTATTACTCCTTAATTATCTCCTGATGATGGTTGAGTGTCCTCAAAATATATAACTCTCTTACCAAAGCTATATATAAACTCCTACTCTAAGGGGATGGTTTAGCCTACAATTAAATTATTTACTTCCAATAAAAAATGGTTAACGCCTTGTACAATCTAATGTCGAGTCCAAATAAGTGTCAGGCCTCCATTTGCTTAGCTACTTAAACGACCCTCAAAATGGTACTTTTAAAACCTTATCAAATATCCCTACACTTGGTAGTAGAAATTTATAAGTAGTAACCCATAGTTTCATAACAAGACGGAAGTAGGGTATCCTACAAAGATACACTTAACCGGTACTAGTATCCATAGGCTTGAGAATTGCTTTGGCGTAGCTTATCTTTTAAAGGGTTGAGTCACGCTTAACAAAAATCGCCTGAAAATGGCGTTGCTACATCCCTCTAAACTCTAGACCTTTTAAGTAAGTAGGATGGTAGCCCGTTGTTTTTTTTTTTGTTTTTTTTTTTTTTTTAACCACTCTATTTTTTTTTCATACACTTTTACTCTACCATCCTCTACGATAACATCAAAATACTAGGATTTATAGGCATATCCCTACACTTGAGTTTTTTATTACTCTAACACTAATTTGACCCGAATTGAAAAGATCAAAACACTTGGGGTACATTATTATGCAAACAAAGGGAATTTGAATTTAACGTTCCCTTCCCGTTATTTCATAAACTTTAACTTTTCCATGAATCCCAATCATCCCAGTTCTTGAGATATGAGATTCCTTTCAAGGAAGTCTCCATACCTAGCCACTATGATTTTGTTCTCACCGGGTAGTAGCGAGCAGATATCTAGGTGTGGTGTGCTGCATACAACATGTGGCCTCAAATTTTTAGGGCCTCAAAATATATACTTCGCTATATATGGGCCTTAAAATTTACTTCCAATAAAAAAGGTTAACGTTGTACAATCTAATGTCGTAAATATTTGTTAAAATTTAAGATAGATTATCAAAATACTATGTTTTTGTTTCAATAGTCGGTATAAATATATTTTTAACCAGTGTATAATTATCGTATAAGCTTTCGCACAAGGCCTCCATTTGCTTAGCTACGCCACTTGGTAGTAGAAGTAGTAACCCATAGTTTCCTTAGGGTATCCTACAAAGATACACTTAACAGATCCGGTTGAGCTTATCCGGTGAGTCACGCTTAACAAACGCCTCACATCCCTGCACCTTTAAGTAAGAAAAGTTAGAGTTTTTCTTGTCCATATTTCATATGGAGTTTTAACAACCTTCTTCGTTGGAACCATATTCAAAATGCGAATAGCAGTTTCAAGGGCATAATCCTAGAAAGTTAAAGGAAGAGTCGTAAGATCAAACATTGATCGTACCATGTCAAGTAATGTACAATTTCTCCTTTCAGATACACCATTTTGTTGAGGAGTATAAGGAGATGTGAGTTGCTGGATGATTCCACACTCATCTAAGTAATCTTTGAACTCTTGGCTTATATATTCACCACCTCTATCGGATCGAAGAGCTTTAATCTTCTTACCGAGTTGTAATTCTACTTCACTTTTGAAAACCTTAAATGTTTTAAAGACTTCATGTTTATGTTTAAGTAAATAAACATAACCATAACGATCGAAATCTTCCGTAAGGTTAAGAAGGGTAGCACCACGCTTTGACACATGTCTAAGTGGACCACACACATCGGTGTGTATCAATCCTAGTAGATCGAAGCCCTTTCCACTTGTCAGAAAAAGGTTTCCTTGTCATCTTCCCGCTATGCAAGATTCGAATTTGTCAAATGATTCATCATCGACACTTTGTAAAGCCCTTCATGTTACAAACTTTTCCATGCGTTTCTTGCCTATATGGGCAAGGCGACAATGCCAAAGATAAGAAGAGTCCCGCTTAGACTTGCTCTTATTATCATTAATGCTATACAACGAATTATTTCCATTGGATACATAACCATCCATATCAATTTCAAACATACCAAGTATAGGAATTGCATTAAAATAAAAAACATTATTAAAAGAAACTGAAATTCCATAACTCGTAAAAGTATGCATAAAACCAATATTTAAAGAAGAAGCTGAAATAACACCCCTAACAATGGAGGGTGCATAATGACAATTATTTAGTTCAAGAATTAAGCCCGAAGGCAACACTAAATCAAAAGTCCCTATGGCTTCGACTACTGCACGCTTTCCATTGCCAACGTACAAGTATCTTTCTCCACAGTCGCCTTTTTTCACCCTCTAAGTCCTGCGATGTATTACGGATGTGAGTACCACATCCCGTATCATAGCTCCAAGAATTTTGCTTATGAGGAAAAGAAAATAATTCAAACATAAAAATACCGATGAGCTAGGCACCATCTTATTTTTATTCAAAGGCACTCATTCGTAAACACTGGACGGTTCCACTTCCAATGACCTAGTGAGTTACAATGGTGGCAAGAATCCTTCTTAGGATTCTCCTTTTCTTTGCATGGTTCTTTTAGGAGTCGTGGGATGACAACCGGTTTCCCTTTCCTTTTCCTTTCCCTTTCTTATCTCGCTTGCGACTTTGGCTTATTCACCCTACCACCTTGTATTTCTAGTACGGCAGTGTAGGAGCCTTCTTAGGTAATCTCTTCTCGAAGTCTACAAGTATTGCATGTAACTCATTCATCGCCTTCCCGTGCAATGCATGTTATAATCGTCGCACAAAATCACCAAATCGTTCCTGATTAAGGGAGTGATTGATGAGGCCGACACACACATCTTGGGAGTAACCACAGCCGAGCTTCTCCAATTGGTCCAAGTGATGTTTCATCTCAAGAACGTGGTCAGAGACAGATTTACCAACCTATTGCTTGCAGCTATGAACCTTTTCAATAAATTCATACAATTCAGCTGCTGGTGGCTTCTCAAACATACGTTTGAGTTCATCTAGCATGCTCATAGGCGGATAGTGCTCAATTTTTTTTTGCAATTGAGCAGACATCCACGAAAGCATAAGATACGCCACATCATTGTGCTTATCATACTCGACACGAAACTCCTCTTGTTCAAGAGCAGTTGCCGTATCAGCAGGAGTTGCAGGCAGAGGTGTAGTCAAAATATCAAGTCTTTTGGCAATACGAAGGATGATCCTAAGTGCACGATGCTAATCATTGAAATTCGGGCCAGTCAGTTTGTCTCTTCCAATCATATCTTTGAAAGCAGCACTCATTAAGCTCATAGTGTTTTCAGGTTGATGAGCCATCTACACAAAAGTTCAAAAAACCATAATTAGTATTTTGATAATTTTCCTTTTCAATAAAATTAAATACCCAAGGTTCATATTCATATAACCAATTAATTATTATTGAAAACTAGGATCCAAATTGTCATAATCTCATCACGTCAGTTGATCTGCTAGTAATGAATTTATACAAAATGGTAGAGCCATTGCTCAATTGCCAATTTCAATTGCAATTCCTAGATTTATGGGATTTACATATAGCTTTCAATTGCCATGTAAACATGTTTTATCCCATCTTATGCCTTGAGTTGTCAGTTCTCACCGCCTAACTCAATTAAGTTGTCCAACTTAAGAAACTGCAAAATCATCCATGCCCGTTCTCACGTCACGTGGATATTTTACCCTTTGATTACGATCTAAATCACGCTCTCACGCAAATAAAAGGTAATCTCGTGTGTTTCCGTTTCGTTGGATGGCATACAACTTAAATTAAAGGGTAATAATTTTGATGTCAATCAAATATGTACAAAGATGTCATGCATTCATCTTCGTAGCATAGGTTTTATTAAAACATTTATATCCTTGTTTTAATGTTTAAGCTTTTCATCATCAAACTTTAATCGAGGTATTGGATAACCAATTAAAGAATTACCTTTAATTACCACTATATCCTACTGCTGCATGAGTCATAAGACCCAAGTTATTCGGATAATTACCACAAAAGTGGCGCATAGAATTTAAAGTAAATTCACCCTTAAGATTTTATGCACACATCTAGGAATACTTGGTAGCTCTATTAAGACGCACAAACGAGCGGACAATTAGTTCAGCGCGAAACATATTACATACCCTCATCTTTAAGGTCAGAATTTAATGCGTACCAACCTTATACCCATCACACAGTTTGTCTTAATGGGTGAGCCGTTCTAACTATTTTATGCAAAAAATCAATCAATTAAACGATTACGATTACTATGCTTAAAAATACATGTTTCACCATTGTTTAGGTCAGTTTATTTTTCTTATAAAAATACCCTTGTTACACATAACAAACAAGCAAGTATTTAAAAAATAAACATATAAACAATGAATACATAACATAATAATTAGTCATGCATATCAAATAGCCACATGCAAACCTTTTGATAAATCCTATTAATAATCAATTCTAGATCTGTCAATATGTATATGTCTAATTAATACTCTCACTCGTTTTCAGCAATGTACAAGGTGAGCCACATGCATCGATTCATC
Source organism: Chrysanthemum lavandulifolium (assembly GCA_022545495.1). Lineage (NCBI taxonomy): Eukaryota > Viridiplantae > Streptophyta > Magnoliopsida > Asterales > Asteraceae > Chrysanthemum > Chrysanthemum lavandulifolium. The sequence goes on along the minus strand of CM040245.1, from coordinate 164,278,707 downwards.
GATTGCGTAAGTTAAAATTAAAACATATACCACATAGCACATAATAGATTTAATAATAATAATTGAGGTCTTTCCCAATTTAAGATCTATCAAAATTTTAGTGTATATCATTTAACCAAGTAAAACATACAATAAAAGCAGATCCATGATAAAACATGCATGTATTTATCATGGATATAAATCACACTTAACAATTAATGCAATTAAACAAGAGTTACGCAATTTAATACACATAAAATTGCATACAACCTAGGGTTTCTAATCCAATTAAAACAGAAGTTTACAAAACCCTAATTATGGCACAAAAATTACGCCCCCCCCCCCCCAAAAAAAAATTAGGCTTTAGGTTTTGCAAACCCTAGATCTACACATACAATTAATAACACAATCAGTTTATTTGTTTTATGTGTTTCAGTAATTAATTACTTGTTATACAAGGCTCGTGATGCAACTATTGAGTTTAAGATATATGATAACAAATAAAATCATATAGACATCATAGAGTACACAGCGAAAGACTTAGAATCATAACAGTAATTAACTAACTGAAAATAAATGCGTAACGTACCTCTTGCAATTTGGTTAGATCTCTTCAATGGATGTGAAGTGGTTTAAAGAGTTGTCACTTACCGTTTTACAACTCAAACCAATTGGTGTAAGAATAATGTCTTACTACCATAGTTTTGTACACACTAATTAACCGAGAATTAAAGCGATTGCTAGATCTAACACAAGCCTTTGTTTAATGAAAAACAAAACCAAAACACCCTATGGGAGGGGGGTTCGGCCGAAAGTATGCAAGAGAGGAGAGGAGAAATCTAGGGTTAATTCAATGCACAAAAGTTATGAAAAACATTAACCCTAGCCTTTGAATATATAGTGACACAATATCTTGTAGGAAAAGTTAGGGTTTTGGGCTTGGAATTTCCCCCCTTGGCCGGCCACTATAGAGGAGAAAAGGGGAACCCGAATCTTTTTCCATTTTTAAGATATTCACCATATATTCTCTTCTTTTACATTTAACGGTCGTTAGTTATTTAGGTTAAATACTTAACGGTTGTTAGACGTACTTTATGTGTAATAATTAATCGTAATCATTAACATTAATTATTAAATTTAATTCTCATTCGCTAATGTGTGCAATCCCGTGGTCACGAGTTCGAATCCAGACATTCACGGTTTTATAAATATATACATTTCCAACACTTTCCACCTTGGAAGGGATGAATAACAGGACAAGCAAAGGAATCAACCCAAAAGAAATGGTCATTCCAACTTTTAAGAGAATCAATGGGTTTAGTATAGCAAACGCCAAAACTATCAACTCGTTTACTAAAGGACAGCCAGCCATTTTTCTGAGACTGAACATAAAAACACCTAAATAACCCAACTGAGGGTTCAACACCAAGAGCAAAACAAAGAATCTCAAACTGAGAAACTTTAGCAGCACCAATAACAGAAAGCCGCGATATGTAGATGTAATAGTAATTAAGGATAGACACAAGGAATACAGACAAAGGAAGACGGAAATTAGCATATTAAAAAAAGCGGGTACATACACCAATCTTCACATCCGGCGCCTCTTGAATGGTTTGATCAGGTCCAGGCAACTTCGGATGAACAAATTGCGGAGCTGAATATTTAATACAAAAGCGATCAAGCGTCCCTTGTGAAAGTTTAGACTTAGCAGATGAAAAAGTACCCATAACGGAAGATAAAAAGGAATTAGAACCTAACCTGGAAAAGGAACCTAGAAGACAGGCGCAATCCAAGGAGATTAGATCGAAAGGAAGAGGAAGTAGAGCTTGCAAATAAAGAACAGTAAAAGGAAACATGGGGCAAGGGAAAAGTAAAGGGTATTTATACAAAGAGGTTGTTAGCGTCCAAAGAAAACCCTAAAGAAGGACACATGTCAAAAAGAAACCCGATTCAACGATGAGTAATCAAAAGGACAAAAGCAAGGCTAGTAAAATGATGCAGGGCCCACCGGGTCTAATAAACCAGAGCATGAAGAGTCAAGAATTGCCCACGCTGCATAGCACCCAAAACAAGAAGGAAATTCTAGCAATATTCACCGCACGCGATAAATATCCGTGTGCAATAAATACGCCAGACTGGGGGGACTTGATGGTGTAGCACTCCCTTAAAAAGAGGAACATCAGAAGGACACTTCAAAAAAGCACGGAAAGGAAAAGCTCTTAGTCAACTCGAGTCTAGTAATATCCACCGCACGCGACAATATCCGCATGCAATGAACACACTAGACTGGGGGGACTTGATGCCGTATAGCAGGCCTACTGGGCCTAATTCGTGCTATACACATACTGGGCCCAGGCCTAACAACGAGAATAACTACGAACACCGGACCAACAAGAAGCCCAATAACGAAATTGGTTATAGTCCGGACTAAAAGACGACGCAGATACTTAGCGCACCGAACCTCCTACGCGAAGGTTTCATGTGTCCAAGATCCGCGATTAACACGGAACCTTGTCCGACAAGGGTCCGGCTCCGGTAGCTAACGACTATATGCGAGTAACCAGAAAACCCTAGCGGTAAACCTCGCCTATAAAAGGGGCTCGAATCCCCCTACAAGGTACAACTTTATCTCTTATAATTACACACACATACTCTTACTTCTCTGACAAGAATGTGTACTTACTCTCACGCCGGAGTCTAATCGTAGGGGCCATCCCCACGGTAAGGCTAACGGTTTACTCTTCTTGTGCAGGGAATTCAATCGAACTACTTGGATTAGTACAAGATCAACCCACTAATAACTTGTTAACCCAATCCAACAAGCGATATTGACACTCATTACAACCCGTCACACTTTTTGTACTAACATTGTTGTCAAAGCCTATATAGAAAATATATGAAAGTAATAGAAATTTGTGACATTATTTTGAGCTCTAACTTTGTATGTAGTTTATATTAACAAATGCTCCGTAATAAATATTACATAAAACTCGAAATACTTGACAAAAGTTAGACCGAGGCCTTATAAACTCGAGCTCGTGGCTCATTAGGCTTTGAGCAATGGTCAGTTGGGTATATTCGATCGATCGATGAAATGGTCGGTCGTGACCATTGTGGGAGCAAGGTTGGCTTCGGTTGGGGAGGGAAGAAAAGGCAAACTAGTTCGTTGCCTCGACCGAGTTTAAGAACTCACAAAATCAAAAAGTGTTGGACCGTTTGGGATAAAACAAAAAAAACTTTTTTAAAACTTTACCACTTTACAACCTTATAAATACCAACCTCAAACACACAATTTCAAACAACATTTCTCTCAGAACAAAATTATTATGGCTTGTCGTTTCCCTCATTCCGTCGAAGAAATACAAATGTATGTTAAAAAAACAATGCGATGAAGACGATGCGGCTCGACAAAACGCTATTATAGGCATTATCAAGCAGTTTGATCTCGTAAGGGCAGAGAAGAAACGTTTGAGAGAACAATACGCAATTTGTAACGACATTTCGCCTGGAAGAAAAGCTGTGATTGACAAAATTTTTAGGGATGAAGCCCACAAAGACGACGACATTGCTGACATGTTGTGGGGGTGTATTCAACAGATACAGAACAACATCAGCACAAAAATCACTTTGAGCTATAGGGAGAACACAACCGGTGGTGTGGGTGCATCAAGTTCGTCTGCTAGACCTAGATTCGTTGAGCAACCTCTGCTAGACGAGGAAGCCAGGAAGGCGAAAGACGAACGTTTGGCTTGAATTTGCTAGTTATCGGTCTCCTTCGTATGATTCTGCATGCGGGAAGCATTCAGATTATAATATGTTTATGTATTTCGTATCGTAGTATATTTTAGTTCGTATGTTTTTTAACCGTATAGTATTGTATGTTTTAATGTAATATTTTTATTATTAATATAGTTTAATTTGTTGCTAAAGTTATTTAAAAAAAAAAAAAAAAAAAAAACGATCACGACTTTGACAATTCGGTCGTCGTCGAAGAAAGAAAGCTAACGTAGCACAAATGACCCAAGTCACCACTGTACATAGCCTTAGTATTTATGCTCAACCTCAAAAAAGCTTAACGTATTTTCTACACTACTTTGATATTACTAGTTTTTTTATTTGAATGAGTTGATCGAGTTAGGCCCACCTTCCGGAAACAGATATATAATTGGGTCCTACTATTGGAACCCTCCTTACACGCGACTCCATAGTGAATATTCTCTTCGTCCTTTATTTTTCCAAAGACAACGCAGCTTGTCGGTTGCTTCGTATTTACGCTTTTAAGCGTTTAGCTTTATTAAACTTTATATTTACATTCCGCATTTTCGTGTTTATAGCTTTTGATATAAACAAAATTATAAAAATAAAAATAAATAAAAAAAAATAAGAAAAAAACAAAAAAACTAAAGGGAGTTCTAATAAAAAACTAGGGGGTCCTAATAACTCAGCCCATATAATTTGTTAATGTATCCATGATGCTTTGGGTATGAATTTCTTAAATTAGCAAATCCATGATGCTTTTGTCGGTACAACAGTTTTAAAAAGAAAAGTTAACATAGACGGATAGATTTTGGGCTTTGTCGTAGACAAAGTACAAACCACCCTATTGTGACTTGTGAGGCTAACTTATCTCGTTTACTTTAACATGGACACTACGCCTTTTCCTTTCTTTCTTAACTTTGTGCTTAAAGGAACCCCACAAGAAGAAATTTTATATATGACCATGCATATGGTATGGTAAGATGTTAACTTTACTTAACATGTTTGTTTCGTACATCATATTTATCCAATGTGAAATGAAAGTAATTGCAATTGCAATGCATATATGAATCATGATCCTATCATAGCATTTGGGTCTGCTCCCCATCTTAGTGTGTCTTTTACGCTTGATCATACATTATCATTATCACTATATACAATCATCAACTCATATTTACTATTCATAAAGATATTATTTAAAAAATGCTAATATTTCTTCACCTACGCAATGGGCTACGCAATGGGGTTGGGGTCGGGGTTGGGGTTGGGCTTGGGGAGGGCTTAAATGGAGCTATTATTATAATAAAGTTGAAATTTGTATTTTGTAGACTTGTTTGGCAAATGAAATTTGGGATGGGGCTTATTATTGCAAAATTACTAAAAGGATATAATTAAATGAGTTTTATGGTACATGTTAGATATTTTGTGAGTAAATATGTAATTTATGGTTCATAAGCCCGCCCTTTAAAGTTTTAGCCCTTTTATGGGGCTAAAGTTTTAAGCCACTTTTAGGGGCTTTTGATTTCATAAGCCCGCATGACAAACGAGACTTATTTTATAAGTTGGCTTATTTTAGAAGCTCAAGCCCCATAACCCCTCCCCAAACACACCCTAAGCACAAACAAAGCTAAACTAATTACAAAATTGATAGTTGGTGTGATGGCTAACACACTCATTTGTATGATGGATATGAGTAATATTAACTTTACGAATGAGTATGGTTCCTATGCGTTTTTTCAACCGTATCGTATTTCTGATCACTCCCCGGCAGTGTTGAAAATTCAGAAAGTTACTAATGATAAACCCAAACCGTTTAAGTTCTTCAATTCCTCGTGTATAAATCTAAATTCATGGACTTGGTAGATGATCAGTGAAGCATTCAAGTTAATGGTCATAATATGTTCAAGCTTCTGAAAAAGTTGAAATCTTGCAAGAAACCTTTATGAAAGTTGCTAAAAAAGCAATGTAATTTACATGAGCGAGTTGATAAAATACGGCACGAGCTTGATGAGGTTCAGAAGGCTTTAGATAAGAACCAGTCGTCCAAAGATCTTCGTGATGAAGAGGCCGCATATTTTACAGCTTTTACACACGCTACTAATTTGGACAAGGAAAGATTTCTAAAACAACAATTCTGCATATTTTCAAAAGATGGTGAAATCTAGAGCAAGTCGGAGCCGTATTGATTGTGTGATGGGCCATGCTAACGTTCTTTATGAAGGTAATGTTGTTCAGTCTCTTTTCGTTCAACACTATACAAATTTTCTTGGGGTTGAAAGTGTGGTGGCGACATTAAATCGTAATGGGCTGTTTTTGAAACATCTTACTCAAGAGAAAGCAGGTTACATGGTTCGTGGGGTTTCTAATGATGAGATTAGGGCTGGTATGTTCTCAATTGGTAATGACAAAGCGCCGGGTCCGGATGGTTTTACATCGGTTTTCCTTAAGAAAACGTGGGATATAATAGGAGGTGATGTGTGCAAAGCAGTCCGAGACTTCTTTTGCAATGGGAAGATCTTACGCGAGATCAACCATACTATTATTATAGCTTTGTCACCCAAGGTTTCTTCCCCATCTCGTATTAATGATTACCGTCATATTTCATGTTGTAATGTGATCTATAAATGTGTTAGCAAAATTATAACAAACAGAATTAAGGATGGTTTGGATGACATTGTGAGTGACAATCAATCTGCGTTTATTCTTGGGCATAGCAAATCGAAAAACATCCTTCTAACTCAAGATTTAATGCACAACTATCGCTTGAATAGAGGCCCACCTAGGTATGCATTTAAAATTGATATTCAAAAAGCGTACGACATAGTAAGTTGGCAATTTTTGAAAGACATTCTAGAGGGGTTTGGTTTTCATTTTACAATGATTAATGTGAATGGTAAGATACATGGGTACTTTAAAGGTAAACGAGGTTTAAGACAAGGTAATCATTTGTCTCCTTATTTATTTACATTAGTCATGGAAATCTTAAATCTTACCTTGAAGCATAGGGTTCGTGAAGAAGATGATTTTGTATATCATAATCGATGTAGCAAGCAAAAGATCTTTAATGTTTGTTTTGCCGAAGATTTAATATTTGTGCTCATGGTGATGCTACATCAGCTAAAGTGGTTATGGAGTCCTTGGAAGAATTCAAAAAAGTGTCGGGTTTGGTCTCGAGTATTCCAAAGAGAAAGGCGTTCTTTTGTAATGTTATGAATCATGTTAAGTCATCTATTCTTCAGCTTATCCCATTTGAAGCGGGTACTCTTCCTATTAAATACTTAGGCGTTCCTCTTATTTCATCTAGACTCTTATACAAAGATTGCAAGATTCTTGTAGAAAGAATTCAAAAAAGAGTAAAGGACTGGAAAATAAATGGTTGTCGTTCGCGGGAAGGCTTCAACTTGTGCTTTATGGTTTTATCATCTTGCATGGTTATTGGGTCTCGGTATTCATTCTTTCTGCAGGTATCATTCATGACATTGAGCAATTGATGTGTGATTTCCTATGGTGTCAAGGAGAAATGAAGAGAGGCAAAGCGAAAGTATCTTGGGACAATGTATGTGTGCCTAAATCTGAGGGTAGGCTAGGTATTAGAAGGCTAAATACATTTAACATTGCTTCCATGTCCACTAACATTTGGAAAGTGATCTCCAGAAAAGAGTCTATGTGGGTGCGTGATGTGTCGTTTAATATAGGTCTAATTATGAATTCAAGTTTTAATATTTATATTTAGCCGACTTAACCTATAATAAACACTAACGAGCAGTATATCCGATCAGTGTAGCCTAGTTGGTAAGTAGAGTGTCGATCACTAAGAGTGGAACGTTAACACTTAGATATCTATCAGTATTTTAATCCTAAAGTTAGTCTAATTAAACCTAATCTAAGGCAAAGGGGTTTTCAGCCTGTGAGACTGGCACGATGTTTAGATTAAGTAAAACTGTAAATAAGGCGATTGACACACACGTACACAGATAAGAATACATATAGCAGATAAGAGGCCTAGTCGTTATTAAAGTAGATTTTATTCGCTTAGTTTCTTAGTTATATATGATGAGTACTAATTCTGGTCTTGCTCGTTGGTTGTTCATGTGTCTGCGTATATCATTCCTAAGCCTAGGCGCACCTAGATCTCTAGACTCTTTCTTTAAGTCTTTAAACAAACTAATCCTGTCACGATTAATTAAACCTGCATTAAGGCCACCTTAATGATTACTAAGTTTATGTATTATTTATCCTGTTAGGGCTTACATTAATTATGCAATGATCTTAATGAAGTAATTGTGCGAGTCTAAGGTCGACAAGGCACGATAAACTATGTAAGTAATAAAAAAACGCATGAACATCCAAATAAACATCAAATAAACTTATAATTGATGGGAAAGCAGATTAAATACGAGTCAAACGTTGGAGACAAGACACACAATCCTGATGGATTAAAGAGTACTAATACAAATAAAGCGAAATCTAATTATGAATTAAAGCACTAACAAGACCTACTTATGCCTCTGAATTCTTCTTTTGGTTGAGTCTTGTGTGTTTGTTCGTCGCCTTATGTGTGGTATTTTTTTGTTTTGTGTGTGTCGAATGGTAGTCGATCATGTATTTATACATTCTAGAAACGGCATCGATACGACGTATTAGTTTACTCGATACACCGTATCTAGGTAACTTCACGTGGGGTCCAAGATTATTATATTCTAGAATATTCGTACACCGCCATATGATACAGCATATCTTCAGTCTTGATGCTGTGTATGTGCCTTGTAATCTTGGAATTTCTTGGTGAAGTCTTCAGGTTGATACAGCGCATCTCAAAGTATTTATGTGGGCTATCTTGAGCAGATAAGTCAGATATTTATGTTGATAAAGGTTTCATATACGGCGCATGGAAGAATTCCATGTGGCGTATTCTTCAAAGTCAGGCAATGGTCTTCACATTCGTCTAAGTCTTGATGTACGACGTATTTGTCTGGAGTGATACGGCGTATCTTCCTTCAGTTCAGCAGACTTTACCAACTTGATCCATTTTGCTCCAATTTACTTCCAAAATAGCTAACTTTCACCAAATGCTTGTTTTCAAATGAGAAATACAAAAGTAAGCAATTAAGTACCAATTCTCATACAAAGTAATATAAAACAAGCAATATACATAGGATAAATGATGCTAATAAAACTGTTGTTATTTGATATCATCAAATATCCCCCCACTTGAACTTTACTTGTACTCAAATAAACTCTAGATTTAAACTTATGAAAATGTATCCTAAACAATTGTCAAGGATGTTTTTATAATTAAGCATTCATTCATTAGTCTCAATTACACAACCAAACACTTCACAAAATAGGAAAATGAAATCACTCAACTAATCTATTATGATAACATTTAAGTATTTCGCTCAATTGCTCAGTCGTGACGAATATTCTATCATAATCTTGGTAAGGATACACATCTCCCCCACTAAAGCTAAGGAGTAACAAGCCTAAAGCGGTAAATTAGGTTAAATGTGATAAGGTTGTACATAGTTTTTGTTCAAACATCTCCTGTATAAACTCAATAGATCGCTGGCGCGAGTCCTTGATTCCTCAAACAACGGATGGTCACTAGTGTGTACCTTGGATCGCTGGCGCGTTATTTGCATAATGGATGGTCACCAAAATACACACCAGATCGCTGGCGCGTCATTCAATTCCTCAAAAAACTTTGATGGTCACTACCTTATTAATGCATTTGACATTCTCACTAAGATATAAAAGGGTAGGATAAGGTAAAATAAAATCACAAAACAAATAAATTAAGTCCATACAAATGAAACAATGTGGTTATCCATTCCCGACCTTCCATTGAAAAAGACACAAATCATCGACTAACTCACGCTTTAATATGAAGACTCAAGCTTTTAGTAGACACGAATTAGACTCAATGATGACTCAATCAAAGAATAAACCTTAGTTGGCGTTCCCATAACAACCAACTCCCTTGCAATCCATAAATATAGTACAACAAATAGTGGTGATATCTCCACTAACACATAACTTACATCGTTGGTTTATAATACGTACCAACGGATAATCGATTATCACATAATATAACTTCGGTTAAGCTTTTACAAACCGATTATCTCACTTTCCTCACCTTTTCTCTCTCTCTCTCTCTCTCTCTCTCTCTCTCTTTATTTTTTTATTTTATTTTTTTTTTTTTAACATCAAGTAAAAACATAACTAGTGTTGTAAAATTTTACAACTTCATCATAACAATAAATCTATATAACTTGATATGATCTCTTTGATATGATTCCTTTTGCTATGATTCCTTTGATATGATTCATTTGATATGATTCCATCTGTTATGATATTCGATCTACTATCCGTTTTGTTATGACATTTGTTATAATATCCGTTGTTATCCGTTTGCTATGATATGATTCAGTTCTGTTGATATGATCTGTTTGGATATGATATGATTATGGATATGCTTTGATATGATTCATTATGTTCGATTTCGAGCTAACTAGTCATGGAGGTACCATGACCATGTCACTGATGCACCAGTGGCATGACACTATCTGTGGCGGTGTGATTAGTCCACGACGTTCCCTTTTTGATATGATATGATATATGTGATCACTTGGCCATTATGAATACGTATGTACAGTCTCGAACTGACATATGTATATTTGATTTGTTTTGTAGGGAGAATATGGATGCATCATAGGTATTTTGTTTAGTTTTGGTGATGTGTTGAGTGTGTGCAATACACCCCCTCACAGTTTGGTACATCTGGATTCTGCAGGTCCCATGTACAATTTGATATGATTTGACGGATTATGATATGTGATTTGATATGTGGCTATTGGAGTATCTCTGTTAGTATTTGAGCTCGTGGGCAGTATTCTGGTTTTGTTACTATGTGATTTCTGAAATTTGTATTCATTTGTTGGTTATGCCATACGTTATTCAATTATTCATTTGATCACACATTCACTCAGTATCCTTATGTGATCCATCCGACTATACTCCAGCTAATTTGATTTACTATACTCTCACTCCATTTCTTCTGGCTACCAAGCTTATACTTCATATTACCACTTCATCCGTTTACGATGCTAATATGTGATTTTCTAATTCATCTATTATCATGCTAATATGTGATTATCCGTTTATCATGCTATTATGCGATTATTTGATTTATCCGGTTGCCATGCTAGTATGTAATTATTTGACTCATCCGTTTACCATATTATACCTTCGTTCAGTTATTTCCGTGAGCTATGATTATCATTCAGTATTCATATATGCTATTTGTGACTACCATGCTTGTACTTCTGTTTCGTATTTACTGTTGCTTATGCTATTGGTTCGGCATAGTAATTGATGTTTACCTGACTTGTTGATCTGTCATGCTTACATTTCTGTTCATGCTACCGTTTGATGATGGAAATTGGTTCAACTTATGTTATCTGTTTAGTTGACTTGTTTAGTTTGTCATGCTTTATTCTTGTTCAGTTACTTCATTTAATTATGATATTCGTTCAGTATTCCTACCTAATACATGTGACTAACATGCCTATAATTCTGTTGGTACTTCCGCTTGTTATGATATTAGTTATGTTCATTAATTGTTGATTATCTGAATTGTGTGTTGCCATGCTCACATTCTATTCAGTTGCTTCCGCTTGCTTATAGAAAAAAAAGGATTTGTTATGATATTTGTTTCTCTTGTACTTTTGCCTTTTTGTTGATGAATCTCGTTGACTTTCTAAAAAAAAGGATTTGTTATTGGTATCTCTGGCTCACCACAAAAGGGGGTAAAAGTAAAAAACATTTATTTTGTCCATTAGTTTACTGTACGACATAGTTTATTTTTATCAATTTCTGCTCAGTATTTTTTGTTAGGTTTAATACTTTTGACTTGTTAAACCTTATATTTTATATTTCATACTTTCAGATTTATAATTTTTTAATATTAAAAAATTATTAAAAAAAATAATAATAAAATAAAAAAAATCCAGAAGAATACAACTTGTAAAAAGAGGAGGGTCCTTTATAAAAATAAAAAAAAATCCGATGACCACATCACATAGAGTATTAACTATAAGTGTTTTGTATATATATATCGTGTATTCTGCTAATATTGTATACGTGTTGTGTATAAAATCATGATCTTTTAACGTTTTCAAGGCGTAATATTCCACTCTTGCACGATTTATCTCTAAATTTAAAATATAAAAATGCATTAAGCTATATACCCGCACAAAAAAGTTAAAGTAAAATTGAAAAGGTAAAAAAAAGAAAAAAAAAGAAAAAAGAAGAAGCTTAATATGAATAAATCTTTTAAAGTTAAAACTAAAGTAGATTATGTTTAGGCATTATATTATTTTTATTCTAAAACACGGAAAATTGGTTATTAACAACAGTTCCTAAAAATATTGTTAGTGAAACACTTTCAAAATCTGTGTAAGGCTAATTTTAGTTCAAATGATTCAGTTTCTGATTTTAGCTCGTTCCTCAAGCTCAAAATTGATTAAATTTAAGACTTGGTCAGAGTTTAACTATTCAATACGGGCGTAAAATGAGCTTAGCATGAGCTCGTCCATTTAACATTCGAAAAGCTTGAGCTCGAAGTAGGCTTGTTTCGAGGCTTTTTGGTAAAGCTTAAGTTCGGCTCGATAATTATCTTTAACGCTCAAACTTGTTTGTTTATGAAGTGAATTGAGTTTTATAGTTGTTTAAAAAAGAAAAAATATATATGTTCACCATATCATGTATTTCTATGGATTTTTTTGACACTTTTAGGGTCCGTTTGGTTTATAAGTGGTGTTTGATTTGGATTTGGTTTAAGATTTGAATTTGGTTTAAAAAGAAAAATTATATTTATTAAATAGATTTTAAAATAAAATTTAAATTAAAATATTATTTGAATAATAAAATTATAATATATATAATTTGACGGCAAAGCGAAGCCTTCGATTGGCTGCTTTCTTAAGGGTTTCGGACCGCTTTTAGCCCAATTATTAACGTTGTCCGCCCAAACCTTAGCCCGTCCTTTTCCACCTTCATCTCGAGTTGCAAGTTTATGATTTATATAAACTACAAAAGTGTTGGAAAAAGCTCGAGCGAGCCGAGCCTAAACGAGTTTGAGCCCGAGTGTGACAACTCGCAATTTCGTCATTTCTCAAAACAATTTATGCTTCACTATTTCAACATTTATCGTAAACTAGGTTTACGTGTTCCAAATTCGCGTAACCTTTATGGTTTAGCGGCGAATTCATGATCATATCATCACGAACATTTCACATGGACTAAGTTTAGTCTACATTTCATTAGCATCATTTGCATCATGTTAGTTCATTCATGATTTTACATTTCACCTTAATCGCGTAAATTTTATATTAAATAATAGTTATCGCGTGAGTTATTATTTTGAGCATTTAATCCGTTATTTCTAAAAATGATCCCGATATATTTTTATACTTACATTTAGTTATAAAAACTATATTTTGAGTTTAACTAGTGTTTTGAATTTATTTTGTACATAAATCGTTAAATTTATATTATTACGACGTTTTTCTTAAAAACTACACTATAATTATTTTATCACTCAAATGTTACAAGGAATGTATTTTTACAATTTTATAATATCATCACACTCTACTTTGATTTATTAAAATTTACTTGTACCTAAAAACTACCATTTACCTTACAAGTTACATTTAAAACTACACATTTTTACTTACATTTTTTCTTACAATTATACAATTATATACATAATATAAGAAAAAAAAAATATATAGTGAGACACAATCCCCCCATATCCGGCCATGGGGGGGGGGATGTATCTTAAATGTTGGTAGATTTTTCTTTTCTACAAAACTAGAGATATACTCAACCTACATTCATGTACTTCATTCACATTAATAATTCACAAGTTTATAAAATTTTCTCTCTTCTCTTGTTTCATCATCTTCAAAACCGGTTATATATGGTGTACAAGGGATCACAAAAATTTCTCAAGTTCAAGTTTATTACAATCTAGATCACACTCTGTTTAGGTTTTGAAATAAAACCTAGAGTGTTTAGGTTAAACCTTGGTTCTAATCACCTCATCAAGTTACTTGTAAGCATATTACTATCATCTTACATATTTCATCTTCATTTCATATTTATTTCCTCATATTTGTAGCAAACATGCAAGACTTGTGTTAGTTATACCATTTTACCTTGATTTTAGAGTTTATATATATAAGTCATCCTATAATTATTCCCTTGGTATATGTTGGTCTTGATGATGTTTAGGAACCCATGACACCCTAAGAAGGTGTATGGTAGGATTAGATTAGCTTTGGAGTTGATTTCTTAAGCTTCACAAATTATTTCGACTTATCAAAAATATATTAGTACACTTTGATACGAAGCTAAGGACGTATTATCGTGAAAGCAGTTTGAAACGACTAAGATATGCACGTTTTCATAAAATTTCCGTAACTATTATTTTACGAAAAACTATATTAATTTTACGAGATAAGTATTACGGTAACTAAAATGACCATGTTGTGTTGTTTTTAACTATGATGTGGAACTTTTGGAGCGAAATGTCTTCTAATAAAATCAAGATCACCAAGCATATTTTCTAAAATGACTAACCGTTTGTATAGCGGAGTTGGGATAAATTAATTACGGATGCTTAAACTTTGCGAAACTCACTTTTTACACAACAATTAGACAAAATCACCATCTTTAACCCTTATTATCTTTAGGATCGAGACCTCTATGACGAAAACTCATGAACTGAAACTTCTAGATTTTGATACAAACTTTCCAAAACCGTCGAGTTCGTTTCCTAACGATCGACGTACACCATTCGACTAGTCTTTCAAAGCCATTTTGTCACGTTCATGAAATTTCCGGCGACTTCATTTCTGAAAAGTGAAAATTTCACCATAAATCATTATAAAACCATTGTAGGATGACATTTTGGCGTAAATACTTGTAAAGTGATTTAAGATTGGTCAAGACGTCAAAAGAGTATTTTTCGACGATAAGTATTAATTTCAAAACCCGCAAATGGTATAAATAACATACGTAATGCATGCATATCATAACATTACATCATAACTCATTACATATCATATCATTCGTAATAGGTCCAGATTAAAGTTTCACGCTATACCTCGGTGTACTCACTTTTGTCATCGCCTCATTTTACCAGTGAGTCATAGCCCTACTCTTTTACTTGTTTTGAATTACTTTTGGGGAGATACATGCTCAACTATTTTATGACTATCATGATTATTTGAAACTACATGCTTAATCGAATCGAATGTTTAGTCATATTCTACATCATATTATCATTGAACCGAATGTCTTGGGATTACCATTGAAATTTGAATGTCTTGGGATTACCATTGAAATTTGAATGTCTTGGGATTACCATTGAAATTTGAATGTCTTGGGATTACCATTGATTGAATGTCTTGGGATTATCATTGAATTTGAATGTCTTGGGATTTTCATTGAACTAAATGTCTTGGTATAATTATGTCAAGTAATTATTGATCTGATAAATCATGCACTATTATGTGAATTCATTTGACATCATGCACTGAACATAAACTATATTACATTTTGGCAAAGGGTTGTGAATACAGGTTGCAAGTTTTGTATGGGCGGAACTTGGGCCGAGTGGATTTACAATGCCTTTCTTAAATATTTTTTGAAAGGCTTTACATTTCAATACAAACCCTATGAACTCACTCAACCTTTGTGTTGACACTTTTAGCATGTTTTATCTCGGTATCTAAGGCATTCACTTTATGGCATGCATTTGGACATCATGGAGTCGTGATGACGACTCGTCTCACTTGAGTTTCGTGCTTTAAAACATCGTTTGAATTGTAACAAACCTATTTCCGCACAAGTTGATTTTCTTACGGGACCTATACTTTGTAAATTCGATTGTTTTATTAAATCAAGCGATGTTCTTTTCAAGCGACACTTTAGGTCGTTCAATATATCTGTGAATCTGATGCTATGACGATCAATCCCGAAATTCCATTCACGCAAAAGCAGTAAATTGGGGTGTGAGTTGGCATCGAGCTTGATTATAGAGAACTAGGTTGCATCATTGACCCTAGACTATAACTACATCATCATAGCATCTCATCACTTCATTATAAGTGCCGTTCACTTTACATGCGGTTTATACGTACATTTTTCGAGTTAATTACTTTCATTTCATATCGATTGTCACATGGATGCTCTTAAATACCCACCCCATTATCATTTCCTCATACTTTAATGTGGAGAATTCCTTGTCATTCCCTATCACAATTTTTACATCAATTGACTCATCACCGATAACGTCGAATCGAGATAAACCCTTAAGTAGGTGAAGTCACTCTCACTCCTTTGTTTCACCACTAACATGTCGGGTTACACTTTATTCACACATTAAGCCACCAAACTACCATACATTTGAAGCACTTACGACACCTCATAACCCGTCTTTTCGAACCGTCGATCATTTTGAAAAATAACCTCAAACTTATCATTTCTTATCACCTCTTTAGGCGCTTATTCTTAACATAGGATTTTGCTACATCTCACCTTTCCTTTTTATTTTGAAGAAGATGGCGCCAAGAAAGTCGCACCAAATGACCCAAGCTGCTATTCAAAAGTTGGTAAGGGATAGCGTGGCGATGCTCTGGGATTGAAGGAAACGCGGTGGCTATACTGACTTTTGAGGCGTGGTCTTCTTGAGCCGCTTTCTTCTTCTTCTTGCAGGAAATCTTGAGGAGGGTCGGGTCAAAATTTGTTCGTATAAGGACTTAAAAGTGGAGACCCACTAAGTTTAGAAGTACCGAAGGAGCCACCGCCATGGTTCGATGGTTTGAGAAATTGGAGTCCGTGTTTTGTTATGTAATTGCCGGATGATAGCAAGGTCAAGTTTGCTACGAGTACCCTACTTGATGGAGCATTGTCGATTTGGTTTAAGATTTGAATTTGGATTGGTTTAAAAAGAAAAATTATATTTATTAAATAGATTTTAAAATAAAATTTAAATTAAAAATATTATTTGAATAATAAAATAAAAATAAAATGTGAGAGGAATTATTGGTCCTCACGGTGTTTAGTGTCAAATCCATGCATCTATGGTAGGTTTTCTAAACCCCACAAGTGAAGGTGTGAGACTCAATTTAAAAACCCGTGAGTGCTAAACAAACAAGTCTTTTTTTCTTTGTTTTTTTTTTTTTTTTTTTTTACTCTATTTCAACTAGTCAAAACCCCTGCACCAAACGGACCCTTAACTACACTTTTAATCTCGAGTAGCTCACAACAACAAGGGTTGTGGAATTAATGCATTTGGACATCATGGAGTCCACTCATGAAAATCTTGAATTGTAACAAACCTCGGATCGGAAAAACCAAAATCAAACGCTTTAAACGACACTTTGCGTTCAATATATCTATGTGATGCTTCGATCCCGAAAATTCCATTGCCAAGCAGTAAATTGGGGGTGTGACAAGTTCATTTATTAATCGAGTTCGAGCTTACATACAAAACTCAATTGGGCTCGAGCCTTAACGACACTAGAATATTTTAAGATTAAACATATATAAATTGTTATGCATTTATATTATAAAGCGAGAAATTATTAACAAGCTCAAATAATATTTTATTAACGAAATTTCAAAATATATATTATGAGCTGAGATCGAGCTTAGAAATTAAGGCTCGAATCAAACCGAACTCAAGCTTGAGCTTTATAAAACTTAAATAGTTGTTTTCAAAAGGATTTTTAACTTGCGACAGATTCTGATTCGGACTCGGACTCTGATTTTATAGATCGCATGTTTCCATCCATTCTCAAAATAATAGGGAGACGACTATCTGAACGTATTTGGAAACTTTAGTAACGGGGAAAGAAATACCACAACAAAACTCAAATAGTAAACCAACCAAACAAAGGAAAAAAAGAAAAAAAAAAAAAAAGGATAAAAATGCCGGCGTCAGCAACAATGATCGGAGCCCTACTGGGACTCGGCACCCAGATGTACTCCAACGCCCTCCGCAAACTCCCTTACATGCGCCGTAAGCACTTCCTTTTTTATAAAACTTTTGAATCTGATTTTATAAAATTAATTAAAATGAAATGTTTTGTTGGTACCAGATCCGTGGGAGCATGTATTGGGGATGGGATTAGGTGCTGTTTTTGCTAATCAGTTAGTCAAATGGGATGCTAAGCTTCAAGTTGATCTTGATCAAATGCTTGAGAAGGCTAAGGCTGCTAATGAGCGCCGTTATTTTGGTATTTTTTTCATAACCCTAACCCTAACCCTAACCCTAACCCTAACCCTAATTTGCTTCTCTTATTTTTTTTTCTGCATTGTACCTGATAATTGACTGTCTTGGTAGATGATTGGGGGTGTTTGGATTAGCTTTGTTTTTCCTGGTTTATTTGATTTTTTAAAAGCTTGTAAGCTCACTTTTTTTGGCGTATGATGTTAATAAATTGAGCTTAGGTTTATAAGCCGTGCAAAGTGAGCTTATGAGCTTTTCAAAAATCATATTCGCCCGAAAGATAATTTTAACACGCAGCTCATAAAAGGTAGTGGCTATTTAGCTAGAAGCTTGATTGAAATGATGTTTTCTATCTGTTGCTCTATAAACTTCTTAGGAGGCAATGCGTTTAGTTATCATTTGCTGATGAGGTTATAAGAAAAGTATGATACTTTGGGTTTTTTATTTTTTTAAAAAGGGCAAACCTGATCATGACCACATCTCAGAAGCACTTGGGTGGTTGATAAACTGAAAAAACCAGCTTCTTAAAGCGACTTAAACTCAAAATCTGCCAAGAGCACTAGCACTAATACTAACTGGATTCACAAATTATGTGCTAACATATCCTGACTGCTCCCTTTTACCCTCTGTGCCGTAGAACAAACTGTGCAATGTATGACTCACCAAATAATTGAGTAACAGTTTCTGGCTACTCATAAGTACCTAAATGCTCTTTAATACAACTATACAAGTATACAACAAAGTTTAGGAAATTTGTGAACCATAATAAGTTTCACCAGTATTTTGTATAGGTTGTTTTATCACAACTGACAAAAGTTGGGAATAAATTTTCAAGAAAAGGGATCGCTATGCTTTCTCTTGACAACCCAAAATTGGATTAGTGGCATTTTTAGACTATAAGGTTGCTATTTAGATCTCGTAGCATAAGAGAGTGTTAGTTGTTATTCTAGGAGTACATTAAGAAAACCGTCCTCGAATATAATGACATATGTCCAAGATACAAACTTTGTTCCTCCCGCTTAGCTTCATCTTGTTCATTTCCATCATGTTGTTCGATGTTTATACGTAAAATATAGAATACAAATAGTACTAATCTTAAACCCTAAAATCAAACCTAAGAAATTTTGGATAACCTAAAAATACGGAACGAAGAGATACACTTCCTAATTCCTATGATTGATAGTAAAGTTCATTCAGCAAAGCCATCGTTCTTGCAATAGGGTCATTGTGATTAGGTGTAGAATGTCCAATTGTCCAGTTCGCTAATGATAGTATTCTGTACATGAACCTCAAAATGAAGCCCAACTCACGTTTTCTTTAACCAACCAAAGGCCAGAATTAAACCAGGCCTGACTCCTTACCAACATCCTTTAAAAAACTTCTAATTCACCAACATGTTCTAGCCAACTTTGTCTAAACTCATTGGTATCGCCCCTGATCTAACCTTTTACCTCGCTTATGACACCATCACCAACCACAGTTTGTCTGACTGTAATGGAAATACTCCAACAATGTCTCATAATACTAATTACCATCACTGCCTACACAGTGTTATAACAATCATATCTGTACTGCTAAAAATTAATGAACTATAAGTTTGAGATAAAAAGTTCTGCTATATTTCATGTAAGTATGCAACTAAAGAACTTGTACACGTCCTCGAGGGCTGCATTCATGGCTATCATCACTAGTTTCTCCTGAGATCGTATGTGTGTGAAATGACATATGGATTTGTCAACAATCGGTTAACAAGGAATTCACTCTTGCAGTTTGCTAAGTGGAGTTCATAAAGAAAAGTTAGAAAACCTCTTGATATAACTCGTAGCTCACTAGCTTGTTTCAGTAACTGATTCCACTTTCATGTTTTTGCTACTTGAGCTTTGCTGGTATTGTTGAAAGTGCTTTTCAGTTTCATTTGTAGCCAGCCTGTGTCCATAATGAATGCTGAGTAATTTGGATATCTTGAACTAAACTTAAGAAATATTTTCAGCTTAGTTTTCAACTTGGATTGACCATTCGAATTCTAGGTCGCTTGATGATACCTTGATGTTTACCTTCGCACTTGCACACGAATATAAAAATGCAGCATCACTGTAATTTGTGCATGTAATAATCTTATTTTTATGTCAATGGATTTTTGGTGTTGTCAAGTTCTTAAGCGTGCAGGAATTATGATTTATTATAGTGAATTGTTTGTTGAAAATAAGTGAATATCTGTGAAACTATGAACAATATAACGCTTATTGTTTTTCCTATTTGCTTTTCATTTATGATGTCTTTGCTCACATCTTTAGTCCATGTTAATTTGATCTTTTTGATTGTTATGTCTGCAACAATCTAATATGTGTTAAACATGGAAACACAGATGAAGATGACGAGTAGCAAGATGGAGAATACATGGAACCCATGTCTAGAGAATGCAGTTTCTGTTCAAATGTTTATGTGGTTCATGACATTTTTCTTCTCAACTAAATTGTATGCTTTTGTGATTGTAAGGCTCTTTTGAGCCTATGACCTTGTTGCTGCTTATGTCATTGAATATTGCAGTTTTGATACATGCAGTCAATGTTATGTAATAAGAAAAAATTATTGTACCTTTACACACTCTGCAATGTGATCTTATTATGATTTGTATCACTTTCTTCAAAAGTGACTGAATATTGCACTTTTGATACATGCGGTCAATCTTATGTAACAATAGAAGTGATTATGTAATGGTTACTGAGCATATATTATTGTTCTCAGATATTATGAAATCAATCAACAGATGCAGATTTTAGTGCAACACATGACAAAATAATATGGTTGAAAAATGATTTACAGTAGGTGCTTACCAGAAGTCAACAAAATGAAGCTTAGATAGATACATCTATAATTAGCATTAATGCATGTTCATTAATATTTGCTTCTGATCTATGCATATGGATCCCGACTCATCTTATCAGCATTGGATGCTCTGTCCTTGAGTACATGCAGGAGAAGATCACAGGCATGTCTAGAAGACGGTCTTTCAGCAGGAGCGGTTTTGGTGCATTGAAGTCCAATCTCAAGAACTTGAAACGCAGCAATTTCTTCGTGAGGTAATAGTGGTTTCATCTTCTGATCTATTAGTTCATCGCGCCCTGGTCCTTGCATTTCAATATGAGACTCGACCCATCTCACCATATCCACATTTTCACCAAAGGTGCCACCTGTCGGCATTCTCCCAGTCACCAATTCCATCAGAACAATTCCCATACTGTAAATGTCACTCTTTTCCGTCGCCTTGAATGAGTAAGCATATTCTGATGACAAAACACAAATTTAATTAGTTGCTAAACATTAACATAAAAAGTTAGAAGACACTATAGGTTTGCCTGAAATTGTGAATATTCTATGTACCTGGAGCTATGTAACCATAAGACCCTGCGAACCACATATTAGAGTTGCTAGTCAAGGAGTCGAGATTCTTGGTAATAGCTTTGGCAAGTCCAAAGTCACCCAAATGCGCGTCCATGTTCACGTCTAGCAGAATATTCGCTGATTTGATATCCCTGTGAATGATTTTAGGCACGCAGTCATGGTGAAGGTACTCCACACCCTGAGCTAACCCAACCGCAATCTTCAATCTTGTGTCCCAATCAAGGCTCTTCCTTTTCTTAATGTTTTCTGGTTCCTGGTGAAGCCAGTCATAAACACTACCATTCTCCATATACTCGTATATCAACAGGTTCGATCCTGCCCCTCTGTTGCTGCAGTATCCTAATAACTTAACCAACCGCCTGTGTTTTATCCGACCAATTGTATTCACTTCTCTTGCAAAACTTTTATCCAGAAACACGTCATCTTTCCATGGTATTCTCTTAATGGCTACTACCTCGCCGGTTATAAGTTCAGCTCTGTAGATTGTTCCAGACCCTCCTGCCCCAATTATAAACTCGTCGCTCAAATTGTTTGTTGCTTCCATGATGTCTTCCCATCTGAAGTCATTTCGTGTTGAACCCCATCTAAAAAAGAGTGGCCTTCTCTGTCCTCGTGACGAAAATGAGGAAGAATAATAAGTGCTGGTCCCGTCTCCGGCTCTAATGAATCCTGACCTCCTGTTTCTGAAATATAACAGAGCTGTAAAAAACATCAACATAATAGCAGCCACAGTCGATACAGCTGAGATTGCTATAACTGATGCTTCACTCAGCCCGTTTTGTTGTCGGTTTCTGGAGGTTTTACAATCATCAAGTGGAGGTCCGCAAAGACCAAGGTTCCCGACAAACGAATTGACTGGTAAATCAGAGTATCCATCATCCAACTTGCCTTCAAGATTGTTGTAAGAGAGGTTAAGCCGGATCAAACTACTCATTCGATTGAGTTCTCGCGGAACTGGTCCCGTCAATGCATTGTGAGAAAGGTCTACCACCTCGAGTTTCGTTAGTGTCCCAAGTGACACCGGGATGCTGCCAGTAAGGTTATTGTAACTGAGGTCTAGAACACTCTGTAGGTTCTTGAGTTCTCCAATTTCCTCTGGTATTTCACCGGTAAATTTGTTACTTGAGAGCTGAATCTCATACAGCTTGCTTAGATTCCCGATAGTTGGTGGGATTTGTCCCGAAAGTTGATTCTTGTTCAACTTAAGGACATTTAAAGACGAAAGTTTGCTGATATCTTTCGGGATGTCTCCGTTGAGGGAATTGCCATCAAGTGAAAGTACAAGAAGCTGTGAACAGTTGAATAGGCTGAGTGGAAGAGAACCTGTGAAGTTGTTTGATGAGAGCTTTAACTCACCCAATTGAGGTAAAGTCCCGAGCCATGATGGGAGCGAACCCGAAAGAAGGTTGTTGTTGAGATCAATATGTGTCAATTCTTTACACATGGAAAGCTCAGTAGGTAAAGAACCCGTAAGCAAATTGCTCGATAAATCAACAAGCGACAAGTCTCGTATCTTTCCCAGCTCAGAAGGAATTCTTCCCGTGAATCGATTCTTGCCAAGCCTTAGCCTCTCAAGAGTTAGCGAATTCCCAAACGCAGATGGAATCTCACCATCAAACTCGTTATCAACAACATCAAACGAGAGAAACGAACTTGAACCGCACAATGGAGCAATGCTACCATTCAACTTATTGTTTGAAAGGTTCACCCTAGTCAAATTCGCCATATTCTTTAGCTCCATTGGGAGATTGCCTTGTAAAGAGTTATTATAAAGCATGAGCTGTTCTAACAATCTCAAGTACCCGAACGTTGCTGGAATTCCACCGGTGAGGCTGTTGTCAGCCAAGTCTATGGTCTTAAGCTGATGACAATTCCCGAAAGTCGCTGGAATCTCACCAGAGAGATCGTTCTGCCTCAGGTGAACAAAATTCAACTGGCTGAGCCTCCCGAAAGTAACAGGAATTTCGCCATTGAAATGATTCCCGTAAAAGTCAACCATTTGTAAACTCGAACAGTTCCCTATTTCCATTGGGATCCTTCCAGTAAACTGATTCTCATACAGAAATAGAATCTGAAGTTTCTGAAGCATTCCAATTTCTTTCGGTAACTCACCTTGCAAGTTGTTGTGATACAGTGTGAATGTTTCCAGCTTGGTGAGATTCGCTATTGCCGGGGGTATAGAACCTGTTAACGTATTGTTATTGAGCGAAATATCCCTTAAATTAACCAACCCGAAAATCTCCATCGGTATTGACCCGTTTAGCGTATTATTCGACAAATCAAGCTGCTGCAATGACACACACTCTCCCAATTCCTTCGGTATTTCACCGAAATCCTATTCTCAGCAATCATAAGATGTTCCAAAGTTTTGTTTGCCTTAGAACATATATTTCTAGGAATAGTACCAGAAAGACTATTGTAGGACAGTACCAGATACACCAACTGGCCCATGTTCCCCAACTCACTAGGTACTTCACCACTTAACTTATTTGCTGACAAGTCAAGATTATAAAGATTTCCTAACTCCGCCACCGACTTGGGAATCTGCCCTCGAGCTGATTCCCAAGAAGATTCAAATAGCTGAGCTGACTCAGCTCGCCTATCTTACTCGGTATCACCCCAGACAAACTATTATTCGCCAAATTCAACAATTGCAAATTCTTCAAACCACACAACTCATCTGGTATAGAACCGTTCAACTTATTAACAGCAGCCGTAAACTGCACCAAACTCGAACAATTCCCAATTTCATTAGGAATAGGTCCCTCCAACTCGTTAGTTTGTAGAAGCAAATCCTCGAGCTTCACCAAATTCCCTATCTCTCGAGGTATTGGCCCAGAGAGATAGCAAGAAGCTAAACCAAGAGTTACCAAGTTCTTTAAGTTGCCTAAAGAACCCGGGATAGTACCCGTTAGGAGGTTATTACCGATACGTAGCACTTGAAGACTCGTTAACGACCCGAGCTCAGGCGGAACATGACCAGAAAGTTGGTTTGAAAAAAGTAGCAAAGATGACAAAGAAGTGAGGGCTGATATATTAGGTGGGATGGGACCAGTGAGTTTATTATCTGAAAGATCAAGAAGGATTAGGTTCTTCAAAAGCGAAATCGACGGTGAGATCGAGCCACTTAAAGACACATTAGAAAGATTAAGACCAACTACTTGCGCCACCTTTCCGGCACAAGTAACACCATGCCAAGTACAATAACTTGTGTTTTTCACTGACCAACTTTTGAAAACATTTTGTGGGTCATCAGTAAATGACTTTTTTACCTCCAAAAGAATCTTAACATTAGTAGCACCATCCAAATTAGCACACTCCACATGCGAAAAGAACACGAAACTAATGAACATCAAGAACAAACCAAGAACTTTCAACATTTGTTTTGCCATTGGTAAAATTTTGTGTTATGGGTTATTGTTTGTGTTCAAGTATGAGGATAAATAAAGGGTTTTTTGGGTGCATGAAGCTATGATTTACGTGTGTTTTATGGGTAATTGCAGAGGTATAAATGATGTGTCAGAAAATGGCATTAATAGTCACCGTAGAGAGTGACCATTCACATACACTGCAAAAAATGGTTGACATTAAATTGGGCTATTTAGAGAAAAAAAGTCAACTAGTGTTGCAGTAGTTGAATTCAAGGGAGAAGATGAAGAAGATGTAAGAGGAGTGAGTGAGTTTATGGTTTTGTTTGTTTTGTTTGAAGCTTTTGAAAGTGATTGGTTGAGTTTCAATATATAATCTGCATGCATTTTGCAAAGTCAAAATTGGGTCCACTTTTTTTAATAAGTTTACGTACTAATGACCCAATGTTTGAAGCATATGATATTATGATTCGATCAATTTGAACATTAGGCTGTACAAAGTGCTGACTTAGATCAACCCTTTCATATCAGATTTCTTTCTCCGACGACCTGAAGATAACCTAGTTGTTATAGTGGTAATACAAGATTTTTTTATTTTTTTATTTTATTTATTATTATTTTTTTTAATTCAAAATTTTTTAAAAACAAAATTAAACTCCAATAATAAAAATACTTAAACATTACAACAATAATTAAAAACTTAAACTAATAAAATGTAAACATTACAATACTTATTAAAAATTGAAACTAATAATCTAAGTTGTGTAGATTCTTTGATTGTTCTTTAAGTTGTTGAAGTTTCAGAATTGTCGTGCAAGCGTAAATTGGGTAGAGGGTGTATTGTAGAAAATTAATTCTTTTGTCTGTTTGATTGTCTTTGCCAATGCAAGTCTTGACATTGGATCTCAAGTTTCTCCTTTAACTCATCTCTCGCTTTCCGCTCCTCTGCAAGCTCCAACTCTTTTGCTCCAACTTTAAGTATTACTCTTCCATATTCTTATTTTTTCCTTACTTAACTACTGAACTTGAAAAGTTCTTGACCATCGTACTAACAAATGATTTAGGTGGTTCACTGTAGGAGGCATGTGCTTTCTTCTTGGGCACGTCAAAGGTCGTGATTCTCGAGTCTCGTCCTCTTGTAATCATCCACGTCTTGGCGATTAAAAGGACCTCTTGTTGACCTCGAGGTGGTTTTCGAAGTCTTGGATTTCTTCCGACTATTCGGGGTGAAAGAAGGCATCTCAACAGTTTTCCAAGTAGAATGCTTCCTCAAAACTTTCCAACACTCCTTCAAAATGGTGCTTCCCAAATCGGTTGCTCAAGCAACCTAGTTCGTCCCTTGACCGACCAAGACAACCCACCCACATGGGGCAACCGATGCTCAACCCAAGGCAACCCACAAGGTCGACCGACCCACTGTGGGCAGCCTTATGGAACGAAATGTTAAATAAAGGGCAACCAGATGAAGTAGGTTAATTTAGGAGGGTAATTTTGATGTATGTTGTTTAGTGGGGTGTATTTGTGTTATGTTTTTAGTTGCAACCAGATGTGTATTTAATGAGGTTTGAACTCGAGACTTCTTGTAATGATATTCTTTTCTTCTTAGGGGGTGGCAATGGTCACTTATCATACCCCACCACCCACCAATAATTTCATTCCACCTAATCTCATACTTCACCATAGTTTTTTAGTGGCAATGGTCATTCCATACCTCACTCATTTTTTTATTTTTTTTAAATTCATAATTATATTAAACAATTAAATAAAAACATAATATTTCATTAATAATAAAAAAAAAAATGCATAATACGTAAAGAGATAAAATTACATCACCTTTGAAATAAAAAGAAAAATTAAACTAGTCATCGAGGTATGCTAAGTCTAGAGCCATAAATGCTCCGTAAGATCAAATCGTGAGCGATTATGGATATCTTCGTCTAGTAACTCCTCAGTAGTGCAATCACATCGTGAACCGCGCGCACCGATGATCCATTCTTGATGTGCCTCGAATAACCGTGCAACGTCATGGCTTGTCGGCCTACGTAAGAACTCTCGACCGTATAACGCAATTACCGCATGGAAAAAATGATCAAGAAAATCTCCTACAAAATATTAAAAAATATATATACGAAAATACAAAAAAAATACGAATTTTTATATATTAAAAAAAATACGAAAATACCAAAAAAAAAATACCGGACGTTCTTCGTGACATGTTTAGATAGTCATCAAATCTATCCGGAGGTTCACCCGTTGAGAGTTCCGAATGGCCGATGTGCATTTTTGTAATGCCGTGAAACTTTTTTTTCTTCCTCGCCTCGACCTCTTTAAACCATTCAAATGTCGCTCAACATCGCCAACAATTCTTAAAAACAAGCTTTTGCTCATTCGAAATCTTTCACGAAAAACTTGGTGGGGAAACTTTGGTCGTTCGATGAAATAGTCATTCATTAAAGTTTCTAATGCTTTATCACGAAAGCGGGTCAAAGATTGCCCCCGAGTATTGCTTGAGCTAGCGGTGTCTTGAAGGAAATCGGGCATAGCGAAATAGGTTTCTAGAGTACTAACGGTGGACAAAATGAGTTCGAACGACTCTTCGGGAAAAATTAATTCGTCATCGGACGAAGAAGAGGATGACGAAGACATTTTTTTTGAAGGTTATAGTTGATTTGTGTGTGTAAAAATAATGTGATTTGGAATGTGTTGTGAGGAGTGTTATCTATAAAGGAAGGATTTTTTTTTTTTTTTTTTTTGGTTAACGGTCAAAAATTCAAACACAAACCAAACGCCCTCCTTCTCTCCTCCATGCCGATTCGGTTTGAGATGCCGCTAGCCATGCCGATTAACCCATACCGCACGGCTGGCAACGGTGTTGCCGTGCGGTATGGTACCATACCTCATCCATGCCGCATGTGTTGCCACCCCCCTTATATTAAAATCCACTTTCATATTACACAAAATTTTAGAAAATTTTACTAACTCCACTTTTTATCAATTAAATATTATATTTATCCGTTAAAGTCTAATTTCATTGGTTGAAATACAAAGTGAATACTTATGATAGGATATTTCAAAATAGCAATATGAACATTTAATGTGGGACTAAGAGAGTATCATAGTGTCTATTTACTATATCACCACGGTTGTTTATAGGACGATGGGTATGTTTGGCACGGAGCGGTGTGAAGCTTTTTGGAGCGATGAGCGGTGAACAACGAGCATTTTGATTTTTACTAGTCGTTTGGAAAAGGAGCAGTGAGCTTTCCTAGTTTTTAGGAATGCTCAATTTTCCAATGCTTCTTTAAGAAGTCAGTCGCTGTGAGCAATGAGTCGCATAACCATCGCTCACAACTCATGCCCATCGCTCATTACTACAGCTCACGGCTACTTTTGCCAAACACAACCGATACGTTAAGTGTTACTTGAAATTGCTCTAAGGAGTTGAATAGGTATTGTGATTTAAATTGGTTATATAATAAATTGAGATGGAATTCGAGATGATGATAAGTGTTTCAAGTACACTAAGGGTCGTCGTTAAGCACTCGTAATTCAGACAAAGAATTCTATCTTGCCCATAGACGTTGGTCATCACATTTGACTCACACCTATGGACGGAGGATTGCGGAGACAAAAGGTGGTTGTGGCCCCTTTATTTTTTTTGACATGAAGCATAAATTTTAGTCTCTTCGTTCTTAAATAAATGTCTACTTTGACTTTTTTCAGTATTTTTTGTTCAACTTTGACCTTAAATATTTGTATTTGTATTATATAATAGTTTATGCAAAATATATGCATAGTTTAGGTTTTAAATGTATTTCATTGGTATAACTTTCATAAAGTAATGTATAACACAAACAAAATATTTAAGGTAAAAGTTGAACAAGAAAGACTGTAAAAAATCAAAGTGAACATTTATTTAAAGACTGTAACATATTGGATTTCACATACACTTCAAATCATGATCAAGTGGGCGATAACTTAATGTTTTAGAGAGAGAAAGAGTTAGAGGTTTGGGAACTTAGTGAGAGAAAATGAAAGTATTATTATGAGCTCCAACTCTACCCTGGGAGGTAGAGAGTATTTGTAGTCTTACACAAATCGCCACCTACGGCCGTGGATCGTGCATACAGTGGGTAAAGACCCGTCCGTCCTCCACGATGTTACTTAACAAAATACTACTTAACTTTAAATAACTACGACTACGAGCTTTCTAACGATTACATATACTTGAGGTGACCGACTTTTAATAACCGGATTTACTAAATCCTAACAATCTACCCCTATGGAGGTCACCTCAAAAATACATTGAATACAAACGAAATTACACTTAGATTGTTCTTGGATTCTTGTTAATGTTCTTTGCTCAGAGCTCGTAGTCATTGATTCTTCATTTTGCAAGTTTGGTTAATCCAAGTGGAGGTCTTTAACCGATCCACGTGGTGATGAATTTTGAGCCAACATTGAGATCATCACCAACATAAATCTCGACTCTTCCATTGTGGTGTTGGTATTATGTGATGTTGTGACATTTGGACCGACATGCTCACATTCTAGATCATGATTTCTTCTTCGAGTAGCGAAAGCTTTAGTTGATTCATGATATTTGCAGCAGTAGCAAAAGCATGGAGTGAAAATATCGAGTCATTGATGCACTTATCATGATTTCTTTAGATATGAATGTGTAGAGTGAGCATGCGGCTATGGATTGACCGCTTTGTTCGACCGACTACAAACGCCGGGCGCACTCATCTGATTAGCAATAAAGTGCACGAAAGTGTCTTTGATCACTTCGTTGAATTAAGATACACGCCCATGGTTCCCCGTTGATCAAGACAAGTCTTGCTGTGATCGTATAATTAAGAAGAATTTCCTTGATGTGGTTTCGCAATGCTCTAGTCGTTCTCAAACCGAACGTCTCAAAGAAGACAACACGGAGTGAGTGAACCAACAAATTGAGATACACCGATTGATGAAAAGAGATTTGAAAAACAATCGTGTATCGCTCAATAGAAATTGTTTTTGCAATACAACAAAGGTTTTAATGAAAATCAATTATCAATCATAAACACCTTTTATTTTGAAATATTAGTACACGAATGATGTGCTAAAGAAAATAGTTTTTAAGCACAATGACCGGTTTTTCAAAGGTATCCGCTCGATCCATAACTCGAACCGTGATTGATTCAAAAGATTGAATCGCCCATTGTTTCGCTCGGTTGTCACATGGTTGATCTATTGGATAGATCTCACATGCCACCCACCGTGAGCTTGTTTGATGTTGGCTCCGTAAGGCTTTCCATCTTCATTGTGAATATGTTTGCATATCACTCGGATGTTCCGCAATACCACAAGGATAATGCATAGGACTCATGAGATATAATCTCTGCTTCCACATTGTGTGAAACAGAGAGTCTTCATTGACGATAGCCTAATGAGATTTATTTGATGATCTCTTGGCTCTAGACTCAATTGTGCACATTTGGTTTCCTATGCCGAGACTAGGAGAGGGTCTCCTTCTTCAATATTAACAAACTCTAAGATAAAGTCGATAGATAATGTCGGTTCCCGTGAGAATGAAACAAGCCCTTTTAAGAGGAACTTGAGTGGTTTGGGAAGTTGTAGTGCGGTCGTCACTCGGGTCCATGACGCCTTGTCTTCAATACCGATGTTACCACCAAGAGCATATGAATTGAACCCGTTTACGCCCTAAGGTTGAATAATTGAGGCTATTTCTTTTCACCCTTTTCACATTCAATTCTTTTTCATTCTTCAACCCCTTCAAGCTTACCGAGACTTCATTACTAGAGACTTTTGGGATTATTCCAGCTCTAGCTCGCCTCATCCGCACTCTTCCCATATCTCACTTTACTCCTTTTTTCTCGATCATACCTAAGGACTCTACACTATTTAGTGGATTATCCTCGGTAGATCCTTCGACTCTGGCGGATCGTGGAACGAATACCTAACTTAACCATCCTTATATCACCATACATAATGTAAATTTGGTCGGTCTATTTGGTATTGTTCATCTGCCGATGGAACCAATTGAAAACCATTTGAAAATCAATCCAGATACTTGTGATATATTATCAAAGCATTTTGTACCTGAATTGTTTTTGATATTTTTAGAAAAAGAGCTCTCCCTCAACATGTTCATCATGTGTTTGAAATCGTTTTGGCACACGGAGGCAAGAGGAAGAATTAACTTCTTTGATTACCATTTTCTAAAAGATATCAACATCACTTCCTTGATGAAATCAAGTAGATAAAGCATATTGAGGAAGGATGAGGTTTTCATAAGTTTGCTCCCCCTTAATATGTGCCTCAAGGTTTCAAAGAGTTTTGCACATATTAGAAGGAACCTGCACTTAGAGACAAATCAATCACGTTTCAATTCTTTGTGGTTTTAAAAGGATGCTCCCCTCAACATGTGCATGGATAATTTGAAATCGTTTGGCACATGTGGGAGGAAAGCTTACTAAACACTTGTGAAACCATTTATCGAATTATCGCTTTAAATCTAATTTAAATCACAAATTCTTCCCGATCACAATTTTCAAATCATTTGAGATTTGTGATCTCTATAGATTTAAATTGTTTTTGAAAGCTTTTAAGGAGAATTATGACTTGCTTATGAAAGCATTTAACCGATAAGGATCACTTATGAGACTTTAAACTCCAATAACATGCATGAATATCTTTTGAAAACATGACAAATAACATTTTGACTTAATTTGAGTTATTTTGTTCAACATTGTTTTCATTAGATAGCAAATATTTTTCATAAGAATTTATAGAAAGGAAAAATATTTGTGAAAGAAAAATTTGTCCTTTTGGTGACAAACATTTGTTTTAGAATCGAGCATGAGATTTGAAACATACGTTAAAGCATGGCTCGTTTTTCATTAAAACGGGTTATAGACCAAATGACTATAAACCTTTTATTTCACTTTCTCCCAAAAATAATTTTTAATTTTTTTTAACATTCGAACAACATCTAAAGTCCCGTGTCATTCTTTGAATGACAGCACAAAGACCGTAGATATTATCGAATCGAAAAAACAACATGACAAAAAGACAATATTTTTCGAAATCTTTCAAGATTTTATATTTTTCTATTTGCTTTTTGAAGGTTTTGTAATTTTGTATTTTGCTTTTCAAAATAAATATTTACAAGAGTTTGATGAAGAAAGACCTTTACTCCTCGTCTTCATCTTGAAGACGTTTGAGTGTTTCCGGTTGAAGACTCTTTAGACCAAGTTGTGGGAGGATAAACTCGAAACGTTCTCTAGGAAGAGCTTTGGTGAAGATGTCGCTAATTGGTATTCGCTCACAAAATAAAGTTCCACCACACCGCTTTCTACTTGCTCCCGATGAAATGATGTCGAATGTCGATGTGCTTTGCTCTTGAGTGTTGAACGTTGTTGCATGAAAGAGCAATAGCACTTTTATTATCACAAGACAGAGGAATTTTGTTGAATTCAAAGCCATAGTCGATAATTGGGATCTCATCCATAGGATTTGAGCACAACAAGATGACATGGCTATGTATTCACCTCCGTAGAGAAATAGAAGTACTCATTTGTTTCTTTGAAGACCACTCACAAGCTTATCACCCAAAACCGAGCACCTCCGCACGTATTTCGACGTGTATCTTGACATCCCGCATGATCGGCATCAGATAGGTCGTTAGTGATATACGGTGTCCTTCGGTACCAAAGTCCCATATTGATGGTTCCTTGAGATACCGAAGACCCGCTTAACCACTTCAAGGTGCTTTTGGTAGGCTTAGCCCGATATCTAGCACACATGCAAACATCGAATGTATGTCGGTTCATCGGTGTGAGGTACATCGTGATCCAATCATAC
This sequence comes from Chrysanthemum lavandulifolium, assembly GCA_022545495.1. Taxonomy (NCBI): domain Eukaryota; kingdom Viridiplantae; phylum Streptophyta; class Magnoliopsida; order Asterales; family Asteraceae; genus Chrysanthemum; species Chrysanthemum lavandulifolium. Next base: position 164,246,031 of record CM040245.1, on the reverse strand, counting down.
TACGATATTTCGTTTGGTCTACCATGATCCCCGAGTGGTCCTCATCCGCTTTAGTAAGCTCTATCATGGGAGTGTCAACAGGTCACAAGAATCAAATCCAAATTTCTTTAAAATCTCATTTGCCTATTTAGATTGATTTATAAAATGCCTCCGGGACTTTGTGAAATTTGTAATCCCAAGAAAATGACATTTGTCCCATCATTGACATTTGAAATTTGGAACCCATTTCATTTGAAAACGGTCACATTCATTAGGGTCATCGAGGCAAAAATAATATCATCAACATATATTTGAACGTGAATTAAATGTTTGCTCGACGCTCGTGAGCAATGTCGATCAATCTGCTCCTTTGTCAATCCAAGAGATAGAAGAAACTTTGATAGCGTATCATACCAAGCCCTCGAGCTTTTTCAAACCGTAAAGAGCCTTCTTTAAACGATAGACGTGAGTAGGATGCTTTGGATTCACAAAGCCTTCAGTTGGTCGATGTATAAGACTTCTTTAAGATCTCCGTTAAGAAAAGTCGCCTTTACATCCATCCGATAGACTACCATGTTCTTACTTGCAAGATTAGCCAAGAAGATTATGATTGCCTCGACACGAGCAACTGGAGCAAATGATTCTTCAAAGTCAATACCTCCTCTCGATGGTATCCTTTTGCAACCAATCGAGCCTTGTTCTTTAAAACATCACCATGCTCATCAAGTTTTACTTTGAAGATCCACTTTAGAGCAATGATCATTGCACAACCGGAGCAGTACTAATTCCCATACATCTAGTCGATCAAACTCATGAATTTCTTCTTGCATGGCATTGAACCAACTGCCTTCATTCATGGCGCTTTCACGCCTTTTGGTTCGATCTTAGAGAGTACGGAGTTGAAGAAGCACCATAAGGCATCGGTTGCAAGTTGTTTCCGTGTGGATACCGGACGAGAAAGGTTTCCATGATGTTGTCCAATGGATGATCATGTGTCCATTTTCTAAGGTGTTCACGTGGTTGTTGTTGAGGAACCAAGTAGCAGAGTCGATATCTCCTCAAGAAGATGGTTCATCTTCCGGAGGAGCAAAAGGGTTTTCATCATTCGTAATAAAGACAGAACATTCCATTGTGTACACTTGATGATTGATGATTAGTTGATGAGACAAATTGATCGCCAGCAGTGCTTCTTGACTTAATGACATTGAAACCGGAGGGTTAACTTCATTGATGTGTATAAAGCAACCTCATTGATGGAATTGACATATCATTAGCACTTGGCTCATAGTGTTCATCAAACATTGGATCAAATAATTTCTTCAAATCATCTTCAAGGAGGTACATAAGGAGTTCTTTGGTGAGGATTAGAAACAAGGGTAGAACGATAGGACTACTTGATGAATGTTGAGATGCTGGTCCGTAACTTGATTGTCCCGGAGCCATTTGACCGGTCAGCTCATCGAACGTAACGTGAATTTTTTCCATGATATTTCGGGTTCTCTTGTTGTAGATTCGGTATCCTTTTCGGTATCCTTTAGCTTTTAGTTTACCTAAATCTTGACCGTCATTAGTTGGGTAACATAAAGCACCAAACACACGAAGGTAGGATAGACCAGGTTTTCGTTTATGGACAAGTTCATATGGAGTTTTTCCATGAGAGGTGTGAATAAGGGAACGATTTTGGGTGTAGCAAGCGGTGGCAATGGCTTGACCCATAGAAACATTGAAACCTTTGAATAAATTAGCATTGTTCTTGCGGCTTCCACAAGAGTTCGATTTCGCCTTTCAACTACACCGCTCGTTGAGGAGTTCGTGGAACACTTCTTTGATGACCGATTCCAACGCTTTCATAAACCGAGTTAAGTCTTTGTTAACAAACTCGTGCCATTGTCTGCTCGAACAATTCTAACAAGATTGTTGAGTCGAACTCAAGTCGTTTGATAAGTTTGATGATGACATCCGAGTTTCATCCTTTTCCTCAAAACTTTACCCAAATAAATCGAGAGTAGTCATCAACAACTACTAGAATGTATTTCTTCCCATTTATCGTTTGTACTCTCATTGGTCCGCACAGATCCATATGAAGGGTATGAAGAACTTCCATTACTAAGTTTGTGGGTTTTGGTTTGTGGGCATATTTCGTGCTTTTTCCCAATTGACATGCTGAACAAAGATGATCTTTTTCATACTTAAGTCTAGGTAGTCCTCTTACTAAGTCCTTTATGGAAAGATCGTTTATGGTACCAAAGTTCAAGTGATTGAGACGACGATGCCATAGCCATGACTTAGTTTTAGATCCTTTGACAGCAGGCAGATGGGTGAAGATTTCATCATGTCTTCGATAGAGATGGTGTATAGGTTTGAACCACGAGTTCCTCCGAGAAGTTCCACACCATCAAGTTCTCTAACAAAGCAAGTATGTTTTCCGAAAGCCACTTCTAAGTCGAGTCACAAAATTGTCCAATGTAAAATAGATTATGTCCAAGACCTTCAACATAATATACCCTGAAATCACACTATCTCCAAACACGTAATCTCCATAACCCATAATAGCACCAAATGATCGCTTCCAAATCTCACATTCCGATGAATTTACTCACAAAGTTCATGAGCCGCGACCGGTCTCCAATATATGCTTGGAACAAACTGAGTCCGTGTACCACGTAACGATTTGAACGATCCGCAGCTTGAACATAGACAAGAATGGATAACTAGATAATTGGGATCCCCATGCAAGAACGGGTTCCATTTGGTTAGTAACATCGATTGGAACACCCACATCGAAGTAGAAGCAATAGAATCATCGAAATAGATGCAAGTGCTAGTGTTCGATTTCACTTCTTAAGGAATAGTTCTACCAAGAGGCATCCATTTTTAGTGAGCATTGACTTAGCAAATTTAGGCACAACTCATTAATCTTACGGCCAAGAGGTATCAATTGATAACCTATATTACTAAATTTCCTTCATGTGGTTTCCACTGCTTTCTAACTTTCTTTCTCCTTTGCCTTTTTGCCTTCTTAGCTTGAATTTTAACATTAACAATTTTAATCGACATTTAACAACATTAGACAAATCATTTACACCACATTCAAGATTAGTAATGTAAACCACGCAATCATCATTACATGTTTTGCCAAAAGTAGCGTAATCGCATTAATTACAAAGCCTTAGAGCTAACACTAGAATCAACACGATTCGCTTTATTCAAATTCTCCCTAAGGTGATCTTCTACTCTTTTCCACCGAACATTCCTAGCATGCAAGGTCCTATCATTCATTGTGTTGCCTTGAGGCTTTGACTCGCTTGCTTTGGTGTCACTTACCCTGTAGAGGAACTGAACATTAGTTGGTTTTGCTACTTTTTGCATTCCCGAACTAGAAGTGTGGATCCGAACTACTTGAAGGCACATTAGTGTTCACTTTCTTAAACCGGGCATAGAATGGTTTGTATGCTTGTCACTAGGCATAGAACAAGGCATCACAGACTTTACCTTTCGCACCTAAGGATTTAGGACATGTTGCTATTAAACATTCTAGTAGCTCCCGAGATCGTTTGGCCCGAATGCAAGCAAACCTAATTTCTATCAAGAGGCTTATTTATGAAATCCTCTTCCACAATCTCACGGAGACATTATAGACTATCCTTAAGGTGAGCAAAATAGTTATGAAACACAAGTTCATTATTCCTAAGATGAGGAGGAATGTATTTAATCATGATATATTTGCAATCGATGATGACTTTGATGCAACATTCTTATTAAAGACAAGTGGCGCTTGCCTTTTCCCGACTCCTTAGATTCTCAATTTCTTTTGTAAAGACGTTATTTTTGCATTGTTTTTGTCACGAGTGACTTTCATTGAATCATATAACTCTTTAAAGTGTCGTTTAACTTTTCATTTTCTTCTAGAAAACTCTCGCTTTCTTTTGTAAAGCATTAACCAAGTTTTGAAAATGAAAAGTTTGAGAATACCGAGAATCTAAAGGAGGAGGCATTTAGAGCCAATCACATTGTTCTTTTCACCTTTAATTGAGAAATTTGGGCTTTCAACTTTCGATCGTGTTACAATGAGCTTGAATCTGCTCGTCACGCTTTGTTTATCCGAAAAGTCATCAAACTCGGAACATCCGAGGATGTCTTGATATTTGAGGTTTTGACATTTTCTTTGAGATGTTGATATTTTAGTTGTAAATCGAAATGTTCAACTTCTAGTTTAGAAAGATGTTTTACTAAATTATCGTGATCATCCCGATCAATTTTCTCATTTAGTTCGAGTTTTTGTTTTCAAGCTCAATGACACGATCATGGGAAACTTTCAATGCAATAGATAATTTATGAAATCGAGAAGCGAAATAGAGTGTGTAGTGACAATATAAAACACATCTTGAGCAACACAACTCGAAATCAAATTCTCATTTAAGATATGCAAGTTCTTCCTTTCAACTTCATTATATTTGAGTTCTGCTCATAATCATTGACATCAACTATCATTGCATCAAATTCCTTTTCCATTTCTTTAATATCGAATTTATCCCTTTTGAAGACTCTCAAATTGACATTTTAATTGTTTAAAGAAAGGCATGACCTCGCTTAAATAACATTCTTTAGTTTGCTCAAACCCTTTCCCCTCGCTTATCCCTCAGTAGGTGTGATTCTCTTCTTACACGCTTTCTCAAAATCAACAAACAACCGATAAACATCATACAGTGATCAAGGTCTTGCTATTAGTGGCAATAGATCTAGGAACTAAATGCATTGGTGTATTAGGAGGATACACAGTTGTTTGAGGCAATTTCCTACTAGGGGATTCTTTTCAACAAGATTTTCACTTTTGCATATCCATATCCTTTTCCGAACACTTGTTCGGGGGTTAATAGAGTCCGAGGCTTAAACTTGTTTAAGGATATCCAATTTTCCTTAGTGTAATCATGGGGTTTGATCGTTATGTTATTCTCTTTATACGCATGATCGTTAAGCTTCATATCCATTTTCTCCCTAGATGTATCATCTAATTTTCTATCTTCCTCATTGCACTCAATGCAACTAGGTTTCTGTCTAGGTTTAAGAATCTCATTGTCATCATAGATTACATTTTGAGCACCTTTTGCTTTCTTACCATACTCAGGGTTGGATTCCTTTATAATGGGGGTACTGTGCTTATCTCTTAAGACTCTATGCTTAGTGATCATGTGAGCAATCGAATGGTGTTCCTTGTACGTACAACTTATTTTCAAGCTTGTTTTCAAAGTTTTTAGATTTGAAAAGTCATTCAAAAGTTTTGATTCCTTAGCATTAAATTCTTGTTTAAGCACTTTAACATTATCTTGAAGGTTCTTGCTTTTGCTTAATGCTTTTAGAAAGCTTTTCTTGTAAGGATTTTAACTCTTGTTTTAAGACTTCTTCTCTAAAATTACTTTTTCTAATAATTGTACGATTTGGTCATCCATTTCCGCTCACGGGTGGTTAACTCAAACTTAGCACTGCTCATAAATAGCAACTTGTTCTTTATAGGCATTCGATTCGAGATAACAGAATCATCGTGGAACAGTGAGTGTATTCATCAAAAGCATAGTCATCATTGATCGGAAGATGCATTACTTGGTACAATCTCACTTTCACTTTTCTTCACATATTGATCATATGGGACAATATTGCTATTACCCTCATCATCAATATCTCGATTCATAAGTTTCAAGATATTTTACTTTATTATGCATCTTTTGCTCATCAACATCATCATATAGTTTTAATACATCCGAGATGATTGATTCTTTGGATGGACCACTTGTCGTGATGATGAGACCTTTGAGAGACAATTGAGAAATGCTTGCCATGAAGATTGTCATGCAAGAGGTTCATCATCGACGCCGAGTCGTATGCATCACGATGCGCAACTTGAAAGGCATTCGATGATTATGACCTATCTCCGAATTGGTCCGCTCATCCACATCTACATCATATGTCTTGGCATTGCCCTCAAGAAGAAACAACAGCCCGCTTCATCCAACACAACTCCATTATCCCGAGCTTGCACAAGTAACATCTTGTCTCTCAAGTACTTTGCATTTTGTGGGCGTTTTGGAGATGTGCGCTTAGCTATATGTCCATCACCACCACAGCTTGTAGCACTTGATTGGCTTTGCTTGTCCTTGATTTGATTCCTTCCACGATTCTAATTTGCCATATATCCTCTACCAAATCCACCTCTTCCTGCTCATAACGCCTTTCTTGAACTGGTTGCACCATAACCTTCTCATCTCCGACGAGCTTGATTGCGTGGATTGGATGTTTGTTATGAGGTTATTGTTGGTGTGTGGTAGAGTTCATGTTTTGACTAACCATGAGAGACAGTTGATTGATGAAGTTTTCCATGAATGTGTTTGGGTCGAGGCTTATATGCTGGATCGTGATGAGCTTGTAATTACCATTACCCATGGGTATGACTTGAGAAGCTTTGGTGGTAATTCCAACATTGGTGTAAAAGTCAGAGTCATTTGACGAACTTGTTTCTCCCGGTTGGTTTTGAACTGCTCAAGAATCCTTTTTCAAACATAGCATGTCTCTCATTCGAAGAAGGAATGCATAAAGTTGCTCATAGTTGGTATTCTTCAATCCTTTGGTTAGCTTCACGAGGTGACAAACTTATGCCATTCGAGATTCATGTTGTTCACAAACTTTGAGTTCAATCAATATTTGGCATAGTCATTTTGATATTCCTCATATCATTTACAAGCTTGTGGAATCTCACATAATATTCATAGATACTCTCTTCGGTTTCATCTTGAAGTGCTCAAATTCATCATACAAATTGTGATTCTCTGCCTTCCTTAGTCAATTCGTAACCCAAGAGAAGCATCTTGACATTATCCCAAATGACCTTGGCTTCGTGTTTGTGATTGATAAGCTTGTAGATATCTTTTGGAAGACCTTGAAGTATAATGTTTGAAGCCCCGATATCGACATCGAATCTCTTTTCTCTATATCATCGAGCTCATCATACGCCTTTGGTCCGTCCAAACCAAAGATCATGGTTCCATCTGCAGAAGATCAATTATGTCCCTTGTAGTCTCAATCGACACGGTCCTTCATCAATAGACTTGAGAATGTTGACTCCATTTTCCTTTCCAAGACAATACAATCTGATTCGCTTAGCCCATGAGTCATAGTCGATTCATCAAGCATGGGTGGACGAGTGTCCAACCAAATGCTTGAACATCCTCAACAATAAAGTGGAGATGATTGTAGGTACGTTGGTAGACATGTTTACGATTTCACGGATTTTATAACTCTATGATTAAACCGAAAATAGATTCTTTCACGGGATTTTACTAAATCAAGAGAAACCGTATTACAAACAAAAGATCGACCAAGTCGCTAAGAATTCTTGAACCAAGTAGCTAAGCACCAAGTCGCTAAGTAGCAACTTGCTAGACTTCAAGTTGCTATGAATCAAGTCGCTAACACCCAAGTCGCTGGACACAAGTCGCTATAATACCAAATCGCTAAACAGTCAAGTTGCTAAAGAACAACTCGCTAAGATCCAAGTCGCTAATATCAAGTCGCTGAGAATACAAAGTACAAGTCGCTAACAAAATTGAAAGCAAGTCGCTAACCTAACCAAGTCGCTAGTCAGTAGGGAGAATCCACTAACATGTATCGCTTTGTCGGCTTGTCTCAATAGACAAGTCGCTAGGCTCAAGTCGCTAACAATTAACACTACAACTCGCTAACACCATCAAGCAAGTCGCTATGAAGAAAAACACTACGAGTCAAGTCGCTAGCAAGAAAAACTTCAAAACACACTTTTCAATCCAAAACAAGCACAACCACGTTGATTCAAGCTTTCCAAATCCAAACCCAAGCACTTACAATGATTCTAAACACAAAAGTACACTCAAAATTCAAACTTTAACGCAAGAATTGATCCAATGATGCAAAACCACTAAACTTTTCAAACTCAAAACCATATAAAACCACTAGAAATCCAAGGATAAGTAAGAGATGATCAAACCATGACTCTTGATACCATTTGTAACATATTGGATTTCACATACACTTCAAATCATGATCAAGTGGGCGATAACTTAATGTTTTAGAGAGAAAGAGTTAGAGGTTTGGGAACTTAGTGAGAGAAATGAAAGTATTATTATGAGCTCCAACTCTACCTTTAGGGTAGAGAGTATTTATAGTCTTACACAAATCGCCACCTACGGTGCATGGATCACCATACGATGGGTAAAGACCGTCCGTCCTCCACGATGTTACTTAACAAAATACTACTTAACTTTAAATAACTACGACTACGAGCTTTCTAACGATTACATATACTTGAGGTGACCGACTCTTTAATAACTGGATTTACTAAATCCTAACAAAGACAGAGAGAGTACTATTCTACTTGTAATAACATGTTGGAAAATTAATAAAATGCCTCTCCTAAAATGAACAAGTTATACTTTGGCCCCTCCATCAAATGTGTTCAAGCTCCGTCCCGCACCGTAAATTGTGGTGCTAGTTAACTAGTTTAGTCATTGATTATTAGTTATCCATAATACTTTTTACTTATATAAAGATGAAAGAAAACAGCTGCATGCATTCGAAATTGATTTCACTATTGTTACTTTAATAGGAGTATCATATAGTCAATTGAGTACAAATGTATGTTTGGTTTTGGGGGTCCTTTATGATAAATGATTAGTTGATTTGATTAGATAGTGATTAGTTTAGAAGGGAAAAAGGAGAAAAGAAAGTGTTATATTCCGTTTGGTACGTTATTGGGGTTGAGCCAACAAATCCCCTTGTCCTTTTTAAACTCCATTGACTCATTCCCTAAATTCCAAAATCTCATGCTTTAATTTATCTTTTGCTTCTTTTATCCTAAGTTTTTATAACTTACTTCTATCCTGAGTCATCAACATGGTAATTTATAAGTGATATATCAAATCTTTTTAATTAACCTACCTATTTCTTATCACTCACGTCTTGTTAATCAAATAAAAAATGTACTTTACTTGTACCGACGTTATTATTGAAATTTATGGGTGTTAAACTACTTTTTAAAAATACAATTTTAACAACCTCACAACATTTACACCACAAATCTAGTTTATGTTATGGTAAAACCATTTGAACATGACAATGGAGTTAAGTTACTACCGGCAGTCACATCATTTCACTTTTCACCACAGCGTCACATCAACTTTTAATTTTCCCTCACTCCTGTCACTTTTCACTCTCAATAATCATCACTCCTACACATTTCATTAAAACACTCACTTCTATACAAATATACCTCACTATGTTGCCCCGAAGAAGGATTCAATCCTTACTTTTCACTTACACGCCGCCTTCTCTTTCCAAATGACGTTCGGTGATTAGGTCCAAGACGGCAACCAAGTTCATTTTTTTTTTTTTTTTTTTTTTTTAACAAAAACATTTTAACATAAACCGAAATTTCATTAATAATTAAAATGTTACATAATAATTCTAATAAAATAAAAACATTTCGAAACTTATTAAAACATTACCACACTTATTAAAAATCTAGGTTGTGGCGTGCCTTGATCGAAGCTTTGATTTTCTACATTGTTTCTTGTTGTTGTGCGGGCAAAGATGGGTTGATTGGCGTGCAATAGAATATGATATCTTTATCATATTTCTTTTGTCGATCAAATTCAAGTTTTTCTTGTTCTAGAGCATATTTTTTATCTTCCCTTTCTGATCTCTTTTGCTCCAGCTCCCACTCCTTTTGCCGTTGCTCCAGCTCTTTCTTCTTCAAATCATTGTATCCGTCTGCCATCTCCTTCTTCTGACCGAGTGCCTTGGACTTGATGACTTTCCATTTCTCGGCAACACCTTCCATGTAGGTAGCTTTCGAAAACTACGAAGATTTCTTTTTATTCTTCTTAGCGGTATCACGACCAATTGGTCGATCAGGCACAGACGCAGGCACATCCGAGTGCACATCCGAGTCGGTTGAAGTCCTTGCTTTTTTGCGACCCTCATCTTGGCTTAAAAAAGCCGGCATCTCATTATCCTTCCAAACCGAATGGTCCCTCAAAATCTTCCAACAATGCTCCAAAACAAACAGATGATTACACACTACTTGGTATTCATCACACGCCCGTGTATAAACAGTGAGGTCATTCTCACCACTCCCGTAATTCTTGTAAGCATTGTTGTAAATCGCACAAAATTGACCAACTCTAGAACGAATCCTATTTTTCCACTTGGTAATGATAGAGTTGTACGTTCTTTCTGCACCAACCTCCTTCTCAAAGTAAGTAATGACTTTCTGCCAAAATCCCTTAGCATTTTGGTTGTTTCCCGTTATACTATTCTCGGATACATCACACCAACCATTGCACAAGGCGATCTCTTCTTCTTTTGTCCAAAGCGACGAATCATTCTTGGTTTCTTTCTCGACAACCTTCTTTTTCGCCTTTGTAGCTCGTTTCTTCGGTTTCAGCGGTGACGCCTCTTCTCGACATTCTTCTTCTTCTTCGATCAATGTTAACCGAATCGTTATACGATCCATGAGACGAACCAAGACCGAACCTTGATACTCTTGAGCGGATAACCCGAACCGCCCAACAAAAAATAAGGATTGTTGTATAATTGTTCTTCAAATCAAAACCATCAAGATTGATACGGTTAACCGGAGAATATTGTTGATAATTTGAATATGAAGACGTTGATGAATCCATTGTTGGACGGTACACAGATTCGGGTGAGCCATACATAGATTGGTGGCTTCGACGGGAGTGGCTTTGTTGTTGTTGTTGGATGTTTTGATACGGTGGAACAAATGGACGATTCATAAAAAATGGATTGTTAGTTTGTTGTTGTGGAGCTTGTTGGGATTGATATTCGAAAGCATGGGGTTGGAAATTGATTCTTGGTGAGACACCGGTTAACCGGAAATTCGGATCCGGTGTTAACATATGCGGGAGGTTTTGTGCCAAACGGGGATTTTCGGCCTTTTTGTTGTGGTGTTTTCTTAGACATTTTGATAGAGATAATTATGAGATTTTTTGATAGAGAGAATTGTGAGATTTGTGAGTTTAGTGTGTAAATATAGGGTAGTTTAGTAGTATTTTTATTTTTATTTTTATTTTATTTATTATATATATATTTTTGGATATGCAACGGTTGGATTTTTTCAAACGGTTACATTTGGTTTGTTGGTTGTGGTTTCGATCGTGCACACGATCTATTTGTTTGAGTTGCCCGGCGATCGACATAACCCACAGCAAGATGATCGATTGAAATCGATCGCCTCTTTTCCCTCGATCGAGTCACGATCGACTCTATTGGGGGCAACCTAAATAACTCACATACCAAATCTATACTACTGATAATGCACGAAGGCACCTCACTATTAATTTTAAGACGTACAAGAAATTAAGCATGGTTTACAACACTTTAATGCACCCAATTTTTAGAATTACAACAAAGTAAACATATTGTACAATAAAATAAAGCGTGGTGTCATTTTAAGACCAAAATTCTATCAAAAAACATTAATGCTATTAAAACACCCCTTCACTAAAAATTACAACCATTTAAGCACAATATACAATAGTTGCAACCAATTTTCAGATTTACAACAAAATAAGCATAGTGTACAACAAAATAAGCATGATGTAATTTTCAGACTTATTTTCAGACTTACAACATTAATGCTATTAAAGTGGGCAATGTTATTAATGACTATTACTTACAAGAAAAGAAACATAGTGTACAACACTTTAATGCACATAATTTTCAGACGTACAAGACAAGAAGCATCGTGTACAACAAAACATCACATTAATGCTATTTAATGTCGTCAATTATTTAACTGGTCAATAAATACAATTAATACAGTTATTAAAACACCATTTACATAAGAAATATATAAATTATCAATCATATTGTACAACCAAATAAAACATAATTCCCGCATTAAATTTCACTACTACAAATAATAAAGACATTATATAAATTCAAGCCCGAACGGCAATCTACTAAATGGACTTGAGTCTAATCCAAGCAGACTAAACGGGCTCGAGCCCGAGCGAGACGGCCAAGTGGGTTCGAGCCCAACAGGCATGGCCATACAAAATTTTGATATCTCAGAATTTATTGTTAAAAGAATATAATAAACTAAAATACATTATTCATCGAAAAATTATTTCAGAAACCGTTCTTCGCAACGCCGAAGACTCGCTAAGAATAAATAATAAAAACATTGAAAGTGACCCACTTTAGCACAACTCGATAGCAGTGAAGAGCTCACCTTTGGCCCTCCCTCCCGCCATGACTTGTCCACCCCAAACAAGCTTGTTGCGTGAGGATGGCTTGCTCAAGACTAGTCTTAGCTTCCCGGTTACAACCTATGCTTATTGATATTTGGTACTAACACGAGCTTTTAAATGTTCACGATCAAGTGTATCCTTTAGAGTTTTTAGTAAGTTAAACTCTAAATTCTGCTTATTGTACACCTCGGATATGGGACCTGCTTGTTTAGTTTTTATATTAAGTTACATTAAACTAAATTGTCTGTCTCTGATATATGTTGTCAGTATGTAAATGAATAAATGGTTGTTTGTTTTGATCTTTAATAAAGTGTATGAATTAATAAAATTATTGTTATACCCTTTATTTGAATAAGTGATGATTAGTGGTTAAGAAGTGGAAGGGTAAATATGTAAAAGTAGGATAAAAGTGATGACTTAATATAGAAACATCATTCTGCCGCTTTTCTGTAGGTCATCCATTTAAATTAAGACCAAACAAACACTCAATTAGTGACTTAATTAAATTACCTATTTTATAATTAAAACTCTTTAAGTTATTATCAAACACCACCTTAAACTCATAACCTTGTGGTTGATGAATCAACCGACGAACACATGATAAGTGTATTTATTGTTATGGGTCAATTGCATATATACCCACTAAAACTTAGATATTTGCATATATACCCAAAACATGCTTAAAATGCATTGTACATCATGCAACAAAAACTTATACTATAGGGAAATATGCAAGTTTTTAAGTTTTAGTGGGTATATATGCAATTCCCTCTATTGTTATAATCTTATCTGTTGTACCATGTAACTTCATTTATTATTTCTTTTATTAATTATTTATTTTAATTTTCAGAATGACACCACATTTGAAATCCGACACCCGAGTTAAACCATCCAAGGCAGGTTTCAGGACCGAACCATTAGGACAGACCCGTGAAAAAAAACATATAAAACTCATCGGTTCGCACTAGAAGAATTGTATCATGTAATTAGGTTTATTTCCATTTATAATAACCATGGTATAAATTGATTTCAAACCTATTCATGTGAAAACAGTTATACAAAAGAAAGACTAACAATCACAGATTTTGTTTCTATCGGTTTTAACGGTTAAAAAATCTCAAATACTTGTGACGATGCATGTTTCAAATATTAAAAATTTGACATATACCACAAAATGTTAAAATTCGGCATCGCAATTATTCTTTCAATTTTTAAAATACAAATATCATTTTTTCGATTGATTAAATAATTAGCCAAAGAGATACCATTACCGACACTCCAAATGAATATGACAATAACCTACCATATTTTTATTATTCAATGCAGCCCCAGAATTAGTGTACATTAACCCTTTCCAAAAAAATTATCAACTTATCATAATTTGATTTTGTTCAATATTCTTCAACCAGGTTATTCGGTATGAAACAAATACAATATCATATAATATGGTTTGGGTTGTTTGCATATAATAATTGAAGGCAGATAGCTCCAATTCATGGGACAGAATGTCTTGGGAGGAAACCAATTTGTCAAACAACTACATCCAAATAATTTTGCTGTCATTCTAAAAATCTTAACTAAATGTTTAAATGTGTTGCTTAACCTTGACTCTACACAACTTGACCTAACTCATCAGCTACGAGTTTTGCTTACGCACTTGTAGATTCGATATCGACAGAATTAAGCGACTAGAAACAGAATACGAAGGAAGTTCGATCATAAGTAGTAATGAGAATCAGAGTAGATAGAAAAGGGTTGATCTTGATACTCTAAGTGTATGTGCATGTTACCCCTTAGTCATCTAATAGTTCACACGCATGCATCACCATGGTCCCCTTGCATATGGTCCTAACCACTTCAATTGAGTACCATCAAGTATCAACTCCCTAAGGGTTATGGTTGAGCAAAAGATCTAAGATTTGACTATATCTATTACACTAATTAAGGAAGCCTTTTGCATAAACTTTATGACTTAGTCGAACCAAATACATGTAACGAACCAAGAAACTTGATTTATGCGATGCAACTGTTGGAAAACGAGAGCTGAAGATTTAGATACATCCATCAGCCACTTGGTAAAATTGGACTGAATTGGGAGTGGTAGTTGTGTATAGTAGGAATCAACTTAACAAGGCTTGAAAACTTCATGTTTATGTTGTAGTCTTAAATTCATTGTTCCACACGTACATGTATACTAAGAAGATCTACTTTTCCTGCAGTTCCTAGTAATGTTAACTGTAGAGGCGAGTCGAGCCAAACTGAAATCAGCAAACTATTAGACAATAAAATGAGCAAGATACCTAATCATATTAGGAACTACGTAAACACCAAAGGCCTCTTGGCCCAGCGGTATGTGAGTGCTCAATCAACCTAAAGGTTGTGGGTTCAAGTCGCTCGTTGGAGATCATGTGAGATAAAATTTGTGAGATAGGTGGTGTAGATTGTAAAAAATTGTCGTTTTAAAAAAAATAAAAAATAAAAACTACGTAAACATAATAAAGATAAATATATATACCTTATACATATTTTAAAGGCGAATGATAAAAAAAAGATCATCTTGCCATCATTTCTTTTTGGTGTGAACAAAATTTTTGCTTTTTTGGGTCTTATACTTTCAAATTCATCCTCTTTAGTCAGACTTATGACATTTTTTCTTCGCGAAAAAAAAATTCTATTAGCCAAGAGGCAAAATGTCCAAAATTTCGCAAAATACCCTAAAGAGGATGAATTTGAAAGATATTACCCACAAAAGAAAAAATTTGCTCATACCCACAAAAGAAATTGTCAAGATAAGATTTTTTTATCATTTGCCCTATTTTAAATATTACAAAATACGGAAACCAAAATCATACTTACAAAAAATAAAATTTCATGTTAGAGTTCACGTCATATATTAGTAAAAATTATCTTGTCAAAACAATTACACTTAAACAGCTCGTCACAGTAACTATATATTGTGGTTGACGAGAAGGTTTATCTGTGCATTATGGCGTGATTTAAAATTAAAATTTATTTGACGTTAATGTAAATGTTATATCCATATCAAATTTATTTTGACCTACAAATATAACATTACATTAAAATGTTAAATTTTACAAAATTATTGCATCTAGTTAATCATAACAAGTATTAGCCGCGGTCATGAATATTAAACTATGATATACTTTATTTAACTCTTGGGCTATGTTTATGAATTTCTAATAACAATTATGGAAAGGAAAATGCTATTTCCTCTTACAAATTCTTCCTACTTATCCTTTTAATCACAAGATTCTGACAAGTGTCAAAACTGACGGTTTGGATGTAGAGAGAGAATGAGTGGAAAAAAATATATAATATTGCTGTGTGTGTAGGAGGATTAGTTTTAACAATGCTCTTATGGAAATTAACGTTTGATTGTTCCTTTGCCTCATGGTTCTCGATGAAAAAAGAAGTGACACGAGATTGTTATAGTGTTATTATTATCTCGGCTCATTGTTAGCTTGACGGGAGACCTAATCTCTTTGTCAGCAAAATATACATGTGAGATTTGTAAGACTTTTTATCATTCGGATGATCGGTGCCCTAAGAAAGCTAAGGTCGTACAACAAAATTCGGTTAGGAATGATGGTTTTGTGGAGGTGACTCGTAACAATAGGTAAGGGAAGCAAGTTTTTAAACCAAAACATATTGATGGGATTTAGTTACATAAACCAAAGACGAGTTTTTACTACCGCCCTATTACCAAACCGACAAATGGGAATGGTATTGCTTCTACATCGAATTCTAAGGAGCAAAATGTCACGGACTTGTCTCTACAAGGTCTTCCGTGTGGCACTTAGTCTCGACTAAGCTCATCCTTGCTCGAATACTCAACAATGTATGCAACTAAGAAAGCTTCAAAGAAAGGAACAAGTGGGATATAAAGAACACCTTGTATTACTAGAGAGCTTTACAAGATTGCTTACAAGAGAACTTCTTGGATGCCTTGAACAAATGAGACCTCCTCTATTTATACTAGTGAACTAAGCTATGTACAAATTCTACACACTTCCATGGTAGGAAGATTCTAGGACTTTCATGAGCTTCTAGGGCTTCCATGAGGTTCTAGAGTTTCCTACATCTTCCAACATCTTCCAAAGGGTTCTAAGATCTTCCAAGCTCATTCAAGAAAAGTGTGGAACAATCCGGAATCCCTACCAACCTCGAAAATAATCGTATCAAGTAGGCGGGTCGTGACAAAAAATACCCTTCTTCGTCTAAGGCTTCAACTTTGCATAATAATAATGAGAAGGCAAAACAACCTTTTGACTGAAGCAAGGTACAACAACAAGATGATATTAATCTTGTGTCCTAAAGGAATTCCTTTAATGTTTTAATGAATAAAGATAATATTTTTGATGTTGGTAATACTATTGGGATGTCTAATGATGTCATTGAAAGTACTAGGTCGGATAGTGAAAATGTATCTGGAACGAATAATAAGAATGATAGTAGAGGTCATAATCATGAAAGTGATGATGAAGTGTTTGAAAATGTGAATGACTTGGTTGATGATGCTCGGAAGAAGGCAGAGGCTGCTTTCAAAAAGATACTCAGGAAGACTGGTATTTGGGTGGAGGGGAAGGTGGACTCTCCTAAAAGAAAAGTAGCTTTCTCTCCTGGAACGAAGGTTCACCTCTTTGTTAGGGATGATATGGAATTCGAAGACTAGTTTGTGTATGTAGTTAGTGTGGTTGTTTTGTGGCATGTCACAAATTATCTAGTAGGTGTTCAAGTGGTTGCTTGAGGTTAATGCGGTATTTCAGACACATTTAATTGTACTTAACTGTTTTTTAATGTAATATATTTTACCGAGGAAACCCTTTAAAAAAATAACATTAATCAACAAACGTTACTATAAATAAATCAAAATAAACTCTGTTGGTAATATCAAAGTTTGTGAAATTTAGTCGCGGTAACTGTTGACATTGTAAAATAAGTTTTCCAGGACATTCATATCGTTACGGGCAACATTTGTTCTTTGACTAAGAGCATCGATCATTATCATTGTCGCTGGCTTCTTGTTGCTATCATTGTATATTGCGTTTTTTTGCAAAAGATGAATTATATTATTAATAAGCACAAAGCCTCTTACATCAATAAGACAAAAGAATAGACATGCCTATTATCTACAATACTAATCAAATCGAGCTAAAACAACTATACCTCAGACAACACTAAGCTGTTATCTCAGACAACAAAACATCACAATGTCAGATACTACATTTCAAGAAGCCTGTAACAAAAATATCCAATTTACATATTCAAAGCAGCTTCAAACCACCTTTGTTGCACCAAATCATCTAACTACATTTCCACTTCACTCTCCCACCAAAACCATTCAACTCGCATCCACAATAATCAAGGTAGGAAAAGAGAGTGGCTTCGTTAGGAACCCATATCCCTTCCAAGTCAGGGGCTATACTAGTTATACTACATTTCCATCTCAAAAATGGTTTCACATAACTGAAAACACACACCGTGTTAGTGTTAAGCAATGTCAACTCAAACAATGAATTACTCTCGGTAGCAATCAATCTACCGTGAAAGTAAAGTGAGTTAAAACATTATCTTCTTGGTAGTTTTGGCATGTTAAGAATAAAGCCAATTTATCAAATTACATGAGTTTAAATGGGGATATGCATAAACTAAAAGTTCAATCCTTTTACATATTGTTTGGTTAATAAAGAGTGATATATATTTTTAGTAAGATCAGATTACTCCTTTTCCACTTCAACTTGCACCAAGGTTGTCTTGGATTTTTATAAAACAAGTGTTTAATACCCGCCGCTCCGCGGCGGGAGTTTTCTGATACCGTGTTTTGTGACTGTCAATTGCGATACTTTTATACTACAGTCCACCGCCATTTCAATATCCAAACGCATCGATTTAAGCCCTCGTTTCAACATCCAAAATCCACCCATTTAAGCCGCAACGCACCCATTTCATCCCATTTAGCGACCAAATGCACCTACGCCAACCATTTTTCAAAGATCTATATCCATCTTTTCACCCCGTGTTGCACCACCGAACATCTACATTTCAGCCCCAAGAATCGACTGCGGTTAGGCGATGGCGGATTATAAGTTAGCGGCGTTCCATAAAATCGTTAGAGTTGCATTTAAAATTGAGCCATGAACTAATGCATATTATGGATTAAAGATTGAAGGTATTACTATATATGGACCTAGAACCATGAGCTTATGACCGTTGGTTTATATGTATACAATTTATAAAAAAAGGAAAAACTTACTTGTCACTAGTGATGTGGCCAAAGGTCATAGTTGCAAACATTTGTGTTTAGTACCATTTGCGCTTAAGGGCTTGACGAATATAAAATTGTACATGGCATTTGGTTATACCTTGAGACACATCCGCTACCGCCTTTTGCAACTTGCATAGCGGGCCGATCGTTCTGGCATTAGCCGTAGGACTTTGAAGACATATTCCAAACTAAAGAAGTTGCAACAACTCTGCGCGTGCTACCGCTTTGAAATCAAGAACCACCGGTCCAGATCAGATGTATTCCCAATGTCGATACAAGATAGCACAAAACATTGGTAATTGACAATGGGAAATATAGTCGCAACCTTTAAGAAAAGATATTCAAGAAGTGTTGTAGCCATCAAGTTCGTTGTTGCCATGAATCAACTTGTTGACAATAACAGTACCTCCGACCGGTCCACCGATGTCAACATGTGGTGACCAAGTAAGTACCAACGCTTCCAACATCGTCTGACGACACTTACACCCACATGTTCATACCGGTGGATGACCTGGTGGATGAGCATGGTCAATGTGTTCATCGATCCCCAAACCTGCCCGATCTCTTTGTGTTGTTTCCTATTCACTATCGTTTAAAACAATTAAGTACTCAAAACAAATTAATAGTGAACAATGACTGAAATTAACATAAGTAAAGCACACTGAGTAATTTTCAACATTATATTCTTTATTAGAAATGAATAAAAAAGAATAAGTTACTCAAGTACTTATGAACAAGATTGGGATTGAAATGACAAAGTTTAGTAACTCTCTCTAAGCTCGAGGCTAAGTCCGAGCACAACTACAAGTACCCACCGAGCTATCTCGTGGATTGTTGTATTTGGAGGAGTGAAAGATGGCTTCATGTGTGTGTTTTACAATTCACAAGCTTAATCTTTACACCTCCGTCATGCTATTTATACAAGTATGAGTTTTAACTCTTTCCTAAGTGACAACCGACATCTTCGTAAGACAAAATATCGATGTATTTTGTCTCATTCTAAAGACTATTTTAGGTAAGAGACAAGACCGCTTTCCTAAGGTCGGTGATGACATTGAGCTCGATCTTTTCCATTCGTGGAAAGTTGACTTTGGTTGATAAGGACTTGCCTTATCCGATTCAAACTTATCCCGCCTCTTCCCGCTCATTCTCCGCCTTTATATCCTTGATCTTCTACTTGAGTTTGTCTTCGTAAGTAGTTGGAGAGAGTCTTAGAGATTCAAATGAGTTATTGTCATTACTCACCGAATCCATCATCTTCTTCTTGACTCCGCCTTCACCCTTTAAGTTCCGCCTCATCGAGTGGAGAGACTTCTTCTTTGCCTCTTCTCGAGCGTCCTCGAAGATGGCTCACCGAGACTATGCACTCAAGGACTGTTAATGTTTAACGGACTAAGCACTTCGGTTATTTTCTATTCAAATCCTAGATTAAGGGGTATTCTCAACCCAGCAATCTCCCCTATTTGATATACAAATAGCCTAAGTGTTTGATCGTAAATCGAGCAAATGGCTTCTTCTTACATCGAATGTACTAATGAATACAATAAGGAACACCAATATTTTAACAAAACATACATCGCTTATTGATCAAATTACAAGGTTCCTATCACTAGTACAAAAGATAATGAAAATGATGTCAATCAAGATGGATCCCCGCCAAGATTTACTTTCTTGGTGATGAGTGTTTCTCTGTCGTGGTGCTCTCTTATCTTGGCGCTTAGGTCAAGATGTAACCCGACATTGGCGAGAGTCCGAATTTGAGAGGCCACCGGTATGTAGCTCAAGATTGCGCCCACACCTGCTCGATCAATGTCACTTCATCTTTGAAATGCTGGGTTTCCATAGACATCAATGTGGAATAGCCCTCTTCGTGATTTTCAATCACCGTAAAGTTCACAAACTTTACACCTTCGTGCAACTCCCTATTACACTCCAGTCCAGGCACTTTAATCTCAGGTTGGAACTCAACTCTTTTCCTTTTGCCAGTGGATGATTGTGGTTGAGGTCCTTGAGGTGCCAATAAGGTTGGATGAATCCCCAGTTGCATTGGCGCTTGCCTCAGTCTTTCATACCTCTTACTGAGCATTTTCATCAGCTCCTTAACCACCGCATTCCCTTTTGTCTCTATGATTGGACCAAGCTCATCGAGTTCCAAGGGTGTCATCCTAGGCCCAAGATTCCACGCCATTGATGAGGAAGCCTTAGCCATATTGGTCACCTGAGCATCCAAAGAGCCCAGTGTTGTCTGAATAGACTGGACCGAAGATTGAAGACCCTGAATATTGGCAGATTTCAGCATGTTGATAAGGTCAGTAAGGCATGAGGAATTCTTCAAGTAAGCCTCAGTAGCTTCCAACAATTTTGAGTTGAGTGCTGGGTCTTCTTTGACAGATTCCCTGATCTCATCAATCTAGGTCCCACAACCCTGAAGATGTTTGAGAAATTTAGCCAAGTTATCATCCAATCTGTGAAGGTGCTCATACATAAGATCTCTGTGTTCATCAGTGTTAGCATTGAAGGTGAGCACATCGGATTTAAGATCGGCATAACTGGTAGCAGCCTCAGTGTATTGATCCCACATTTGGTCAGTGACCCCAGAGTATATCTTCCTTGAGGCTTTGGTGATCCACATGACTAGCTTCCGTTCAGTGATTGGAAGAATGTTATCATAGCGGCTAAATTCACCAGAACTGGATGATGAGGAGTCCGAGTCATTGTCTTCAGGTTGAAATGGTGACTCGATGCTCATGGGATCGCCGAGGTTCTTGTTCGATTGAACCTCAACATCCACTTCTTCCCTAGCGATAAAATTTCATCTTCACTTTCAGCAGTTCATCATCGGAAAGAGTATCCCCGTAATATCAACCATAGTTAACAAAGTGGGGTTGATGGCTTCCATATCGTGGTGGTATATTTCCTCGAGTCTTTGTCCCCGTTGACCCTTCGAGACATCGGTGGGTGTTTCCAGATGCCTTCTCCTCGAGTCGATTGGTGGTGGGTTCGTATCGGCGGGTTGTTTCTTTCCCTCCGAGTCCTTGTTCCCTAAGACCCACGAGACACCGATGGATTTTCCCGCACCTTTAGCGGAGTCGGTGAAGGTGATATCCATATCGATGGGTTGTGTAGTTCCTCCGAGTCTTTGGGATCATTCAAGGTGCCCTCGACAAAGGATGTGATTTGCTAATGTCATCATTGGGCGAGTGGAAGGCGCTCCCTACCAAATGGGTTGTTTGTTTCCTACGGATCTTGGGGAGTAGTAGTTGGGACCAAGGGCACCGATTGTGATGTATAAGTGTCATTCATTGTCACCGGGTGGATGATGATTGGCCTCCAGTGGGTGTCGATCGGTCTTAGGTCTTCTTTGCCTTTTGGCTAGTGCTCTGAAGCCTCGTGGCCCCGAGACTTGGGTTTGGTCTTAGTCCCACCGAGACTTCCCTTTCTCTTTTAGGAGCGGGGTTTGAGACATCAATCCTCCGATTGTTTACTGACAATCATATGGGACGTCAATACAATATCAGTGACTTAGGATGGGTCCTTTTGAAAATTTGAATGACTTAGGATGCCAGGTAAAGCACACAATTTTTCTTCCTGTGGATAATTGCAACCCAGTAACACTTGCAGAGCACATGAGACAAACCTAGGATATGAAATGTATTTCGTCCTAGTTTTGCTCAGTAGCTTGGTTACGAGATCACTGTAAATGATCTCCCCAATGTTGACATTGACCCCATTCATCAAACAGTAAGCCATCATCAACTGAATAGAGTTAACTTGTTTATTTGATGAGTAGTTCCCACCGAGAACCTGAATTACAAAAGTGAATAGGATCTTCCAAGCCGTGGGAAATGAGTTTTTGGTGACTGGGGTCTTGTCCAAAAATTTTGGATCCAAAACTATTTGTTTTAACCCATCCTTCACTGTGGTGGGTTCAGGATGGGCAACATAAACTCCCTTGTTGTAGACTAACCCTGTTGAGGTGCAAAAAGTTTTGTAATCCATGGTGACTAACCTTTCCTCATTAAAAAGACTAAACTTAATGAGATACTCCCTGAGAGGTCTTAGGTCTGTCTCATTAGTTGCGGGTGTCGGGTCATAGGCCATAAGTGTGCCCAAACTCCATGAGGAGATTTTGGTATACAATTAAGGGACATTGAACAAAGGCCTTTTCAAGGGCGATTATACAAAAATTTCATAATGTCCTTGTAGGTCGGGATAGTTTGAGGATATTCAAAATTGCCTATGACATTATTGGTTTTAAATTCAACATTGGTAAGATCCCCTACCCACTAAGGTGCAAACTGGAGAGATTGTGTTCTAGCCATTTCCATTAGAAGATTTTTAAGGTTTTGAAAGAAAGTTTGAGCTAGAACAATCAAAGAGTGTTAAATCTCTCAAGTTTGTGATGATAAACTTTTTGTAAATGTTTTCAGAGGAGGTTTTTCAGAAAAATATTTAAAGAACACAAAGATTTCTGGGTTTGAAAGAGATTTTGACAGAGTTTTGTTAGCAGAAATCTTTTGTGTGAGTTATAAGGATTTTGTGAGGGGTATTTATAGGGTGTTGAGAGGGTTAGTTTGTGCATAGTTGTGGATTTGTAAAGTCGGTTTTGAAAACGTTTTGAATTTCACATTTAATGCCACCTCAACTATCCACAAGAAAATCCCGTTTTCAAGGAAAGCAATTGCAGCAGTGCGATAAAGTGCACTTTTGCAAGAATAAAATATCCACATGATATTTTATGTGTGAGGAGGCATTTAATGCCAAGTGGGATGAGGTGGGTATGAGGGACCCCTGACAGTAAGATACAAAGACATATATTCCTATATTTAATTGGTGTGATTTCCAACCTAGGACATTTAAGTAACTAATACTTGATGCATTTAGTTACTCATTCAATGCTCAATATCTAGAGTCAGGGTCCCTAAATGAGTCTTACTCATTCAGTGAGAGGTTGTTTTGTGAGTTTCATTCAGGGAGGAGGAACCATTTCAGAGAAAGACTCACTGAGATTGGTTTTCGATACATGACATTCAATGTCAAGCATTCCCAATTCGCCTTTCGGTCTCAAGGTAGGTTCATCCAAGGGTTTGGTGAAGATATCGACAAGTTGATATTCGATGGGGATGAAATGAAGTTCTATGTCTCCTTCATTATGTGATCCCCGTGAAGTGATATCGATATCAATGTGTTTGGTTCTTTGATGAAGGACAAGGTTGTTGGAGATTGTAATGGCACCGGTGTTGTCACAGTATAATGGGTACCATTTTGTAATGGATGTCATAGTCACCGAGTTGACTTTTCATCCATAAAACATTGGCACAACATCCTGCAGAACAACATACTCAACCTGCGAAGACATAGCCACCGATTGTTGCCTTTTAGTACTCCAACAAACTAGTTTTCCTCCAAGGAATTGACAGACCACGATGTACTTTTTTCATCCATGTTGCGACCAAGATAATCAAAGTCGAAATACCCTTTGAGATCAAACCCGAGCACTTTGGATAATAGTGTCCAAGGATTGGGGTTCCTTCTGTACCGAGTATTCTTTTGGCTGCAGTGAGGTGGGATTCTTTGGAATTGACCGATATCTTGCTATTGGATGATCGAGAATTGTATGTCCAGTCCAGAAGCGATTAGATACATCGGTGAGCCAACAATCCTCCGAAATGGGTTTAATTGATGACTTGCCGGTGAGATCGTGTCCAAGGTTGTTAGGAGGGACCATTGATGTCTTCACTAAGGTGCATCGGATATCTCATATTTCTTCAAGAGATTTCTTGTGTATTTCTCTTGATGATGGAGATTCCTTTATTAGTTTGTTCGATTTGTAGTCCAAGGAAGTATGTGAGTTCACCCATCATGCTCATTTTAAACTTCTTTGTCATTAGTTTTCAAACTATTTGCAAAGAGTGTAGTTTGTTGAGCCAAAGATGATGTCATCAACATATACTTGGACCAATATCACATCTTGTTTTGTCCTATAGATAAACAATGTGTTGTCTATCTTTCCTCCGACAAACTTGTTTTGAATCGTGAAGGCCGAGAGAGTTTCATACCATGCCCAGGAGCTTGCTTTAGTCCATAAAGGGCTTTATCAAGCTTTGGATATAGTAGTCGAATTCACTACTCTCAAAGCCCGGAGGTTGTTTAAATACACATCTTCCTTGAGTTCACCATTTAGGAATGCACTCTTTACATCCATTTGGTAAACTTTGAACTTCATGTAAGTAGCATATGCAAGGAAGATTCGATGGCTTCCATTCTTGCAACATGAGCAAATGTCTCATCATAGTCAATGCCTTCTTGTTGATCGAACCTTTGGCTACAAGTCCGGTTTTGTTTTAATCACGATGCCATTTTCATCGGTTTGTTTATGAAAACCACTTCATTCCTATGACAATGACATCCCGAGGACATTTGATCAAGTTCATGACCTTGTTTTTATCAAGTTGTTGAAGTTCTTTTGCATGGCTCGAACCCGGCTTGGGTGTTTTAGAGCCTCGATGACACTTTTGGGTTCTATATCCGATAGGTAATCAAGATATAGACATTCATTGGTCAAGCTGCGCTTAACTTAGCGTACCATGCTTCTAGTGAGCATGCCCTCAGTGGGTTCACCAATGATGTTTACAAGCTCAATATCCTGAGATTTTGTCCACTTACATTGTGGTCTAGGATCTTTGCTTGAAGATGTCACTGGAGACTCAGGAGTGAGCTCAGGTGCGTGAACCACAAAATCATTTAGAACATTTGTTGAGATGTCTTGTTCAGGTTGGGGTTCATGAATTACAGGTTCCTGAACATTTGGTTTAGTGTTACCTATCCCAACAGGGACTGATTGATTATCAATGAGTTCACTGATAGTTGGTTGTGACTGGTTGTGAGGCAAGACATAATATGAGATGTCAGCATCATCTTGGTATGAGGAATTGATTTCAGTGTTATACTCATCAGGAGGATATCTTGATGAGTTATCAATTCCTATTTCTCCATCGAGGTGTTGGTAAACCCGATACTTTCGAACTTTCATCAAAGGTGACATGAAAGGTTTCCTCAACTTGTTGTCTCCTTGTGTTAAATACCACAAGGCTTTGGAGATCGTTGACTAACCTAGAAAGTATCCATCATCGACCTTAGCATCAATTTTCCTAGATGATCCTTGTGGTTATGAATAAACACAGGACATCTAAACACTGAAAGTAGTCGATATCGTGAAGTATACCTTTGAATATCTCATATGGGGTTTTGTTATGTCTTTTGACAATGATTGACCTGCTTTTGAGTGTAACAGTCGCTTTTGACCGCTTGACCGTAAATGCTTTGAGAGGTTGAGCCATTGAACATGGTTCTTGACCTCAATGAGAGTTATGTTTTCCTTTCGACCACCCCATTTTGTTCAAGGGTGTAGGAGATGAAATTTTTGGGAGATTCCTTTCATCACGTAAACTCTCAAGCTCATTATTTCGAACTCGTAACCATTGTCGGTTCTAATTTGTTTAATAGTAATGTCATTCGGTTTTCAATGTTCCCGATGAATGACATTATAGTGTCACCGCGACTCCTTTTGGAAAGAAAGTATACCCAAGTGTATCTTGAAAACTCATCAACAATGACAAGTGTATACTTCTCATCTTTGGATTGATCTAGGACTCGATGTGTCCAAAGAGATCCATGTGCAAGAGGTGAAGGCAACTTTGATGGAGAAATTTTGTTTTGTTTTGAAAGATGCTCTTTGATGTTTGCCTTTTCACAGTGAGCATGGTTTATCTTTTGCAAATACCAATGATGGTAAGCCAAAGGCCTTGTTTTGTTTTGCGGGTTGTTGATGTTTTGAAGTTTAAGTGAGAGAGTCTCTTGTGCCACGCCCGGTTGATAGTTTCATGGCTCGTGTTAGGTCACTAGTTTTACAAACACAAGTTATAGAGAAAGAGATGAAGGCGATTGAACAAGTAAAACCACACACACACACGAGATATTATGACCGGTTATGAATAAGATGTATGTGAAAGAAAACTTGAACAACCAACCCTCAAGTGAGGGTTATTACATTGTTTATATAGGCAAGGAGCTAGGCAACACCCTCTCCTTCCCTATTCCTTATTGGGCTTGGGCCTAAGCTTATGGGCCTTCTACATAAGCTTGACCTTAAACAAACATAAAGGCCATAATAAAGCTACCTATTACATATGAAATATAAATACTTGAAATATCGCTTAGAGTGATTCCAACAATCTCCCTCAAGTATATATGAATGTAAACGGTGAAGGCGTTGATGTAATAGTAGTCGTGACGCCTTCCGACATTCTTCTTTCTTGTGAGAGGAATTGTCTTGATTCGAACAATCTCCCCAAAGGTAGAGATAGTTATCTTTGAACGCTTATGCTTCGACGTCATCTTTAACTTTGTTCTTTGATCATTGTTCTTTGTGGTGAAAGTGATAGTATGTTGTTGTCTCGCATCACCGCTTCGTGTCGCTTTCACGCTCCAAAGGTTCCACGCCATTCTTCAACATGCTCACACGCCTTTGACGCTGGAAATCAATATCGATGAAGTTCTCGTAAGTCTTTGACTTTGTAGATTCTTTGATTGATGAAGAATCATTCGACCGCTGTGTTGCATTCAAATAGAACTTCCATTAGTGATGATGTTGGCGTGAGCATGAGAAGAATCAAGACGATCATTCCGCCCCGAGCTTCCATAAGAAGAAAACATTTCAAACGGTTAGTAATAAGCGGTTTCCGACTTACAAGTTTGAACTTCGAGAGTGTTAACAAAGATAGTGTGAAAACACAACTCTAATTTTACAAAGGCCGCTCTCGAACCGAGTCCCACAAGTGAGATAACGCGATGTACCAAGTACATCTACAGCTCGATGAGTCGCCGAGGTACACCAAGCATCACCTCACGATCAGACCGCTTGAGACACACCCGCGAATCCACGGGAGTTACCGGCGACCGCCGCCGTGGTCGTTTGATGTTGACCCGGCAGAGTTTCCATTCAATCACCGAGGATCACAGATGTGAACCTCTCATAAATGTTCTCGACAGATTGCTAAGATCCGTGAAGGACTCGATATGAACCACCGATAATCTTATTTGTTGATCATCAAGTGATTAAATGTCAAGTGTTCCTAAGAGATCTTTTGATGAATCTCGTGGCTCTAGACTCAATAGTGCTTTGGTTTTCCCGAGCGGAGACTAGGAGAGGGTCTCCTTCTTCAATACCAATGATCTCTAAGAGAAAGCCAATAGTTTACGAGGGTTCCCCGTGAGAATGAAACAAGCTTCGCTGAGAAAACTTGAGTGGCTAAGAAGGTTTAGTGCATGCGCCACCGGGTCCATGACGACTTTTAATCTTCAATACCGGTGTCACTAAGTGACAACCAAGAGTATATGAATTGAACCCGTGTCCGCCCTAAGTTGAATAACTGAGGGCTATTTCTTTTCACCCTTTACTTTACATTTCTTTTGATTCTTCAACTCCTTCTTTCTCCGATTCTCATTTTCTCCTTTTATAATCATTCCTAAGGACTTCTAACACTAACTAATGGTAGTGTCCTTGGTAGATCCCTCCGCTCAAGCGGATCATAGGACTGTTATTCCTAACCTTAGTCACCTTATAACTCCATGACTAACCTATGTTTGCCATTAAAACCACTCGCTTGTGAAAATATCTCTCAAAGGGTTTGTTAATGAAAACATGTTTGAACCACAATGAGAGATGATGTTTTGCATAAATACCCCTCCACATGTGCTTAATAGATTTAATGGTTAAATGCACAAAGAGGAAAGAGCGCGCTTTTGAATTGATCCACTCAAGATAGACAATCCCCGCGAGACACGGTTACGTTGAATAGTTAAAGAGTTACATTGTCGCCTTTTAGGTGACAACTAGCTCTAATAACTACCTTGAAGGTGTAGACAAACCTCGAAAGGTTGTCATACCCGCCGAGTTCATGTCTATCAAGAGTTTCTCGAATGGTACTTTCTACTTGGACAAGTCCTTTCATGAGACACGCTTACATTACTAGCGAACTAGCTTGAAATTATTACCCGTCCAGACAAGTCTTTTCGAGTTACTAACAGCTTTAGTACCGCAATTCGCTGGTTAAGTCCGAGGTACATGATTCATTTGCATTTTGTACAACATATTTTTTATCACACAATTTTCTCCCTCAAAAATGGCATATAAAATGTTATTTTGAACGCTTGAGAATAAATATGACCATTTTGAGTGTCATGGGAAGATGACCACTATGAACAATTTGTGAACAAAGTTTTAAATCAAATACCCCTCAACTAGTGATATAAACGGTTGAGGTTTTGAAAATCATATGGGAAGTACTTGTGTTTTGAGCAAAACCTTGAAAAATGAAAGGTTTGATAGGTTTTACTCAAAATAAGAAGCTTTCCTCCTTTTATAAGGATTGTGGCACCGAGGCGCACTACGTGGTCCTTTCTTGACAATTACGGGTTGTACATCGTTATGTGTGCACAAGCCATTGACATATATAATCACACATCCAAAATTATATGAAGGAAGCAATTCAAGGGGTACCAGAAGTGCAAGTGATGTTCCTGTGAGTGCATGTATGCTGAAAGCCGGTGATGTTTCTCCGGTCGACCACCAACATAGCTCTCCAATCGTCTCGAATCGATCCTTTCGAACAACCGCTCATCAATCATGGTGATGATTCGCCTCACATCCCTCCTTTCCCGAGAATTCCAGCTTAGAGACCCAACTTTCAGCGATATCCTTCAACTCAGACGCCAATCCATCCCTAACCATCTTCAAGGTATGATCCCGACTTGTGGAGCTCACTACACGCCATTAAGCGCTTTGAAGTTCACTATGGTAAACAACGCCAAAGGTTTGTCGATGAGTGTATATTGAGGTAGTTGGTTAAGATCGGAAGAGTAAGCGTTGAGGAGTGAGGTTGACACGCGTCGATAAGATTCAACAACCATCCGGATATCTTCAACACGCTCTTTGATCACGATGCGCCTAATGAAGATGAGAAGTGACTTGATAAATTCACGCTGAACTTCAATGAGAATTGTCTCATACGACCGCACTTTGGCAAGGTACATGTCTTCGATGTCGCTGAGGACAAGTTCTCAAAGTCACCCTCGAGAATCCATAGTCCTGCTCATCTTGTCGCTTGACTATGATATTCTTCAAGAATGTGTAGTCCCACTTAGACTTGAGATCAACGTGTTTGATGGCCACGATGTCCTTAGAACTATACACCGCGTGTTGAGACTTCAACCAGCAACAGAGTAGATTCTTCGCGCTCGTGCCAATGATGAATCCCATACAATGCATCTTGGTCGTATGCTTGCACGCTGTCGAAAACAAGTGATTTGCACGCCTCGATAGCTATGCGCTTGAGTAAATAGTCACTGGAATGGAAGAGTCAATGATGTAGCGATTTTCGCGAACCATCGCTACCGTAAGAGAAAATCCGTGTCTCGTTAAAAAGTATCGGAAGGGAATCCGTGGTTCGTCCGCCGGCCAATGGTCGGTAGGGGTTTGGTCCAATCGTGTAGTATGGAGGGTTGTCCCTTGTGTGAAGTCAATGTTTGCTTCCGGATTGAGCCAATCCATGTTGTTAGACATAGCTCGAGCGATGTTCTCAAGATGATATTCGACCGAGGGCGCTTTCGAGTCGTCTTGTAGAAGTTGAAACGCTTCATTCTTGATTCGCTTCAACTCGATTTCGCCATTTTCTTCACATGGAACTTTTCTTGCAAAAGTTTTATGTGCTCCAATGTAGAACCGCTCACCAAGTCTTGACCTTCATCGTAGGAGTTTGATTGACAAGTGTGGAGAACCATTCAAACTCTTCGGTTTTATCGTCATCTAGCCATGATACGACTTCAGTCGAGTCGCCTTCTTCTTTTTGGAAGGCCTTGATGATGATAATGGTTTCGCACTTGTTTGGGTGAGGTGGGTTGTTGTCGGGCTCAAGGACCTCTTCATCGTCACCACCCGTATACTCAAAGTAATCACCGCTTTATGAGTCGGGGTGGTAACTCGGAATCGTCCCGAGGTTTATCAAGAGAAGACCGAGGTGGAGGAGACTTTGTTGAGAAGAAACCGTGGTGGAGGAGGTGGCATCAAGTAGATTCACCGCATCGCTTCGACGCTTAGGTGCGAGTCCTTGTCCTTATCATCGCCATCTCTTGATCGTTTGGGTTGATCGGTCGACTCCTTGCATGATGATCCGAGTTGAAAATCAAGTAGATTTTCAAAAATTTAGCTTCATCCGGTAAACGCTCCGCATCGCTTTGACATTTGCATCACTAGTTTAGCGATTAACCCGTATTCGTAGAGATCGCCTTCTTTGGCCATTGTATGTTTAACCAATGCGACGATGTTAGGAGTGAGTTGTCCGAAAATACTTCTAGTCACACCGGGACAAGGTCGAGAAGAAACTTGTGGTATGATCTCTGTCGCCTTCTCCAGCCTTTTGGACTTTAGGAACGATATCCCAAGGTACTTGTTAGTGTAACCTTCGATCATTTCGCTCGCCTCCTCTTTACGATGACTCTTCATGAACTTCGAACAAATTCCTTTTTCTCCATCTTGTCTTTCTCATCATTTAAGCATCGAATTTGGTCAAGAAACCAATTCGCTTTTCTCAGAAGTATGTCCTTCTTTCGACTTGTTGGACAACTTTCACAATTCTTTCATGAGTCCGAGAAATCCAAGATTTGTGGTTTCTTCACGGATTTGGATGATGATCCGTTGACTTCGCTGATGGTGGTGGTGATGAGTGAGATGATGAGTCCGATGATGATGAGATGCAGGAGACTTGGGGTCCTTAGGCGGTTCAAAGTTTCCTTCGCGATCGTGGGACCGCCTGTAGCAACTTGTCATAATCATCATCTTTATCTTTCTCGACTTCTCGCCTGTGGTTCTCAAACTCATATACGATAGTATCCTCCACAGTCGTTGTTGTTGCAGAAGAGTGGTGGCACCGCATCCCTTACCGGTCGATTAACCGATCGATCTCGGTGAGGAGTGGCAAGACCACTTGATCCTCCGGGCCACCCATTTGATCTTTAGCAAATTCTTCACCTTTTGAAGGTGTCTCGACGCTGTGAAACTTCTTCCCGTATGATTGATCCAGCTTGCTCTTCTTCATCTTCGTAGCTTTCATCATGTGACACAAGTGCGAGTCTTCCTTTTCCTTTATTAGTTTGAGGACTTGGAGGTTTTGGCACCGAGGATTTTCATCCTTGCGCTTCGTAGTATGTGATCTCTTCATCCGTGTCAAGAGCATCGAGTCCTCGCCCCGAGCTGCCTTTATGGTTCGTGTGAAGGGATCGGAGTGGCTTCCCGAGAAGGAACTTTTTCTTAGGGGTAGGTTTCTTTGAATAGGTTTCTTCTTTGGAACATTCCTCCGACTATCTCGAACTTGTGACACTTCCAAGACTTCCTTTCTCGGTTCTCCTTACAGTGTTCCGTAAGATTTTTCGTCGAGATGACCAACTTTGCCTTGTCTCGACCGCTTCCGATACCTTTTGTACGCTTCGAGCTTTCGACATCTTCGCTAGAAGGAAATCTGCAAAGACAAAGACCTTGTTTCTTTGTAGACGCTTCCTTGATTCCGACAGATAGAATAGGTTCCACAACATATCGTGATTGTCGGGGTCATTGAGCCTCTTGGGAATATCGTGATGAAGTCCAAGTGCTCTCTCGATCAACAATTTAGTATATCCGATGTAGGAATCTTTGAGCCAAGTTTGTTGAGAAATGACATCATGTCATCCCAAATCGAGCTTCGATAGCGATGTGTTTCATGTTGACCAATGCCCAAAATATTTGCGCTCCATGAGCTTAGGGTGCTCATAGTCACCGCCACGACCGTAAATGACTTGGTGATGATCATGTAGAGAGTTCTCCGTGGTTGAGGAATACTCTTAAGCTCTACGTGAGAATGCTTGGTGATTACTCCGTAGCCTCGCCATAACCGATATCGATTAAGAATTGAGAGTGAGCTCTTCAACAGTGTGGCATATAGTTTGGTTGGATCGACTTCAGAATTAGGAGAACAACCCTTAAGTCTCGCAGTGTAATGGTGACTTGTTTGTGATTCGAGTCACCGTCACAAAGAATCCGTCCTTTGACCCTTTCCATAGTGTTCCGTAACTGCTGGATGTAGATCTCGTGAACAGCTTGCAGAGTGAGTGAGCATGTTCGATACGGATGAGTCCTCGTAATATCAATAGCAATTAGACACGAAGATTCCGAGCAAGTAAGGGTGTCAAAGTCAACACGGAGATTGTTCTTTCCTATCTTCATTGGATAGCCATGAGGATAGATATCGCAATGGAGAGAACTTCGATGCATCCACATTCATTTGTTCAGCCATGTTGTGATCTGAAATAACATTAGCCAAAAGAACCAACATATCGAAAGACATAATGTTAGTCAACATAAGGTCTTATTGTCTAGTTATTGAATGTACAGTGTCAATGATTGTTACGAGTCCTAAGTCACTTGTATGTTCAATAGTTCAATGAAGTAGTGAAATGTTTCGTGAGTTAGTTAACTTTAAGTTTTAAAGTTTATTTTATCACTTATTGTTCACAACATATCAAACAATTTAAGTATATTAGTGACATTATTGGATTCGTGACGATATGATTAGTTTATTTACAAGTTTGTACACGTAACAATTCATAACGAAGGTGTGATCCAGGCTTATGCGTAGGATAGGTAGAGTTATGCGAGACGTAAATGATATATGCGAGGCGTAAACTTACGCCAGAGATCCTAACTTACGCGTAAGAAGTGTTACGCGTAGGAAAAGGGACCTTATGCGAGAGCTTATGCGTAGGCATATATTAACCTTACGCGTAAGGCTACCGTAAGAGTTGACCTTATGCGCGAGAGGTCATCGCACGCATATCCTTCACAGATACGCCGTAGTCCCATATGTAGAACCTTATGCGTAGAAGCTACGCCAGAAGACTAATCTTACGATAACAAGCTACGCCGTAGGTGATCCTTATGCGAGAGTAACAACAACCTTGATTCTCAATATTAAGTGTAGCAAGCCCGAAACAAAGCATCATATCATCAATTTTAACACATAACATTCATTTTATGACATATCATAACACAATTGGACAATTTAATCGCTTATATGAGAAAATCTTACGCGTAGTCTAAACCCTAATAGTTCAAAGTTTACGATAAAAATTTTAGCCATAGGATTTGCACTAAAGTGTTTCGGGAGGACTAAGAAGCGTGTAGAGTGTGTTTATCCAAGTTTTAACATCAAATAAGCCATGAATCATAAATACCCAATTGTATGAACTAGAACCCTAATTTTCAATTAATGATTCCATAGTGTTTCGGGTGATTTCGGGTTTATCTATGCTCAATTCAACTTGAAAGCAACCTCATACAACAATCTTTATCACCAAAACGTTCTTATATGAAAACACCCAATTTAACGATAAACCCTAATTTTGAAAATCAATCAATTCGTGTTTCGGGTGTGTTTAAACGATGAAAATGTATTCATTGATGTAATAATAACATTTTGGCACTATCCTTTACTCATAAACACACAACTTTGATCATGTGTTCATACTTTACGCCAGAGAACACAAAAACCCTTCTAGGCAAATCTAACCGTTAGTTTGAAAACGATTCAAAACCCATGTTTAGATTGTTGCAAAGAATGTATAAACACTTACAAATTGATGATCGAAAGCACGGATTTGTTAAACGATTTTGGATCGTGGATGATATATAGGTGAAAGTAATAAATGTGAAAGGTTAAAGTTAGGTGGAGGTATTTTATTAAAATGACTTTGTGCATTTGGCGCTTTGGTCCCTCCACCTTTTCCTTTTTCAAACAAAGCCATTTAACTTCCATTTTGGTTATCAAACAAAGATTTTTAGAAAGAAACATGACGACACCCCCTCGACTTGAGAAAATAATGAAAGGTTATTAATTTAAGTCCGAGGAGTGTCTTTGAACCGTAAAATGTACCACCATTTGTAAAAGAATCAACCGAGATATGAGAACATGCAAGTACACGATGTTTAGAAACAAGCAAGAGATTATTTTCTCCCTCAACACTTGATCGGAAAAATACCGAATTTTGAAAGATTAAAGTGTTGACGGAAGAAATGTACTTGCCATGTTGAAAGAAAGATAGATTAGAGAATATTTTTGTTGTTTTATCGGATTTTATATTTTTGTATTTTGTTTTGAAAAATTATTTACGTAAGATGTTTTGGTGTTTGATGTGTTTTAAGACTGCTTTAAGAGGTCATCCAATTCCTCTTGAGTCAACACCTCATACCAATTCGTGGACCAACTCATTAAACCTAGCGGAGGCAAGGCTTTGGTGAGCGATCCGCCAATTGGTATTCAAGACCACAAAGTATAATTCAACTGCACTGCTCCACGTGGTCCTTGATGAAATGATAGCGTAGATCGATGTGCTTTGATTTCGAAAATGTCGAATGAGTTGCACGAGATGGCAATGGCACCGATTGTCGCAAAGACATCGGATTCTCACAAATACGTAACCATAGTCTTTGAGTTGTGTTCTCATCCGATGACTTGAGCACAACACGCGACATGGCTACATATTCTCGCTTCGTTGATGACAACGATGTACAATCCTCGCTTCTTTGATTGCCAAGACACCGCTTATCACCGAGAAATTGTAGAGCTCTCAAGTACTTTTTCTCGAGTCTAAGCATCCCGCGTGATCGCCTCTAAAAAGCGATTAGTTCAAAACCGTAATCCTTCTGA
The DNA here is from genome assembly GCA_022545495.1 of Chrysanthemum lavandulifolium. Lineage (NCBI taxonomy): Eukaryota > Viridiplantae > Streptophyta > Magnoliopsida > Asterales > Asteraceae > Chrysanthemum > Chrysanthemum lavandulifolium. The sequence continues at coordinate 164,210,674 of CM040245.1, read as the reverse complement.
TACCGATCCCCAAGTTAATGGTTCCCTTGATGTATCGGAGGATTCTTTTAGCCTCGTAGAGGTGGGTTTCAGCTTGGTCGCGATCGATAACGGAGCATAGATAAACGGCAAAGACAATATCAGTCTCGCTAGTCGTTAGATACATGAGAGACCCAATGATACTTCGGTATTTGGTAGGGTCAACCAATTTCCCATGTAAATCAAAGATCTAATTTCTTGGTATGAGCCATTGGTGTGGCATAAGTGTCACAGTTTGTCATTCCAAATTTGTTTAACAGCTCAAGGGCATATTTGGATCGACTCAAGAAAATACCACGGGTGATTGATGAACTTGCAGCCCTAGAAAGAACGTAAGTTCACCCATCATGGACATTTCAAAATTTTTCTTCATTAGTTTTGCAAAAGCGATTGAAAACTTTTTATGTGTCGACCCAAAATGATGTCATCCACGAATTTGAACAATTAAGATATGTGCCCCGTGATATTGTATAAAAGAGTTGGGTCAACCGAGCCTTTGGTGAAATTATTGGCAATGAGGAAAGATGATAGCTTATCGCACCATGCCCGAGGGCTTGTTTGAGACCATAAAGAGCTTTGTTCGCTTTGTAGACATGATTCGGGAACTCGTGATCAACGAATCCATCCGTTGGTCGACATAGACCGCTTTTTAAGTTGTCCATTGAGAAACGCCGCTTTGACATCCATCCGATAGACCGTCATATTCATATGAGCAATAACGCGAGAAATATCCGAATGCCTCAAGACGAGCAACCGAGCAAAAGATTCTTCAAAGTCTATTCCTTCTTCCCGACGATAGCCCTTAGCAACTAGACGTGACTTGTTTCGATGACATTCCTTCAAAGATCCAATTTGTTTTTCCAAATCCATTTTAGACCAATGACGAGACCCTCGCTGGTCTTTCAACCGCCTCCCATACTTCAAGACGCTTGAATTGGTTGAGTTCTTCCCGCATGGATTCAATCCATTGTCTTTTGTCATTGCATCTTTAATGTTTTTAGGCTCGATTGGCGTATGCGAGAGCATAAATGCAATGTTCACCATCTCGTGCGAAGACGTTGTCTCGTAACGACCGGTTGATTCGGGTTGCCAATAATGTTAGCCGAGGATGGTCTTTGTCCATCTATGTGTAGAGGTTGATGTTGGTATACATTGTGCGATTTCGAGGATTCAAATGGTTTGTTGAAGATTCCGCGACATCCGTGCAAGCAGCCTCATTAGCAAACGGGTCAAGAACGATTTGGATCAAAATCGCAGCGGGGTACTTCATTCGTAATATCATCACCGTTCATCATTGTTGGAAGCGGTGTTCAATCTGTTGTGTTGGAGTCAATCGTGTAGGTGCATCTTCAACAAGAGTTGTTGTAGCAGTGTATCGTATAGGAATATTATCGTTGTGCAATGGAAACAACGGATACACCGAGCACGCTCATCAATATCATCACCGAATGTAGGAGCAAATAACCTTTCCATTTGTTGACGAGTGAGTCGGGGCTTTGTTCACCGATGATGGGGTTGAGGAAGTTTAAACGGTTGTGACCGGTTCTAAGTCATATACTCGTGCCATTTCCGTGAGTTCATCGAAATGAGCATGAATCGCTTCCATTACCTCCTTAGTTCGACGATTCCGCATTCGAAACCTTTAGAATTGTCACAAGATCCAATAAAGACCCAATATCGCCTTTGGCTTTGAGCTTTCCAAAATCATCACGATCATTATTCGGATAGCAAAGGGATCCAAATACATGAAAGTGTTTGAGGTTCGGTTTATAGTTGTGGACAAGCTCGAAGGTGTTTTGTTGTATGCTTTGTGATCATAGAACGGTTTTGAGTATAGCATGCGAGATACACGCCCATAAGTAACTGGAAGTTTAGCATTGATTAACATTGTTCTGCGCCCACTAACGCTCGGTTTCGCTCTTTCAACAACTCCGCTTTGTTCGTGTGTACGCAATAGATGTTTGATGTCAATTCCACTTTCTCATAAAATTCACGAAGGGTTTGGTTAACAAATTCGCCTTTGTCCGTCCGAATTATCCCGACGGTGTTGCGGAGTCGAACTCAGATCTTTGTGAGAAAGGTGATGATCATTTGTGGAGCTTGGTCTTTGCTACGAAGAAAGTAGACCCAAGTCCATCGTGAGTAGTCATCAACAATTACTAAGATGTAGCGCTTGCCATTGATCGCTTGCACGCGATCGGGCCACACAAATCCATGTGAAGAAGATGTAGTACATGCCGAGAGTCAGGTTCCACCTTTGAAGGAAAATGAGCACGAGTGCTTTTCCCTTGTTCACAGTCGAGCAAAGGTGATCTTTTGAATACCGGAATCGTGGGAGTCCTTCAACTAGTTTGTGTCGAGCAAGGTTGGTGATGGTTTGAAAGTTTAGATGTGAGAGACGACGGTGCCATAGCCGTGATTTTGTAGATGTTGCCTTTGAAAGTAAGCAAATGGGAGAGGAAGCAACCATGTCTTGCATAGAGATAGTGTAGAGACTAGAATTACGCGAGCCGACATAAGGTCATTTCCTTGTAGATCACGAATGAAACAAGTTTTCTCCCGAAAGCAACCTCCAAATCTCCATCACAAAATTGACCCATCGAAACAGATTGTGACCGAGGCCTTCCACATAGTAAACCCCGCCGATTTCGATGTTCCCATTGACATAATCTCCGAGCCCATGATAGTCGCAAGTGATCGCTCCCGAACCGACAAAGCCAATGAACTTTGCAATAAAGTTTGATAACAGCTTAAGGTTGCTCGTCATGTGTCGGAACATCCGCTATCAACAATCCAGAAATGATCTCATCACCGCATTACACACATGATTTACACGATGGAATAGAAGTAGATGTGGAACCCGAAATGTTAGAGGGTTCAAGGTGTATGTTAGACATACACACATTGATAATTTTAGGCATCCATTTAAATCCTAGTGTGTTATATATCCATTTCGCCATCTATAACTACTCTTTGCTTTAGTCTTAGTGAAAACACTAGGTGGTACTACATTCTTAGGAGGTGAAGCGGAGCTACCGTGATAGCAATGGTTGCCTTAGAATCTAAAGAAGGCGGTCTACTGCTACGTACTTAGAATGATTAGTGGGCCTAGAGGTATTCCGATTCTTAGGATTTCGTAATCGAGAGATTATAGCTTTAGCAACACATTTGTCATGACAATCGAATTCATACTCTTTCGACAAATAACACAAGGTGCATCGATCAATATCAAAAGTACTTAACGGTTTAGCATTCGTTACATCACTATTTGTATTACATTTGCCGACGCAACATCTATAGTGGAAGCAACATGAGTTTTATTCGAGTCCTAGGGTGTTCTTCTACTTTAGCATTCCTTATTGATCTTTTCTTAGGTCGCAACTTCCTATTCTTCGATTGAGTGCTCCTAGGTCGTGAAGTGCGGACGCTTGGAAAAGATGCAACTATTCTGCTTCAAGAGAGGAAAGACATTAGCAACTTGTGATTTGGCAGTGGGAATTCTAGGTTCACGATTACTAAGTGTGACTGGTGCTAATCTCTTAATCACAAGAGGCGGAAGTTGTTCATACTTTCCTAACATTTCCGTAACTTAGAGATAGTGTGAATCGATCTTGATTTTCGTAATCTAATATTTCCAAAGAAAATTCATGACATCTCTAGTGTGAGCAAGATATTGATCAAGTTCGCTTGATGCTTCAAGTCGAGTCTTTTGAGTAAATCAAATATGACACCATATTCTGCTTAACTTTTAAAAGTTCTTGTTCATATTTTGAGATTTGACTTTTCAAAGACACGCTTTGATCATCCAGCTGCTCAATTTTAGGATCGAAGATTTTGCACTCAACCGAGCGATTTTCTTTTGAAAACTAAGTTGATGGTTGTGAATATCTTTTCACACCAATGAAGACGACGCTTTGCATTGTAAATTTCATTGAGTAATCGCTTATTTTCACTTTTAAAGACTCGATCCAAGCACATTATCGGTGTTCTCAACAAGAATAACAGCTTTCAACAATATCGCAGAGATATGATCGATGCATATGGCAAAGAATAGAATAACACAACATTATGGATATCAAGACGATAACATCTTCCAAGAGTCGATCAACATCTTTTCTCAAGAGTTTCTTTTTACGCTTAGTATTAGAAATAGATGTTTCGCTTTCTCGAAAACGCTTTTCATTACCCCAAGTTCCTTATGAAAATCCTTTTCCTGTGCAATTGCACAACTTTTCAAGTTTTTAACATTAGGTAAAAGATTTTTCCAAAAATGTCTCTTTGTTCTCGCGCCAGAGGCGATTGAAAATGTTCAACTTTGATTTCGATCGATATTCTATCTCATGTTGTAAAATTTTGAGGTCACCATGAAAATGTCAAAATATCAAGAATTTTTCGATTTTCAGTTGTGGAGTTTACTTCACTAATGGAAGGTAAAGGACCATAAGTTTGTGCAAAGTCTGCTTTGGGATTAACATTAGAAGACTCGTGTGTTTTGATGATAACCCTTGGTGTGTTTGAAGAATCCGCTGGTGTGACGAAAGTGACCGCTTTTATAATTAAAAGGTTTGTTGTAAACAACATTTTTAATTTTGATCGACTCGCCTTCTCGATCTAATTCCTCTTGACGATGATATTCAACAACACTCATGACAAGATTATCAATTTTGTATTCTCGCACTTGAAACTTCGTGAGTTGGTTTGAATGTTTTAGTGAAAGCTTTGGTTTGTAATCGCCTAGATTTTTCCATATCCTTTTGATTGGGTTTTAAGGTAAACTTTTCAATAGTCATATCGATTCACCATGTTTGTAAACAATGCTTTAAACTCTTTAAGTTTGTTTTGCAAGTCGATAATTTCTTCAAGAAGGTCATCTACCCGATTCGTTGAATGCTTTTTGTATGCGAGAACTGCTTTTGACAATTTAACAACTCACCTTTAGCTTTTTGATTTTCCAAGGTGAGAGCGTTAATTTGCTTTTTATGTTCGTGTTTCAGCTTGTTCTAATTCGCATAACAAAGCATTCTTCGAGGCGGCTAGATCACGATCCGTCTCTAAATATTTTTCGCTTTGATGAGATTTTGCAAAAGCGGCTTCAAAACCTTTTTCACGGTTGTCTTGAGTTTTGAAAAGTTGAGTTGCATTTGTAAACATTCAAAATCCTTGGTTAACAAAGGCATTTTTACTTTTTAAGGACCGATTTAATGCAACACATGCAAGAATTTGGGATTGTTGGTCTTGGCAATGTAACAAGATCCGGATGGGGCAAAGGTTCATCTTGTTCAACGCGAGTCACAACATGATCATTATTTAGATCCTCAAGTATAACCACGGAGTCAATTTGATTATCAAGGAAACCATAAGGTCTTCGGATCGTCAAATGTAACTACGGGTTTATTTGAAAATCGCCGAATGAGATGTAGATGACTCATTTTGAACATTCCGAGCCGCGCTTGATTCGTATATTGATGGAGATATTAGTTCGATATGATGATGGTTTGTTCGGCACCGAGACAAGCCATCGTTGTCATACACCGGGCCTGCTTTCACTCATGTGTAACTCTTGCATATTAGCCATCAACATAATAAATGCATTGGCCTCGCAAGTCCTCCATATCATCATCCGAGTCTCAGATCCGCCATAAAGCTTTGTTCTTTGTCCGTGAGAGATCCACCACCTTCATCCTTAAGAGCCAAAAGTAAAGCCTCTTTGAAATAAGCACCGCCCCTAGTCCTCGGCTTTGGGCATGCATTAGCTGTGTGTCCTTCTCATTGCGCTTGTAGCATCTAAGACCATTTAACCGATTCTCGAGCATTTCTGCTCCACCACTGAGCTCATTGTTATTCCTACCCACAAAGATTAAACCCTTGACCACCACCCATCCGACGCACCATAATCACGATTCGAACTTCAACCCGCCCATTGTTCACAACAACTTGAGTCCGTGTGTTAGATGAGGAACGAATACGATTGTTGGATTTGTTGGTGTAACGCCAAAAGCATTAGCAATCATCACAAATCCTTGTTGCAATGCTTCAATGGATCGATTTCCTCGCCGCTTCAATCGACATATGCTTGAGCATTGTTGTTGTATGGAACCAATTGATTTTGTTGAGGTTGTTGCCGTGAAGGTGTGTTTGAAGCGCTTGGTTGAGTTGTCGGTCGAGAGGATAATTCGCTGAGCATACAAGGCAAGTTGTTGATTATCCGATGCGATCGCTTAGCAATTTGAGCACGGAGAATCCTTTCCCGATCAACTTCCTTTTCATGAGGCTTCAAGTAATCGTACAACAATCCATAAGTAGAATGATGCATATTCTTCGCTTGACGGAGAAAGATGACATACTTCTCCCATTCAGACCAAGACTACTCAGAACTTAGTATTCACCGCAATTCTTGGCATGATGATGTTGTGTTTATCCAAATCATTGATGATGTCTCGAAAATCGATGATGATAGGACTCTAGTGTCTCTCCGTGTTCAATCATGAAGTGTTCATAAGCCAAGTAAATTTTGGATTCCAAATCCTCCCGATTGAGTATGATCCTTCCATAAGAAGACGAATATGATCCCACATTTTTGTGCGCTTTTGAGCATCAACACTACGAAGAATTGGGTTTGGTAATCCTAAGAGGATGTATTCCATTGCAAGTTCATCGCCTTCATAGTGTAGAAGTTCAGAGGATTTAAATCGCAACAAGAGCAATGTTGGTTTGTTCATCTCTTGTGGAACAAAGCAGCTGATCTCCTGCACAATGACAAGAGGCATCTCAAATGGACCTTCCAAGATAACCTTCTTTAAGAACTTTCCATGTGGCTTCTTTAGATCACAAAACCTAAAGAACCTTATCACCCATTGATCGTAGTTTCGGAGTGAGCATTGGAGGTCTATCAAGTGATCCACTTTCATGAATTGATTGTTGGTCGCTTAAAGCTTCACACATCTTTGCAAACCAAGTGGGTTCCTTCATAGTGGTCCGTGATGGATGTTGATTGAAATCGGTTGTGTAGGGTTGAACTTGAAGGCTTGGTGGTGTTTGAACCATTTGTGGTGGTGGAATTGCACCAAGTTGTGGAGTATGTTGTTGATTAAATTGTTGTTGATAAATAGCTTGTTGTTGATTCCATTGTTGATGTTGTGGAGTTAATTGTTGTTGTTGTTGATGATTATAAGTGTGAGGAAATAGTTAGAGTATGGTGGTTGAGACATGTTGATGAACTTGTGTAGTAAAATGGATCTTTGTAGTCGAATGAACCTTTGTTGATGAAGTGTCCTTAGGCGAGAAAAGACAAGAAACCAAGTAGTACTTATGCGTAAAACACCAAAAGATACGCAGAATAATAAGAAGTTACGCGTAGGATTTAGCTTACGCGTAAGTAAGATAAAACACTAAAGTTATGCGAGACAAAAGTTAGGCGAGAAAGTTAGGCGAGGATTACCTTATGCGAGACCTAAGTTTACGCAGAAGTGAATCTTATGCGTAGGATTTCTACGCCGTAAGCTTATGCTTATGCGTAAGTTTAGGGTTTTGCTCAAATGATCTTTTACACTTCACAAAGGCAAAAGATATCCAAAGTCGACGATTTTTCGACTTATCCAAGTAAGAAAACACGGAATAAACCAGAAAATGAAGATCAAACCAAGGAAAAATCTTACGCTGTAATTTTAGGGTTTTGATACGCGTAGGATTACTCGTAATTTTGATTTTGCCCAAAGATGTTTCTAAACCGCTTTTGTGTGATGAAATAGCTTCAATAACACCAAAATAACACAAAAGTGTGAAACTTGATGATCCAAAGCACTCAAAACAGCTTATGCGAGAAATACACACACGAATAAAAACTAGTTCAAAACAATGATCCACGATAAAGTTTGAAACTTTTGCCAAAACAAGTATTTTAACACCTTAAAACGTTGAAAGTACAAGAATCTTGGATTAAAAAGTGCAAAAACAAGTTTTTAAAAGAGCTAAAGAATGCGTTAACCTTACGCTGTAAGACCCAAAACCAAAAACTTCAAAACAAACGAGTACACCCAACTATTTGGCGATTGATACCATCGTTAGGTCACTAGTTTTACAAACACAAGTTATAGAGAAAGAGATGAAGGCGATTGAACAAGTAAAACCACACACACACACGAGATACTATGACCGGTTATGAATAAGATGTATGTGAAAGAAAACTTGAACAACCAACCCTCAAGTGAGGGTTATTACATTGTTTATATAGGCAAGGAGCTAGGCAACACCCTCTCCTTCCCTATTCCTTATTGGGCTTGGGCCTAAGCTTATGGGCCTTCTACATAAGCTTGACCTTAAACAAACATAAAGGCCATAATAAAGCTACCTATTACATATGAAATATAAATACTTGAAATATCGCTTAGGAGTGATTCCAAGCTTAGCTTCCTCACAAGTTCGATCGATTCTTTGAAACGACTTCAGGGGGACGAAGATGTGGAAATCTCGGTGGGGTAGACTCTTGTTGAGTTGGTTTTGATGGTCTTTTAGGATGGTTCTACCAAGTCCGGACCTTTCTTTTGGTGAGTGTGGATTGTATTGCAATGGAGTAAGCTCGAGCTAGGAGCAAAGACCTCAAGAGGTTCCAGGGTGGAAGTGGTGCTTGAGACTCGACTTGAGACTTAGAGATGTGTTCGGTACTCTGGGCACATCGGGAGTCAAGCATGCTCTTTAGAGCTTGACTTTCGAGCTCTAGAATTCTTCCGTAATCAAAGTTTGAAGCTTACTCGGGATTAACCTGCTCAATCCAATCACCGGGCTTGGGACTAGTCAACATACTCGTAATCATGCCACCGCACACAAATGGCTTAGGACCACGGTCTTTGTTGAGAGAGTCGGGAAGATGATCTTCACATAAGACTCTCTTCTTGCTACTGGGGCTCCCACAACATCAAAGACCACAGGATTCTTAGCGAGACAACTATCAAGAATATCTTGAACCTTTTGAGTTCGTCTTGAAGAACATGATTTCTTTTAACTAGTTCGGTGTTTTGAATTTGCAAAGTGACACCTCAAGCTTAGCTTGTTTTAAAAGAAGCAGTTCATCCTACACTTATTCAATTCAAAACTTAGCTTGTTGTATTTTGAAAAAGATTCGATCTTTGCTCTTCTACGAACTTAAGGTCAACATTAAGATAATTCATATAAGGCCGCCAATCGAGCATCATCCATAGAAAGTAAAATATTTACCTTCTTCATTGTGATATTGACCCATTCTCTATTCCTTGCATGATTCTTTCCAACAGCTAGCTTGTCCTCTTCGAGAGGGCCATCGGTGCACTGACATGCACCATTTCATCATCGATGACACCGGCTCTTCATCGATCGAAGGTTTCAACAAGGCCTTTGTTTTACCCCGCACGATTTAACATTGTTTGTTGTTTCGAGGGATCGGCCTCAAGCAATGCAAGCTTAGCCTTGGCTTTTCTATACTTAGACTCATAATCAACCATTTTGCTTTGATCGATTGTTTTGAAAATTTTGATGAGGCGATAAATTTTTGGTTAAAATTTGCTAAAGCACGAGGACCGACTTGACCACGATGGTTTATAAGAGGGTTCAAATTATTTTGAAAACAAGATTTTGCAAAATGACCCTTTTGTGACACTTAAAGCATTCGGTGTCCTCATTTGCTTTAGCATTTGAAAACCTTTGTTTCTTTTATAAACCTTCGAGAGTTAGCAAGGTGCCTTTCACGAAATTCAACGTTCGTGTCATTTAGGTACTCCTCACTTGATCTCTCATCGGGCTCATCATCCGAATTTTCTTGGAAATCTTGAACCACATTGTTAGAGAAAAAGCGGTTGATATAGGTGTTGAAGTGGTGGTCGGGGACTTCTTGACTTCGAGACTTCTTTAAGTCGTAGTATCGTCATTATGAGGTTTTCCTCATGACAAATTTCCCATAAATTCGTGAAGTTCAAGATTCGGATATGATTAGCATTCCTAAGTCCCCGAGAGAAATTCAACCACTTCTCGTGGAGACAATTGACAAAACCAACATTGATTTCATGTTTGGACAACTTAACACCATCATTTGATGTTCATTTAAAAGAGTTTTGTACCGGGTGTAAGTTTGAGACAAGGTTTCGAGTCCTTGGCCTCAAGGTGTTATACTCAAGTTTCAGGTCCATGATCCTGTTTTCCTTGGTATTAGATGGACCTTCATGGCTATGAACTAGGTCATCCCAGTTTGTTTGGTCAGACTACGACTTTATGGTGACTCCATAATATCATCGGAAGACATGGTATGATGATACTTTTGAGTCTTTGATCCTGGTTGACCACTCTCCTCTCATCCTGAGTCCACCGAGCTTGAGTTTAGGCAAACCTTCGATCTTTGGGATAAATGGACCTTCATTTATACATTTGATATAATAAGGTTCCATCCTAATCAAATAGCAAAGCATACGCTTTTTCCATTTGTTAAATTTGCCAACTTCAAGTCTAAGGGCAACAGCTGAATAAGCTCAACCCTTTTTATCGACTAGTTGGGGTACATCAATTTCAGCCATAAGGATCCTGATTTTAAAACATTTTTGAGCGGCTTAAAAGAAATTTTATAAAAAGTTTTATAATCAGCCAGGCTCTGATACCACTTGTTGTTCCCTATTCACTATCGTTTAAAACAATTAAGTACTTAAAACAAATTAATAGTGAACAATGACTGAAATTAACATAAGTAAAACACACTGAGTAATTTTCAACATCATATTCTTTATTAGAAATGAATCAAAAAGAATACGTTACCCAAGTACTTGCGGAACAGTACTTGGGATTGAAATGACAAAGTTTAGTAACTCCTCTCTAAGCTCAGGCTAAGTCTGAGCACAACTACAAGTACCCACTAAGCTATCTCAAGGATTAAGTTGTATTTGGAGGAGTGAAAGATGGCTTACGTGTGTGTGTGTTTTTACAATTCACAAGCTTAATCTTTACACTCCTCTCTTATGCTATTTATACAAGTATGAGTTTTAACTCTTTCCTAAGTGACAAATCGACATCTATGTAAGACAAAATCTCGATGTATTTTGTCTCATTCTAAAGACTATTTTAGGTAAGAGACAAGAATGCTTTCCTAAGGTCGGTGATGACACCGAGCACGATCTTTTGCCATTCGTGAAAGTTGACTTTGGTTGATAAGGACTTGCCTTATCGATTCAAACTTATCCCGCCTTGTCCCACTCATTCTCCGGTCTTCATATCCTTGGTCTTCTACTTCGGTTTGTCTTTAGTGTAAGTAGTTGGAGAGAGTCTTAGGGATTCGGTGAGTTATTGTCATTACTCACTGAATCCACCATCTTCTTCTTGACTTAGTCTTCACCCTTTAAGTTCCGCCACCGAAGGTGGAGACTTCTTTCACCTCTTCTTGGCGTCACGAAGATGGCTCACTAAGAGACTATGCACTCGGTGACTTGTTAGTGTTTAACGGACTAAGCACTTAGGTTATTTTCTATTCAAATCCTAGATTAAGGGGTTTGGGTATTTACTGAACCCAACACTTTGTCCTGTGTCAAACAGATAAACTATTAGTAACAACCGGTAAGTAGACTGAACCAAGAAGATGATGTACAGAAGGACCACAAAAGTAAAAGATAATGTACACGAACTTCCAATGTCGGACTGATAGGCCCCCCTCAACAAATTTTGGCTACATAACTCCTGCAAGGGTGATTACCTGATCCAGGAACACCATTCGGACAATAAGTATAACCAACATAACACTTTTCTAGATAAATATGCCTTGATAACGAAAAAGAACATGTGGTAAGAAAATATATCGGTCCATTTTAAAACGTTGATCGACTAAAATCACCTAGATAAAAGAATGATGGTGACTAAAATAACACCCAAATACTAAGAATTGTGACAAAAATTGCAAGATAAAAGTCGAGCAACCTACATTAGCGGGACCGATTCAACCCAAAAAATGTACTAATAATACGGGGACACGATTACGCGGTACTAACAAATTATCTTGCCTTGGGGCATGGACTGCTGCGTTGATTGTTTCCAATGAACGATTACTATGAGTTGTAACAACGTGTTGGAAAGAATTAGTGTCACCTAAACCATTGTCAAGATCTTGTATACGAGAATCTATTAATGTTAAAGCGATAAGTAGGCTGCGTCGAGTCTTGAACAATATCAAGCGGCAGTGGTAGATGGGGACACAAATACTTCCCATGTTTCGTTGGCATCTGTAACAACACGTTCCAAAGAAAACACTAAGACTCAAACCATCATTTATATCTTATACCAACAATGTAAAAAACTCTAAAGATACCAAACCGTATTGTGCTACTGATGAAGTTTATGACTACAATAACATAACATATATCACAAAACCTAATATAAAACCAAATAATATAGTTAACCCAAAGGATATTATAATGATATAAGTTGGTTCCAACGTTATTTGAGCAATATCGCAGCTAAAACATCTTTTTTGTACCTTTATGTATGAAACGAATGATGTTTCATATCAACCCACCATGTTTTATCCGGTACCCAAAATATACCCATGTTGACCCATTACCCAATGGCCACCTCTGACTCCGTGTCGTGGTATTTTTTTTAATTTTGCATATCACATAATTACTTCTAAATGCAATGGCACACACCTTCATTTCTAAAAGAAAGGGTACTTGAAAGGGTAGTTGGGTGGCGGTGATTTATTTATTATGTAAAGAGTATTAGATAGTGTTGGGGATATTTATAGTGTGTATTGTTAAAGAACATGAAACAACTACCGCCGCCTATGTAAGATCCAAAGATAAACCAATCATTCAAGATGTGAAACACCGATTGAAACTAATTTCCACTGTCCAGATCTCCGAGCCCACAACCACTTCATTTCCTCCCTTTACTTGAAATTCACACACTTGTGGTAAACACTAATTATTTGACAAATAACATGTGTCGATTAAAATGTAATAGAAAATGTACCGTGACGTTGCCAAACCTAATAAAAGATGTATCAAGGCGCTATTTTGGCATACGAAAAGTGAGTGATTTATCTTGAGTTGTTTTACATATGGCTTCTGCTGCGGGCCCCGCCAAAAGCTTACCACACCACAAACTTATAACAAAGATAAATTCACTTACTTTTCGTGATGCCTTTTGACCCAAAACTTTTAGACACAAAATTACATTATTGACCGCAAAATATGAGGCTCGGATATGCAACTATGGGATCGTCACGAAACACTCGCCGTCGCATCCACTTTCGAATGTGGATGCCCGCCAAGATCTGGTCTCGGTAAACCATGTTCCAAAGGAATATAAGTGCAAAAAATCATCATCGCCTATTATTGATATAAGATATAATGAAGCGAGCATGCTCGAGATAGGCTAACAATCCAAAAAGTCGGATCGTTCACCATGGTCGCAAACACGACGGTTTGCCACGCCAAGCGAACGACCACGACTTTAGTCGACCAATTTTAGATTAATTATAGCCCCTATAATCAATATCATTATCATGGTAAGAATCGAAGAAAGTGGATACATTCGGCATGGTCGCAAACCTAATGATTTGCCTTGCCAAGGCGCCGAATGATCACACCTTTAATGGTCGATCCTACATTTATCACAACCTCCTATAATCACCACCGATAACTTGTGGTTACAAAATGAAAGCAATAGAAGTGTCTACACAGTCGGTTAGAGCAAACGTGCATATATCTTACTCATGTTGGGTCAAATAGTGCAAAACAGACAGGCCAACAACGAAGCCCAAACGAATAGTTATTTGGTCATCGACATCAAACGTACGCAATAAAATACAATAGTTTGGGATACCGCCCTCCCTGGATATATCCGGCATGGCTGCAAACCTAACGGTATGCCTTGCCAAGGCGCGAACAATCACACCTTCAATCGATGGGTTTTAGATTTATCACAGCCCCATATAACCAATCACCAACAGCCCGTGGTCACAAAACCAAATTAAGGGCAATAAGCTATCAAGCTTCACTGCCATTACTTTCATACCGAAAAAACCACATCAGATGTACCAAGAAAGCACAACTTCCACTTCAACAATGCCACGAACAATGGCTACTAAAATCACCATCTGATCAACTTCTTCATAAACCTTTGTCTACTGCTAACACCAAAAACATTAAAATCCAATCTCCAGTTATACCAAAAAAAAAAAACCTTATTGACATAGGATATAATGGGAGAGCGATAATCCAAAAAGCCAAGTACGTTTACCATAGCTGCAAACCTGATGATTTGCCACGCCATGAAGCAAACTATCACAACTTTAGTCAACCAAATTTAGATTCATCATAGCCTGCTATAATCAATATCATCATAATGGTAAGAATCAAAGAAAGTGGATATATCCGGCATGGCTGCAAACCTAACGGTTTGCCTTGCCAAGGCGCGAATAATCACACCTTCAATCGATGGGTTTCAGATTTATCACAACCCCATATAACCAACTACCAATAGCATGTGGTCACAAAACCAAATTAAGGACAATAAGCTACCAACCTTCACCGCCATTACTTTCATACGGAAAAACCACATCGACGTACCAAGAAAACACAACTTCCATTTCAACAATGCCACGAACAATGGCTACTAAAATCACCATTTCATCAAGTTATTCATAAACCTTTATCCACCCCTAACACCTAAAACATTAAAATCCAATCTTTAATTATACAAAAAAAAAAACATAACTCTTAAAACGCAACAAACACTAAAAAACACATAAAATCCACCAAAGTTCACACCTTTATTTCCGCTAAATTTGTAATGAAATTGCTTTTTACTCCGACATCTAACTCAAAAACCATTCAAACGAACAACATTAAAAACCATCCAAACTGCTTCTGAAACAATCTTTGATAACTTTTTTTGGCTGCTACTTACCTTAAACAATGAACAACACAATATTAAAACATCATTAAAAAAATGCGTAGAAAAAAAAAGATAAAAACTTACTTGGAAAAACTAAACTAATAATCCAACCAACCAATTTCGTCCCTGAACCATTCAATTCCTGTAAAAACCCAAAAACAGAATTAGGGTTAACATTATGCAAAACTTAATTGGCGAAAAAAAAATTAAAACAACCAAATCCCATGGAAATAATGAATCCATGTACACACATGGAGATAGCTTATACAATCAAAGATCTGATTTTTGATATGCATGAGAGAGGCAAAGAGACAACGACCCATTTTATAGGCTCGATGATAGATATCCAAAAAATGAGGCGGTGCTTTTCTTGATTTGGGTGGGAGTTGTTTGATGATAATAGCTTCTGGAAAAAGAAATTGGTGTGACTCTTATCCTTGTAGTAATCAAATAAAAGCAAGGAATGGGCTCGGAAAACGGAAATGGCCCAAATAAGAAAACATTACACGACCAAGCCCAAATACGGCAGGGATAAAATAACTTAGTTTGTGAAAACGCCCTCCTATTAGTGTTTATAGTAATAATCAAAGTAAAAACTTGCTTTATTAATATTTATATTCAAGCACCTTATAAAATACTAAAATTTTTGAGAGAAAAAAAAAGGTAGGCAATCCAAAACATTCTCTTTGACGTCTCTTTACTTCATAGCTCGAATCTCATCTCATATGAATCCGTATCATATCATGGACTTTATGGACAATATTTTTAGGCCCATCATATTGTGGGGGCCTTGTGCATCCCGGCCAGCTCACCTTTTTCAACCGGACCTATACACTTGTACAGTGTACACAAGTCTTTGATTTTCTACTTATGTTCACATTTTTTATTTATTTATTTATTATTATTATTATTATTATTTTTTTTTTCTGGATAATCGCAACCTTATAGTAAATGTTTCTAAACGTATTCTTAACTGGTTCGGTACTGTAGTCTTATGCTTTAGTTTAAACTGGAAATGTAAATGAATCATTATTAAGAATATATTTTCCATACGCGATTTTTATACTTTACACCAAACTAACCACAAACGTATATTGTATCGAATTGATAAACAAAATAGAAGCATATATAAAGTATTTATACAAGAAAAACCAATGTTTTAAAACCCGGTTTTTTAGTTGACCCGGTCGAGTTGCCGGTTCACCGGATTACCGGTTCAACAGGTTCAACCGCCGGGTCGAACCGGTTCTATACTACATATGTATATTTTTCATAACATCTTTGATAGATATTTTTTTTTAAGTATCTATTTTCTTATTTATGTGATTGAAATATTTAAGAACAAAAGTAAACAATAAGTTACATATAGAAAGATTATTAGATCTCACAAACTATGTAAAGTTTATCACTATATAAGTTATCTGACAACAGTTATAATGAGTCTCTTAAATGAAATATGAGAAAAGTAAAGCGAAGAACGTATATAGTTACACATTTAATAAAATAAAGAACATATCCGACGATTTCAAAGACTTTCGTAGTTTCATATCTTTTCATCAAACTTAACCATGTCTTAATGATTTTAACTTTTCAATTTAACTATAAACCTTTCAATTATAACATGTTTGTCTATACAAATAGAACTTAACCCAAACACAAATTTTGAGTTTAAGCGAAACGAAATGACCAAAGGGTTTTGTTAGTGTTAGAGGAAAGAAAAAAATTTTTGTTTAAAGAAAAGAAAAAAAAAAGAACAAAAGTCATGATCCGGCCAGGTTTATCAAACCGGGTCAACCTGGGTCAATGAAAAACCGCCGGTTCAATCCGGTTCTTAAATAGGCAAAACCCGGTCACATCCGGCCCGGTCTCTTAACCGGTTCCCGGTTCAACCGGTTGAACCGGCCGGGTCAACCCGGGTTTTAAAACATTGAGAAAAACAAAAGGTAAGACCCTAGAAGCTAACTATGGGTTAGTGAGCCGCTTATGGGCTAATAATATTAAGCTAACATCCCCTCAAACTCACTATGATAAACATTGAGTGTTTGTTAGTCAAAAAACGAAAATGTGGTCCATAATGTGCCTTGGTAAATAAATCTACAATCTGTAAAGGAGACGGAAGAAATAGTAAATAGATAGTGCAAGCCTAAATATCGTAATAGGTGAAATGACAATCTACCTGAATATATACTAATATATACTAGCATATACTACATTGAGTTCGGATGTAATTTGTAAATACATCCAACTGCAATGTCCGATGGCCTATTATGATCGCCATTTCTACAAGTTTAAGTATATGTTTATTGTTTTTGCTCTGCAAGATAGAAATGTGATCATATCTCATTAGGACAAGTTTAATAATCTATTAGTGTAGTTAACTTAGTTTGTTGTATGGAGTTTTTCTTTATATTTTTCAGCATTTGTTGTAAGGAATTGGGAACAATAGAATCTCAAAATATACCTGTTGCACGTCGTTTAGAAATATAGGATGAAAGTGCGCCTCACGTATAGTACTAGTATTTGACCAACTTAATTAGTTATAATTATAAACCAATCATTATGTCAATGTCTATTCCCATATAAATACACATACTCACGTAGTATTCATACAACTTAAATAACAACTTACAGAACATGAAGATGTCTAGCTTCATCACAACCATCCTCATAATCTCATTTTGCATGCCGGTTTTAGCCTACGAATTTGAATCCGATGACTACTCATCAATGACTCTTAAGGTACCGAGTTTGGCAGATCTTTCGTCACTTGAAGACGATCTCTCCTACTCTTTGTACCGTGAAAGTTGTTATGACCTAGAGGGTATCATCTATAGAAAGGTCAAGGAATGGGTTACCAAGGATCCTACCCTTGCTCCTAGTCTCTTAAGGCTCCAATACCATGATTGTGTTGTTCGGGTATATATTTTTCTTTCTCAAAATTAAATTATTCAAACGTGTTTCTTTATATAATGACAACATCTTTTTTGTTTTAGGGATGTGACGCATCCATTCTTTTGGACCATGAAGGGAGCGAAAAAACATCTAATATGAGCAAGTCATTAAGAGGGTTTGAAGTGATTGACGACATAAAAGCTGAGATCGAGGAGAAATGCCCAAAAACTGTCTCTTGTGCAGATATCCTGACAACTGTGGCTCGAGATGCCACAGTTTTAGCTGGTGGACCATATTGGTCGATTCCATATGGTAGGAAAGATGGTCGAGTTTCGCTTGCCAAAGAAGCCTCAATAGTTCCCAAGGGTTCTGAAAGTGTTACCAATCTTATCGAGTTTTTCCAGTCTAAAGGACTCAATGTGCTAGATTTAGTAATCCTCTCAGGTAAAAGAATTACAAAGTGTAAAACCTTATTTGTTTAACTCTCTAATTTTTAACAACAAAATATAACACGTGTTACATTTTGTTATCAGGTGCTCATACTATTGGAAAGACCACATGCGAGTCAGTGCAACATCGTTTATATGATTACAAAGGAACAAAGAAACCCGATCCATCCTTGGACCCAAAGTATTTGAACTACCTGAGGAGAAAATGTAGATGGGCATCCGAAAACGTGAATCTTGATGGTGAAACTCCAAATACATTCGACACACAATACTACCACAACCTCAAGAAGAACATGGGACTCTTGTCAACAGACCAAATGCTCTACTCGGACTCGAGGACTAAACCCATTGCCGACGGATTGTCATTTCAATCCTCACTCTTCAAGAACCAATTTGGCGTGTCGATGGTGAAGCTTTCAAGCATTCTAGATGTTGTTTCTCAAGATGAAGGAGAAATTCGTACTGATTGCAAATATGTTAACCATTGATAATCTTGAATATATGTCACAAGATTAAATGAGATGATATGTTCGGTTTTTGCTCATTCCTTACCAACTTTATATGTACTCTTGCCTTGTAACTTAATGCTCATTACAAGAGCAAATATGATTTCATAATTTAATATATCATTTATATTTATGTTAATTAACTTACCCTTGCTCTGAAAACAGACACTTTTGAAACGAAATTATAAAGTTATCCTAATACGTTGCACTACTCAGTTTTACTTGGCAACGATAAAATAATATGTTTTAGTTGCTAAAAAAAAAAAAACTTGATATTTAAAACGTTAATAATCTAAATCCAGCAAATTATCTTTGCAAATATTCATATCGTTATATGATTTTGATTACGATAATTAATATTTTAATACTTCGTTCGTCCCAATTTATTAGTCCATTGCATGCAATTTAAGAAAATTTTAATTAACTACACTTTTTACTAATTAAATATAA
This sequence comes from Chrysanthemum lavandulifolium, assembly GCA_022545495.1. Taxonomy (NCBI): domain Eukaryota; kingdom Viridiplantae; phylum Streptophyta; class Magnoliopsida; order Asterales; family Asteraceae; genus Chrysanthemum; species Chrysanthemum lavandulifolium. Next base: position 164,191,461 of record CM040245.1, on the reverse strand, counting down.
TCTTTACCCGCTAAAGTATTTTTTGATTGGCTAATACTCCTCCGTCTCATAAATATTGTCATATTTCCTTTTGGGTGTCTCGAAAATAATTGTCACTTCTTATTTTAAGTAAGTTTAAGAAATTTAGTGAGAGAATATTATTTGAGTGGTTGAGAATGATAGTGGTCGCGTTTATTAAAGTGTGTGTTTTTGTCTCCTGACAATAATTTTGAGACGGAGGGAGTATATGAGAGTGGCATATATTTTCGGACAATCTAAAATAAAAATATGGACTAATAAATTGAGGCAGAGGGAGTAAGTAATAACTAATGATACGGGCCATTAGATCAGTGTAATAATTTGGGCTTATTGGATTGGCCCAGTTTGTGAGGACAGTCGATAACTTCACTAGACTTAATGATCAGCCCACAAACAAGTTCATTTCCATATGCATGAATTTATCCCTGTAGACAACTCATGATTCGTGTAAACAACATAAAATCTTGTTGGTCGTTATGTCATGAATCATTTCAAACTCAATAAATCTTTTAGGTGTTAACTTAGTTACAAACTAGTGTGTTCAATTTTTGCTGGAAAACAAATTGTATCAAGTCTTCTAATAATCATGTGCAAAATTGAATTGCTGAAAGAAAGCACAACATAATCTAGAAGCTGGCTCTCCTAGCCAGATTGTTTTAGGGAGATGTACTTTCGATTTTTTTTGCTTCTAGAGAGCCAATGTTAATAAATTATGAGTATATTAGAAGACTACTATTAGAAGCTGCGATATATTTCGTCTGGTGAGCAAGAAATTATAGGATTTTTTAAGGCTGGACCAAGGAGCTCGGAAATGTTGTATGCAGTAGTATTTGTCAAAATTAAGTTCAAGTTAATGAGTTTTTTGTTGAACAATACATAGGTGTTAGGATAATGACATATCCATTTATGTTCCTTCCCCTCATGTATGGCTGTTTGAAATTGACACATATCGCCAACCATTCTTTTGCGGCCACTATACCATAAAACAAACACAAACAATTGTTGTGGACTTAATTGAAAGTTACGAGCCATTAATCTAAATGTTGCTCGACTGTTTATCTTCTTTCAAACATGTTTGATAGGTAGGAAAGCCGCTGTTAGGATACAACTGTATATGCAACACATATAGATAAGCGTTAATTGTAATATACTAGAAAAAATCTTACATTTTTTCTCATATAAGTGTCTTATGAGTTCATGCCATTCGTTCGTTATACGGGGACAGCAAATCATCACATTGAAATGTTTTCCTAATGTCTATACGCTCTTTGATCTAATTTGAAACATTCACTTTGCTCAAACACAACATTCTCCAGTCCCTTGATCAACATTCTCTTTCCAAATGACATGAAATGACAAAGGAGGTTTTTGAATCAGTAGTTAAAGCAAACAATCTATAAACAAAAATACACTTAAGAAAGACTATTTAAACCTTTAGACTCTAACAATAGAAAGAATATATAAAAGAAAACATAAGAAAAACAATACGCTAGTTAATTACAGTCCCATGCAAGATGATCCAAAGTTCCCACATTAGAGTACATTCCGCAAGGCATAAATGCAGCTTCCATGAACTCTAAGTCAATGTTACACCCCTCAAATGAACTCATATCAATATTGGTCTGACCCTGGACCTCGCCACCATCGCTCAAATCCAAACCCTTGTTCACAAACTCCTGAGCTACTACCATATGTGGTTGCACCATTTCTTGGTATGCTTCTGGTCTTCTTGTATTTACGAAAGCCGCTCCAACATTGGTGACGTTAACGTTCCCACCCCAAGATTGCATCATTGTCCCATAATCAAGGTGATTCGATGAAGAAGATAATGGCAATAAGACGGGCATCTTAGTACTTTCAACAAAAGGTTGGCTTGAAAACCCCATTGTAGATTGATGGCTAGCATCATTCTTCATAAGAAGATTATAATCATGGTAATCAAGGTTGGAACTTTTTAGGGTTGTGGAATTTTCGTACAACTTTTGACTTGTGACATGATCATTAACAACTGCAGAAAAATGCGGTTGAAAAGCTTGTACCTTTTTCGTATCTTTTGTTTGTGATGAGGTGTTGTTTATAATGGAGAAAACCGGCTTGTTGGGATCAATGTTTTTACTATTATTAGCATTAATAATAGGGATTTGATGTGGAGAAAGAAGGTTATGAGTGTTTGGATCTAAACCCTGAGAAATAAGTTTCTTCTTGATACAAGAATTCCAAAAGTTCTTGACCTCATTATCAGTTCTACCTGGTAGATGTTTCGCAATCTGAGCCCATCGGTTCCCCAATATCCTGTGAACATCAATGATTGTTCTCTCTTCCTGCTCAGTGAACGCACCACGCCTCAGATCAGGCCTCAAGTAGTTTATCCACCTTAATCTACAACTCTTTCCGCATCGTTGCAGCCCTGAAAATACAAACACAAATACAATAACATAATTTAAATAATCAAACACCATAAAAAATGAAACCCTAATAGGTATACAATCAACTGCATGGAATTCAATCTTCCTAAAGAAATATGAATAGAAGTACTAGCCTGCAAGTTTCGGGACTGAACTCCAACAACTATGGCCATGGTTAGTGATGTGTTTGATGAGTTTATCATCTTCTTCAGGAGACCATAACCCTCTCTTAACTTTCTGTTTGCTGCAACAATGATGGCCCATCTCAACAAATAATAATCTCCTTCATTGAAATAGCTAATGTACCTCACTATATATTATATATATATTGTTAAGATGTATACTTCTCTTAATAAAAAATTATATAAATCCAAACATTTTTTGCCCATATTAGATTGCCTTTATTTTTATTATTGGAAAAGTAGTAAAGTATGTTTTGTCCAAATATTTGTTATGTTATAGATGAAGTGTACGTTAAATATTTGAATTAGCTACTCCGTAGTACATATTAGTGGCCCTACATGCAGTGAACATTATATGTTTCTAACGGTGTCACATACTCACAAGATTCCGTGCATGATATAGCCTATTGGACTATAGGAGGTGAGTGTTTTAAAAATAATGATTACCGGATAACGAAATATGATAACTAATTGTTAGAAGTTAGAAATTAGAAAAAGCCAAGGTAATTCACATAGTTCCCACCGGTGTTTACACTTTACACAACAAGATTGATCTGGCTATTTTTCTTTTAAATTTATGAAACATAATAAATTTACATAAATTTTCTTTTAAATTTATGAAACATAATAAATTTACATAAATTTGAATGAGAGTCTAGACACAAGCTGTGTTCCCACTATTTTCTAAATACAAAAGCTCAATCTATGAAAGATAAAAACACCACTTTTAGCATTATTTGAATGACTAATGAAAATAGACTTAATACGTGAAAATGTGTCCAAAACCTCCGTATCAAATTCCACGAACGTAGAAAAAGCGAATGGTGTGAACTTGTGCCCGTTGTCCTCACATTTGGACGCATACTTCCTCTTTTTCTTATCCACAGCATTGTGCAAGGCTAACCCAAGAGCCCATGAAGTCATCCCCATACCAGAAAGGGAGAGATTCCCGTTGCATCCAAACATGCGTCTTTACCTTGGAGCCAATTAAATAGTAAAAGGTATGAAAGTGGTAGCTCCTTCCCATCTTCTGAGAGAAAACCCATTAGAGCCTCCTTACGCACCATGATCCCAACCTTAAAACATATATAAACAAGAATATCACGCACCAGATTATGCTTGAACTTCACCGTGGACTGCATGATCTCACATTGGTCCATAGTCCATACGATGCACATTGCAACTTAGGCAGAGATTACCTTCAAAGAACATAGTTACATTAAGCCTATAACACATCACAGATCGGAATTGACAATGGTTTATCCTCTGTCTCAAGCCGTCAATAGGGATGGTGAAAAGAAAATCCTATACGTGTGGGGCGCGAATGTAAGTGAGAATAGCCACCTGTCGTGGACTTAGCGAGTACTTTGAAACCAAATCTTTCTCAATGACATCAAAGTAACACTTTGCCAAGGTTTTCATCATTTGGGGGGCAGAAGCACAAGTTAGTGATAGAGAGCATGTCGGCCGCGCATGTAGTGTTGAAAGTAGGTTCAGCCTACCCTTTTCCGAGAGAAGGTTCAAAACCGAATCGACAAAACCGATCGAGCAAACATAAACCGAACCAACCGATAACCTTCGGTTCGATTTGATTTTGGTTTTATGATTTTCGGTTTCGGTTCGGTTCGGTTCGATCGACCAAAACCGACAAAACATGCACAAACACACGTAAACCAAACCGAACCGACGGACTAGACACTAAACCGAACCGACCCGACCATATTCGGTTCGGTTTCGGTTTATGTTTTTATGGTTTTCGGTTTTGTCGGTTCGGGTCAGTTCGGTTCGGTTTTGGACCGACGCTCAGCCCTAGTTGAAAGTATCAAGAGCATACTGAAAACAAGAACCATGGGAGACATTTCTGGACTGTATTAGTATCTTAGCCTGTAGATCGCTTGTTTGGAAATGAGAGGCGAGAAAAGAATACCGGATGATGTCTCCCGCTGAAAGGATACCAAGACCACCCAACTTGATTGGGAGAGTGGCTACCCACCGCTGCCAATCACCAAACCCCAACCCTGAAGTTGTAACAATCTTCTCCAAAGAGGCACGTAACGCCTGATCAAACTGAACTTGGGATTCCAATAAATACAAAGGAGAACATGTCCTCAAAACATAAGATAATTTCGTAACCCCAGCCCAATTGCAAAGAAGTAGGAGCTCACATTAGGGATCATGGAGTGTGTGGATTGCCTCATTAGGGAGATGGTTTTAGAGACACTTTTCAAAGCTAAATCCCGACAAAAACTTACATCCAAACTGACTGAGCCGCCAAGAAGTTTGACACCATTGAGTGGGCGAGAAATATTTATAGGAAAAACACCCTCCGCTCTACTTCTAAGATCCTCCACAAGGCAGAAAAGTTCAGGCTTATCAACGTTCAAAAACAAACCACGAGTCGGACCATCCGTCCTGATGATGTCAAGTGCCTTGGCAACCATAATGGTATCTCCAACAATAGTACCGTCATCAAGATATCAAGCTTGAAAGGTAAGCTCACAAGACTGCTTGATAGTCTGGACCAAAGGGTGCAAAGCAAGGACAAACAACAAAGGACCTAGTACATTATTATTATTATTATTATTATTATTATTATTATTGTTATTATTATTTGTTAAGCACTAAGATCTTTATTTTGAATTGCATAAAACACATTAGCTGAAGCAAATTTGGCCCAGAAAGTAGCTAATATGTAATTATGAGAAAACACCCAACAAACAGTCAAAAAGATTGTAACATAAACTTAAAAGTACACATATTTTTGTCTAAAAGAACAAACGACTTCAAGAGGTTTAAAACATTGTTAGGTGATCTGGAGATGGCCTGAGAACTGAAAAGGCCAAGAACGGTTACAGTACGTTAATATCTCGGCTAGTGCATACATTTAAGTGAAATACTCATCTCTTTGTATAATTTGAGCAAGAAAAACCTCATCCATTTATCTATACAATTAAATTAATTGTGTTGATGATAATGTTATATTATAGTTGTGTGTCTGAGTTTGTCTTTAAAAAAATATACGAAGCATCTATTTTAATGAAAATGATACAAAAACTAAAAAAGAAGGTTAGCATGAACCCTGGTCGTAATTTAACGACAAGCCGCTATCAAAGATGTCACTATAAGATGATTGGATTTTCTTGGATGTTTATGATTCTTCACTGTTACACTTCTCTGAAATAATAAAATTAAGCAAGTTAAACATTACAATTTAACCATTAAAAATACCAAAAATATCTGACCCTCCAACAAGAAACATCCTTAAGTTACCATTTTATTTATTATCAACTAACTGGAAAACCCACACCATTTAACTCCTATATTATATCATAAATAATAAATAATATACACCATGCTGTTTATCCAAAAAGGTGTACTCTATACACTTTTCATCAATCATATACATATTGCAACTGATTAATACGTTTAGTTAACATAGCTGTAAACTTGAGTGTCAATCTTGATATTCACACATACATTTAATTTGAAGGAATTGACAACCAAGCTAGTCAATGTTTAAATTTTTTTATATGAAAGGATCACGAAATGACACGAAGATGGAATTTATCTTAGAAAACAATACTTTAACATCTTTTATGAGTAATGCACGACCCATAACCTTCAAGCAAAAGTTTTATGAGTTATGCAAGAATGCAAGGCTTGCGAGTTTGTTATGACCTTAGATCACCAACAAAACGACACACGGCCTGAGTTTGGTGCTCTCTTAATCTTCGATTATTCATAAGAAAATAAACTTGAAACCTTATTATGCATGGTATATATGATTCGCTGCGTGACCAAATCAATGCTTGTATGAACATGTACGTAATCTTTTATCATTCTAACATGCACCTTGCTAGTTTTATAAACAAAATGTGTAAAACATAATGTATGTTTTTATATGTATGTATCACACTATGTAAATGGATCTGCATGAGGAAATGTCGACGAATCAACCCATGAAAGGAAAGCCTATAAACGTGGGTAATCAAGTGGAGAGCAAATCATAATGTGGCCATTTCAGAGATATTCTCTAATCAATTTACAAGATATGATAATTACACCCTAAATCCATCATGTCTACAGTGATATTCATCAGAATGTTTAGCGATATTCATGGTCGATCTGGAATAATAAAGTATTCAAATGGACTTTATGATAACGATAATGATTTATAAATAATCATTCTAGAAGCTTGACGCAATTGTTAGTAAATTTTAGCCAAAACCCTGAAATAATAAAAGCAACATTTACACATTTCACAATTTAGACTCCGAATAATTCAATAAGAATATTGAATGTGAAGATATGGGGATTTAGTACTCTTTTGAGTAACTGAATAAGAATATTGAAAGTGAAGATATGGGGATTTTGTACTCTTTTGGGTTTCTGCTTTCCAGTCTAGCTTGTGTTCTCATCTCTAGCTTGTTATATCGTACTCATTGTTATACCTGTTTATGAGAGCAATATATATTTTTTTTTTTTTTTTTTTTTTTTTTTGAACTGCAACATTTATGAGAGCAATATATTTTTTTTGAACTGCAATATTGTTTATGAGAGCAATATAGTGTTGGGCGAAATAAATTTTATTTTTAGCGGCAATTTACATTATATTATGAAATTAGCAAATTGTTAAAGACAAGGATACGACGGATACAGTTAAATAGAACAAGCCACTCGAGGGGTAGTGATCCAGTCAATCCGGTTTTTCTTCTATGGGCGCGATGTAAATCTGTTTGTAAAGCTTAGTTTGCGCATTTAAACGTTGATATTAAACCTGCATGTAACATTTTAATCGTGAAATGCAGACAATTAATCGATTCCAAAGATAAAGGATATGTGGACTAGAAAGGACAACATGTTTAAAACATTGGAATAAAGGGGTTTGAAGTTTTCCCATCCCAAACTTATTATGTTGGGGAAAGTCTTTTACTAATTTCTTGTAATCAATGAAATGTAGTGATGAGTATGATTAGACTTTGTCTCAACTTTCATCATTCTTAATATTAAAAGCAAATCACAATAATAATTTTGAAAATGTTATTATTAAAAATGAAAACCGTGAAAATCTTTTAAGATACTTTTATTAGGGTTTTTATAATTCATAAAACCTGACTTATAGGAAAAATTCCAACCATTTTGTGTAAGAACACATCAGAACAATACTAGTGATAGAGCCACTATACACTATGACTCAATGAATCAACCATAAATCACAATTCTTGGTTGTTGAATTAATCATGTACCGCTAAATCATATGTCATTTACCAAAATGCTTGTGTCATAATGTTACCGTTTATTGTGTGAAAAGCTCCTCAATCAAATAATGGTATAGGTTCTAGTTCCACTTAAAACACGTGGAATGGATTTATTGTATATATATTTTAAAAAAATCATATGTCATTTCGTTTTCTAATAGTTGTTATAATTTGTCTATATTAGGTTGATCAATATCTTATACTTCTTCTGAAATAAAATAGTTATTTCGAGACGAGAAATATTGTTAAAACATATTTATTAACGGTTAATCTTTGCAGGATGGTTGGTGACATGCAACGTAAAGCCGATTTAATGAGTTCAAAGCCTATTCGTGTGTTCCTTAATCATGGTTTACGCGAATTATCTTTATCAAGTTGATCGTGAGACGTACCGATTGGTGGGGCTGTCAGAGGTTCGATTAGCATTTTTACCCTTTTTTCTTGCAAAACTATAGTTATATCCCTAACTTATTGATACACGCTTATATTGTTGCAATTTTAACTTTAAGTATAATTAATATGGTAAACTTAATCAAAATTTCCATTATCACATAAAATAAAGAATGATTAGGTTTGGACAATTTAAGAAGAAAATATGAACAATAAAGTCAAGACACGTGAAATAATTAGGTATAAATTCAAAAAATAAATAGATATACGGTGCAGCTTTACAGTTGCCCGACTCTATCACATATGTTTCACAAAAGTTGTTGGTATGACAAGCAACCCTAACACGAATTCCATTTTTGGTCACATGTGATCCTTCCTTATTAACTGCACCTCAAATAATTTTATGCTGTTTTCTACGAACAAGTGAAGTTGGTATCAAACCCATTAGCTATTTCACATGCTCTACATGCAAGAAGGTTTGCGCTTAAAAAGTACACGCACATACAGCGTAACAAGAAAATGATATTGGTAAACTTCACAAACGATTGTTTGACGGACAACCATTTACGCCTTGACGTGAGTCTTCTTGGAATTCAGGCAATGTTTCTACGAAACAAAATGAGACATATTAGCACTATAAAAAGAGGAAAGTATGTGGGATTAAATTATTACAACGAAACTCAGTCAATTGCCATTTTGAGGAGTTGAATCAACTTTATAGTTATGATTACTAAAAATCATGAAAAAGATGATGTTGAATATATATATGTTTCAGATTGTTTTCATTAAATAACTGTTGATGATATAATCAGATTTTTCTCGGTTTTGTAATCAAGTTAGCTATTTGAGGTGAGCAAGACGTTAACTTTCTTTCGTCTTTGCTTTTTTTTTCTCTAAAACGGATTTCAGAAAGATTTGTTTGTAAGGTGCCTACTAGATTTATACAATCTTTACAATATATGTTAACATTGATCATTAAAGTACATATCAAGTGATCAAGTAATTTGTTTGAGATGAAAAAGGTAAAATTCTACATTTTAGTAATGCTGCCGACAATATTCATAATAATTCCTCATAATGTCTTTGAAAACTTTGAGAATGGCTTTAGGGTCTATTTCTAAATTTTATTTTGCCTTTTAAGGCTTCCTCAGTATTTATTGACTTTTTCCGAAACGCAATGAGTACAATGACCTTTTGCTTATTTACCTTTTTTGATTTGAAACAGTAACTTATTGTTGGAAAATAGTTTTGCAAAGTGACTTTTGCAAATTTTTGACACTATTTAATATATGTATATGTTATATATATTTATGTTTCTTAGTAACTTTGCGTTCTCCTCGACGAGCTTCACAACGAGCTAAAGTATGTCCAAATGGAGTTGAAATGAATGAGATATCGGTAATGCCAAAGTGACTGACTGAAACATAAAACTTGGAAAATGGGAGAATCCCATCGCCCAAAACAAGAAGTGGATGCTTGTTTATAAGGAAATTATAGTTTGGCTATCAAATTCCTTTAGGTTGGTTATGCTCCCACTCCTACGTCTTGTATAGCGGGGGTGCGAAAATGGGATTTTCGGGTCAAAATGAGTTCGAAGCTTGCATGACACGAATGCAGACTTGAGCCTCGCGTAAGTGCGTATCTTTTCTTGCAGTTTCATTTTCCGAATTTTACGTAAATAAATCGACCATATGTCTCATTCGTTAAAGATATTGAAAACGCAACTCCTTACAGACGAGTTCCAGCGACTCTTTGATCGAAACACACAAGTCTTTCAATGATCTTTCGGGCAAGTTTGTCGGTCCCATACATGCATGACTTTGGACGTTAATTTTTAAACAGGCGCCGAATCATTTTAAGGGAATCGTGTTTTACACGAGCCTCGTTCCACGACTTTCTTGTTTTATTTATTTATCAATTTAGAGTCATGTTACCGCTTATATCCCTTCATGCATATTTTTTTCTGTCTTTTATTTTCATTATTATTAAGCGTAATCGATTTTGTTATTAATAAAAGTGTGCACTGTTTCCCACACTTATTTTAAACATTCTGCAACAAAAGGAAAGCGGTTGACATTGGACTAAAGTTATTGGCATGACAACATTTGCTGATCGAGGTAAATATGCCTTAAAAATAGTATATAAATAGCATAATTTGAAAATGCTATAAGAATAAGTATCTGACTTATTTCTTGGCAAAGTGGGCTACTTAACATAATAGAGGCATTGTGTTTTTAGAAGACGTACAGTATAATTTTGAGTTAAAGTTAGTTTATTATAATGACATAATTCCGTAATTATAACAATATAAGTTGCTCTCAATGATGTTTGAGCTATCACACATGCATGGGACATGGTAACAATAACTTCTTCAAGCCACAAAAGCATCATGGAGTTTTTTTTATTGCGTTATGATATACACATGTGGCTATATATTATACTAAATATATTAGTCTCTCCGTCCCAAAATATAAGTTTACTTTAGTGTTTTAGATTGTCCCAAATTTAATGTCCACTTTCATTTACAACCAATCAAAATGGTTCAAGTAGGTGAGAATGAATTTTATTGGTTAACGTTGTAAGAAATTCACACTTTTCTTAAACTTTGTGAAATATGAAAGTGGACGTATAATTTGGGATGGAGGAGTATTTTTTTTTTTTTTTTTTTTTTTTTCATAATAGGCATAATAATTTTTTTTTTGGGAGTGTGCAATTTTGTGGGCATATAGCTATAACGTTCTAATGTTGTTATAATTTTTAGTTTTACAACGGAAGATTAGTAGTAGATCGAACAGGTTTTTTTGTACATTTATGTATGAAAATATATGTTATATAGTTTTCTAGTATAATATTTCTTATGCTGTAGGTTATATAACTTGTTATGGCAAATAGAAATGGTAAAAGAAAGGAAAAGTAGTGGGATGAGAGATTGCTTGTGACTATGATTGATAAGTACTTCAAGTTATATACTTCCAGAATCCAGATAATATATCTATTTACTCTGAAGCTATGTCTTTAAGTATGCTCGTTCAGACCAGATCGTAAATAATAAATTTAGCTCAAGCTAATGCATCATGAGCGGATTCAAGACATTGTTGCGCTCTAGTGTTAAGCCATGATAAAGACAACTTCAAGCAAATAAAGAAGATCAAAAAACCTACATCAACATAAACCAACGATGACTATTCTGCAGAAAACAATATACTTGTCCTTGTTGCGGTCTTGTTTCGACTGTTAGAAGTCAATTCAGGGAGTCTTAAATTAATAACTAGAAGGGTGGACAGTTTCTTGTCAATGATACTTAACTGCATTAGACACGCATACTAAATTTCTAATATAAATCATGCAATTTTATCCAGTGTCGATGTTTTTCAGTTTGTAAGTTGACGAGTCTCTTAAACAATCTCGACAAGAAAATAATATTCGTGAAATAGAGAAAATCCTCACCATTATAGACTTTAGTCTTTTTTGGGTTAACAAACCGAAAAGATAACTCTTGCTGTACGATCTTCTTGTTCCCGTTAATCTGGTTACAAAGATTAATGAGTGTTAACTAACCAACTTCCATTCTTAGCAAATTAAGTACAAAACGTTTAATATAGATAAACAGTTTAATAAAGATTTACGCAAGTATTTTCAACGTTCAAATTCTTATTAGAATTGAATAAAAGAATTTACTAAGATTCTTAGCGGAATAACAATATAAGTTGAATGACAATTTTTTAATGATGTGATCTCTTCATTAGCGTAAACATAAACTAAAGTTGATGTTTAAGTAAAAACTATGCTAACCATTGAATACACCCAGGGAGTTAATTCTTTGAAGGAGTAAATGCTCTTAAATGTGTTTTACATTAATTGCAAGAGCTATCATTTACTCCTTTATAATATTCTCTTTATTAGGCAAATATCGAGGTGGATCCCGTGAGGTAATAAGGACGTGTCGGTATTTAGTTGTGTAATACTGATTACTTAAATGTTTTATTATTGGAATATGTACAATCCCACTTTAGGAAAAAGTGTATTGTTTGCCCTTTTACCTACTCTTATACTTTATTTAATTTTCTATGAAAAGTATTTTTTACTTATCTTTTAAAAAAGTTTCGTTTAAACTTTTAGATATACTTAGATATTTTTCTTAAATATCTAACTTCTTTTAATTGTTGAGGAGATGAGGGAGTTAGTGAGTTATTTTATTACTCGTGACTCTATCGTCTTTTCAAATTCGGGACTTCACTTACCGAGTTCCATCTCGGAAGTGGTGAGACTTTCTTACTCTCTGATTAACTTTGAAGATAACCCCATGAATGTTCATTCATTCAAAGACTTAATTTATGTTTAGAATATTTGATGTTCAAATCATATAGCTAGTCAGAGACCATTGGGATCTGACATGACCCAACAATCTCCCCCTATCTGGATATAGAAATAGCCTAAGTGCTTTTCAGTATAAGTGAGCGTAACAACTTCTTCTTACCAATTGAAATAAAGTAAACTAAAGTATAAATTGATCCTAAGAGTAAATGAGATAGGATATTTCATTATTATTCGTGGGTAACATCAACAAAACAAAAATACATAAGTTCCTTTTCGTGCTTGTTCGTCATTTATGCCCGAAGCTACAATTTTACTTTCTTTTCGGGACAAAGTGCTTGTCATTCCTCTTGTTGATTTCACCCTCTAAGATCTCAAAAGACTTAGTCCTTGAGGGTCTTTTTAGTTAGTCTTTGAAATCTTGAGGATGAAGAGAGTTTGTGTGTCGGGATGCTCAAATCGAGACTCTCTAAAAGGTAGGCTCACCAAAGACATCGATAAAGAAGATTCCATACGCAGGATGTTAAATTACTTTACTTTCTAAATGAAACTCCTTCACGAGGAACTATGTTGCAATGAAGGTCAATAATGAGCGATTCGAGCTTTGAGGAATGGTGGATCTTTTCATCTTCTTCAATTCGATGAATTCTTGAGAGGATCCTAAAGAGTGAGAGGCTTCCTTGTATCAATCCATGGAACTTTTCTTGTTTCCTAATTTCTTTAAATCTTTTCTTGTACATGACGTCAATCGTTTTCCTAATGCCACAGAGTCGAAGGTTGATTTTTGTGTGTTGTAGTCTAATGTCCCTAAAGATGCTAATTTTAATGTTGGAATACCCGAGACTTGGATGGAGGTGGTTTATGAGAAGTTGAAAACTCCCTACATGGGTATTTCATTGGTTAAAGGTTAGCATTCCATGTTGTCGAACTTTATATCCGAAATACATGGAGTGTAATGGAATTCGAGATAGTGACGAGGAATGCAAAGGTTTTTTTCTTTATGTTTTCTAACGCTCATGGTGCGAAAAGTGTCCTGAGAATGGACCATGGATGATCGAGGCACGCCTATTTTTCTCAACAAGTGGTCTCCTTACATTAGTTTGACTAAAGAGGATTTATCTAAGGTGTCAATGTGGATTAAAATGCATGATGTTCCATTAGCTTTTTATACTTGAATAGGTTAAGCATGATTGCTACTAAACTTGGCACGCATATGATGTTGGATACATATACTAACAATATGTGTTTGGAGTCATAGGGGCATAATAGCTATGTTAGGGATATGATTGGGATTGATGCTAATAAGGAGTTTGTTGATACATTGGTTGTGGCGGTTTCAAAATTAGAGGATAATTGTTGTACAAGGGAAACTATTCATATTGAGTATGAATAGAAGCCTCCTAGGTGCGGTATTTATGCAATTTTTGGTCATTCTTTTGGTACTTGCCCAAAGGTTACTAAGGAGGTTCATGGATCTAGTTTGCAGGATGATAAGGAAGGTTTTTGTGGGTTAAGAGAGGGGTCAAAGGGGTTAACTATAAATCAGTTTTAAGAACTAAATCCCAATTTGAATACAAACCAGTTTCTAGGCATAAAAAGGGTAATGGTGAGAAGAATAGTGATCATTCGTCTAAAAAAGGATGTGAGAATTCAGATAATATTAATCTTGTTACTCTGAGGAACTCGTTCGCAACATTGAATGAAGATGACAAGGTATCAAGAATGTGGATACTTGAATGCTGGAAATGATGGTAATACTGTTAAGGAAGCGACAAAGGCTATAGAAGATAGTGATAGCGATGTTGACGACGTATACGACGAGGCTGCTCAATTCATGGTTTCCTCACCAAAGCGGGCTGGTGGAGGTGCAAATGATGAAATTTACGAGGATGAAGATTATGATATCTATGACGATTATGAGAATGAAGTTTTGATTTAACCAACGAGCGATTGGCATTGTGTGACACGTTTGACATTAATCTTTAAGGTCAATTTAGACAATAGTTTATATTTGGTGCCTTTATGAGTTAAATATAATCTGGTGGTTAGGGGTTATTTCCTTTATAGGAGTAGTAATGCCTATGTAACGAGCTGAGATGTGGGATTCTCTCACATCCTATGTACTTAACTATTTTTTAGTATTATATTTACCGGGTTTAAACCCTTTACCCAAAAAAAAAGAGACACAATTTGAACTCACTGATGACTTCAAAGTTTGAGTCATCATTATCTCTGATAATGGTCACTTTGAGTAGCTTGGTGTTTGGAACAATCTTGATGTTTGTTATTACCCTAGCTTTCTTACAAGCTCAATCCTATGCTTGTAACATTCCTACACTTGTTTCCTCTTTACTACATTTTCTTTCGACTTCTCCTTGGATGCCTTTAGTTCCTAAAGTTTAAGAAGTTTGAACTCTCTAGTAGTCCCGAAAACTTGATTGTTTGCCTTAACTTCCTCGTGAGCCACTTTAGAAATTTCCTTAAGAGTGGCAACATCATCTAAGACAACTTTTTTTCCTTTCCTCTTCCTCAAAAGTACCGAGCTCTACCTTGCAACCATGATGACTACTTGTTTACGTATGGTATGTAAATTGAGATTAAGAGTGTATTGGGATGGTTTATTGTTTGGTATTTGGAACGATCTTGATGTTAGTTATTACCCCTGGCTTCCTAACAAGCTCAATCATATGCTTGTTACATTTCCACACTTGTTTCTTCTATACTGCTTTTTCTTTCAGCTTCTCCTTAGATTCCTTTAGTTCCTAAAATTTAAGAAGTTTGAACTCAATAGTAGTCCTGACAACTTGTTTGTTTGCCTTAACTTCCTTGTGATCCACATTCGCAATTTCCTTGGAAGTGGCAACATCATCTATGAAAACTTTCTTTTTTCCCATTCCTCTTCCTCAAGAACTTCACTGAGCTCCTGCCTTGTAATCTTGATTCTACCTTAAAATAAAATTGACTACAACACCTGTAACAATTGCACCAGATTGGAATCTAGATTTTGAGCTAATGTGCGACGCTAGTGATTATGAATAGGGGTATTTTAGGACAAAGGGTTGATAAAAAGTTTCAACCAATCTATTACGCTATTAAGACTATGAATGACGCACAAGAACACTACACCACCACAGAAAAGGAGCTTTTGGTTGTAGTCTATGCTTTTGATAAATTTTGTTCTTACTTAGTAATGTCTAAAACAATTATTTATACCGATTATTACGCCTTGAAGTACTTGTTTAATAAGCATGATGAAAACCAAGGTTAATCATGTGGGTCGTATCTCGCAAGAATTTAATATCAAAATCGGGGACAAAAGGGTGCTAAGAACATGGCCGCAGATCACTTGTCAAGACTTGAGAATCCGAACCTTGAGAAATTAAATGAAGAAGAAATTAGAGACTCATTCCCATATGAGCACTTAATGGCGATCCGAATAAAAGAGCCTAAAATAGATCCATGGTATACTGATTTTGCCAATTATCTTGTATCAAGGATCATGCCAAAGGATATGACTTACCAACAAAGGAACAAGTTGTTTTTGGATCTAAAAAATTCATTTGGGATGAAGCGTACCTCTTTAAATCATGTGCTGATGGGATTTTAAGGAGATGTGTATTTGGTAGTGAATTTTAGCAGATTTTAGAGCACGATCATATTGGACTAACCGGGGGGCATTACGGGGCAGACACTAATATAAGGAAAATATTTGAAGCATGATTCATTTGGCCCACCTTTATCAAAGATGATGCCAAATATGTCCGAGAATGCGATGCATGTCAGATCAGGTAATATCTCTTCTCAGAATCAAATGCCCCTAAATAGTATATTAGTTTGTGAGGTTTTCGATGTTTGGGGTATTGATTTTATGGGGCCATAACCTTCCTTACGAAATAACAATATCATGGTTGTGGTTGATTATGTATCAAAATGGTTCAAAGCTGAAGCACTGCCAAAAAATTATTCAAGGGTAGTTGTTAAATTACTTAGAAAACTATTTTCTATGTTCGGAGTGCCAAATGTATTGATTAGTATAGAGGAACACATTTTTACAATTCTCAATTTGAGAAGACCCTAAAAAAATACGGGGTTACACATAGACTTGCAACACCATATCATCCCAGAACTAGCGGCCAAATTGAGAATACGAATAGAGCAATCAAACACATATTGGAGAGAAGGGGTGGATCTAAGTCCTGCCACATGTGGCACGTGCCACACGCGAAATTGGCAGGTATGTCCTTTAAATAGAGTTTCCGGTTTCAAATTTTTAGATTTTGTGTTTTATAGAGACGTTAGATGTGGGAGACGGATACCAGAAAACTAGAAATCGTTTAATAAATAAACTTACAAATCCAATAGCTAAGCCCATTAGGATGGGAAATCTAATTTGGCCCAAATTCACTTATTAGTTCATGAATTTGAGTTTTGAACTTTTGATCAGCTTTTGTATGGAAAGTAGTTGCATTATTTTATTATTATTATTATTTTTCTTAAGAATATAATTTTATGCTTTTAAGCTTTATACCATAATACTACATTTTCAGTTGTATTATGAAGAGCCACTTATGAGCCTTAAACTGATAATTTGTTATACAATGATTGGTTTAAACTTTTTTGCATGTTTATCACTAGAAATATTTTGCCACACCGATTTTAAATTATTGAATCTGACATTGTTGGAGAGTTTAGTAAGTAGTAATAAGAAGGAATGGGTTGATAAACAAGATGATGCTCTTTGGTCATTTAGAATAGCTTATAAAACACCTGTTGGTAGTATACCATTCTGAATCACCTGCAAGTGGAAATGGAACATAGAGTATATTGGGCATTGACAAATGCAAATCTTGATTTAGAAATGGTGGGAAAAGATAGATTCTTGCAATTAAATCATCTTTCGAACTCGAAATGAGGCTTATAAGCATTCCGCGCCTACAAAGAAAGGGCGAATAGGTGGCATGATGCAAGGATATAAGATAAAGAATTGTGGTCGGTCGAAAGTGTTGGTCTTCAATTTACGATGAAAAATGTTCTGGAAAACTCAAAACAAGATGGTATCGACCCTATACAATCGATGAGTGTTTCCTTACAAAGCGGTGGAAGTGATTGGTAAGGATGGAATATGTTTTAAAGTAAATGGGCATTGGATGAAGAAATATTAGGGATAGATACCAAAAAGGATGAGACCTCTACTTTGAACAAACGAGACCCTGTTTGAGTCTAACTTAAAGAATCATTAATACAAATAAGCCGTAAAACGTTTATTTATATTTCACGATCTTCTAATGTTTTGTCGATAACAAGCGTAAAATCATTTTAACGAAACAAATAGAATACGTAAATAGTATGAGTTAATAGTTTCCTAACACACTTACGTTTTCACATAAAACACTAAAACAAGTATGAGTGATTTTATGATTTAAATACATATGTACAACAACTAGTGTTTACATATTGGGTTAGTATATACTTAAACTAAGTATACTAAAATGGGTAAAATATGTATATACTAAAATAGGTAAAAACTAGCAAATGGTATTGACCCATAACCCATGGTTTTATATATACCACTTAACCAAGTTCATTGTATACTTAAGATACATTGTATCTAGAAAGAAAACCATGGATCAACCCATAACCCATGACCCATGACCCATAACCAAAAATACCCATGGGCAAGAGGAGTTCCACGGATCCCGGCTTTGTGCTAGCCGGATCCCAGTGGAAGGATCCGTGGGATCCGGAACGATGAAATTTTCTCTATAAATAGAGAGCCATTTCTTCCTTTCTACTCATCACTTCACATACATACTTCCCAAGTATTATAACCCTCTAACCTCGGATGCAAGTGATCTATGTAGTTTGTCTTACATTTTTGTGTGATCTTCTAGGTTCCTCTTAAAGGCATGATCACCACTTGAAGACGAGCAACCTCAAGTCCATGAGTTGCCATGATTCGTCATCATCAAGATAACTAAGGTTCTCTTGTTGATAGTTCTTACTTTCTCCATAGATGTTGGGTTAAAGGCATTAGTGAAGAATGCCAAAAGTGTCAAGATGAAAGCATTAGTGAAAGATGCCGATCATCCGTGTCAAAGCATTAGTGAAGAATGCTAAAGGTGTCAAGACGAAGGAATTAGTGAAGGGTGCCAAGCGTTGTGTCTAATGCATTAGTGAAGGATGCCGAAGAATCAAATCAAATAGCATTTGGGAAGAATGCCTAGGTCGTATAATCGATGAGGTGCATCGTTATACATATAAGTATTTGTTTATTTCCAAGGATGGTGATATCCTTGTTGGTGTTGTAACAAGGAGTGGATCTCCTTGATATTAGGTGTTGTGTTGTGAAGGGTAGTAGTTCCTCCATAGTAATTGATAACGCTACACGCGTCGTTCGGGGTCAAAGGAACTTCCTTTTCTTCGAGCAAGTTTTATAACACCCTAGGCAGTGAACCTAATCGTTGTAGTGTAGTATTAGGGTAAGCCACAGGTATTGATATCGTTCTCTAGGGGAATAGGAATGCTAGTGAGAAGTTACTACGCTAAGGTTGGGGTTGAGGAAGATTATTTTTTTATCTTTTTTATGTTTTAAGGAAATGGAAAAGTACGAATCTCGGGGTTTGGATTTGGGGGTTGGTATTGCTACCGATTACTCTACTTATCTCATTATCTAATCTAAGGTGTATGTAGTCTATGTCTAATTATTGTATGCTCGTATGATAGTTTAAAGATGTGTTCACTTAGGTTTTACTACTCCTTAATTATCTCCTATTGATGGTTGAATTGTCACGTCCTTATTCTTAATTGTGTTGTGTGTCTAAAGTTGTAGGGTATGCGTTTATCCCAACTCTTTGAAGTTACCAAAGGGTCTCGTCTACAAAAACCACTAGGGATCATAAACTCTAACTCTAAGGCCTCTTTGGAAGGTTTAGCTTACAACCACTCTAAGTGCTATAACCTAAGGTTCACAAAGATTAATCAAGCATTAAGTACAACGAATGACCTATCGCATTACTAGATCATTAACAATTAAGATAATAGACAACCAATCAATATTCAATAATTAAGTTTCATATTCCTAAGCAAACACACAAGTAAATTAGTCGGACATGGAGAACATGCAAGCATACACACAAATAATCAAAGACATAATTGAATTAATGAAGTAAAACACTTATCTTGATGTAAGATAGGGTTTGGAACCCTAAAATCTTGTACAAGACAGCCTTGGTTCGGTTTAGGTTTTAATCCAAAAGACTACACACTATCTTGAAAAATTGGATTCTATATATAAGATTACATATGCGGCGCGTCACCTTATGTTGTGTGACGCCGTCGGTCACCGTCATTAGGGTTTCGTCTTGGCCACGTTAGTCTTGCGACGCGCCACCTTGTGCTTGTGAGGCCGTCTCTTGACCTTCGGCGCCGTCTGGATTGAATCTAGGCCGTGCGAGTTGCGACGGCCTACTCTTTTAAAGCCCCGACACCATCACTTGAAAATAAGAGATTTGGCTTCGTCTCCACACAAAATCCTCCGACGGCGTCGCGCTTAAGCGATGGCACACCTTGTCTTATTTCGGCCATTTGAGTGTCTCGATTCTTGACTTTGGCCATTTTCTTCAGATATCCGCCTTTTCGTCCAAATAAGTGCCATTAAAGCAATTTGCCTTCAAGAGACCTAAAAGTGAAAAGGAACGATATTAAGTAATAACGGATACAAAATTGATCAAATAAGGGCTTAAACGACCCTCAAAAGGTACATTTTAAAACCTTATCAAATATTCCTACACTTGGTATTTGCTTGTCCTCAAGCAAATGTGCTTTTAGCCAATTAATTTATAAGTTATGGGTCATGAAGCATTGGTTTAAAATAGTCCACAACACATATAAGCCCCACAAAAGTCATAACAAGCACGAAAATTACATACTAGCACCTCACATGGGGTGTTTGGATACTCACATCTCTCTCGGGTGTATATGAAATATAACAAGTTGGAAATGGAAGATAAACACTCATTAACCGGTTGATAAGGTTTTAAAAGGTACCATTTTGAGGGGTCGTTTAAGCCCTTATTTGATCACTTTTGTATCCGTTATTGCTTAATATCGTTCCTTTTCACTTTTTAGGTCTCGTGAAGGCAAAATGCCGGAATGGCACTTATTTGGACAATCTTGTGAATATATGAAGAAATGGCCAAAGTCGAAATCGACACTCACGATCATTGAATGTAGAAGGCGACGCGTCAGAGCTATTTGGCGCCGTCGGAGAATTATTGTGACGGTCGAACTCAAAACTCGTGTTTTAAAGAGACGGCGTCTAGTTGTGAAAGAGTAGGCCGTCGCTACTCGGGACGGCTAGATGCGATCCGACGACGCCGAAGTCGAAGAGGCTCACACACGGACATAAGGTGGCGCCGTCGCAAGGTTAACGTGGCCAAGACGAAACCCAATGGCGGCGACACGGCGGCGTCACTAAACATAAGGTGACGCCGTCGCAATTGTAATCTTATATATAGAATCCGAATTTTTCGCCTTTGTGTGGAGAGTCTTTGGGTAAAACCTAAACCCGAACCTAAGGTGTCTTGTACAGTATTTTAGGGTTTTAACCCTATCTTACACCAAGATAAGTCTTTGCTTCATTAATTCAATTATGTCTTTGATTATTTGTGTGTGCTTGCATGTTCTCCATGTCCGGCTAATTTATTTGTGTGTTTGCTTAGGAAGTATGAAACTTAATTATTAAATATTGATTGGTTGTTTCTTATCTTAGTTGATTAATGATCTAGTAATGCGATAGGTCATTCGTTGTGTACTTAATGCTTGATTCATCTTTGTGAACCTTAGAGTATGATTACCGAGTGATTGTAGGCTAAAACATCCGAAGAGTGCCTTAGAGTAGAGTCTATAATCTCTAAGTGGATTTGTAGACAAGACCCTTTGGTAAGTTCAAAGAGTTAGGGAGAAACGCATACCCTACAACTTTAGAAACACAACGCAACTAGGAATAAGACGTGACACTCAACCATCAATAGGAGATAATTAAGGAGTAATACAAACTAAGTAAACACATCTTTAAACTATCATACGAGCACACATTAATTAGACATAGACTCCCACAACCTTAGTTTAGATAATTAGATAATAGTAGAAGTAATCGGTAGAAATACCAACCCCCAAATCCAATACCGAGATTCGTACCTTTCCATTTTCATAAAACATAAAAGATAAAAATAATCTTCCTCAACCTTAACCTTAGCGTAGTAACTCCCTACTAGCATTCCTATTCCCTGAGAGCGATATCAATACCCGTGGCTTACCCTAATTACTACACTACAACGATTAGGTTCACTGCCTAGGGTGTTATAAAACTTGCTCGAAGAAAAGGAAGTTTCCTTGATCCCGAACGACGCGTGTAGCGTTATCACCGGTCCTAGTACATAGATTACCATAGGCTTGAGAATAGATCAAACCTCCATCGCTTTGGCGTAAGCACCTAGGAAAGACTATCAAAGAGGTCTTTAAAGGGTTGTAATGTTAGGCTTAAGGTAGGGAAACAAAGGGTTTGGTGGGATAGGCTATTTAGTGGTGGCAAGTCAAAAATCTTTATGTTACAAGCATACGAAGAATGGCGTTGCTAAGCCAAGACTCGACACTCTAAACTCTAGATAACTGAAACAAACAAACATAAATTCCCATATGTTGTTGTTTTTGTTTTTGTTTTTTTTAACACTCTATTTTTTTTTTTCTCTTTTTCTATTTTTTTTTCGATTTTTTTTTATTCATACACTTTTACTCTACCATCCTCTACGGTAACATCAAAATGATAGGGACTTATAGGCACTTCCCTACACTTGAATTTTTATTACTCTAACACTAATTTGACCCGAATTGAAAAGATCAAAACACTTGGGGTATGTTATTACGCAAATTAGGGAATTTAACGTTCCATTCCAATCATTTTATAAACTTTAACTTTTCCCATGAGTCCCAATCATCCCAAAACTGTACAAAGGATATGACTCGACTTAGCAACTCATGCAAGCAACTAGATAATTGAACTAAGGGTTTAGGGTGATAACAATAATGCACTAAAAGTGAGTGCATATAGGGTAGGCTAAAGCGATTTGGGTGTAAATTTGGGGTGGGGTGTAAACAATGCTCTTTATTGATATTCCGAAAACCGAAACATCACGAGAACCGCGAAAAGGATAGGCTCGAGGGGTTAACTAGGGTATCGTGTACTAAAGATGAGTACAACGCAAAGGTGTGGGGAATTACTCAACCGATGTGGAAGAAGTAATTATATTACGGTATCAAACAAAGGTTATCCTAATGCCTCTTATCATTTAGTTATTCCTAACTACACAAGTGTAGTCTTACTAGCGGTCTCGGAATGCATCACAAAACAAGTTCTAGAATCTAATATACTACCAGTTCACACTCTAAGCATTAAAGATGAATGCTTTTAATTCCTACTAATCTAAGGACGATCCTCACATTTTGGGTGGAATTTAGGTGGTAAAGGGTTTTTGTGCTAGTCATGCAACTTCCTATCCTTGAGACGCTTTTGTTAAGACTAATGGCCCACTCTTATATGTCATGAAAATTTCAAATTTGGTGCCAAAATTACCCTAAACCGACATTTTCTCATGGTTTATTACACAAATACAATTGGACAAAACAAATAATCAAGGATAAGTATAGTTTCAAAGTTCCGCTTTATTTTCCCTCCTACACTTAAACCGAACATTGTCCCCAATGTTCCCCAAAAGTATCAAAGTTGTGATAATAAAGGTAATGAAAAGCGAAGAAAATAGTACTCCCGATTAGCTCGGTAGGATCCGTGTGTGAAGTATTGGTTAAATCCTTTCCAAGAAAAATGTATGCGTGAAAAGCTCCTTCCAATCTTTTGTTTCTTCTTCTTGATAAATAAAACACGCACATTCAAGAAAACAAACGAAACCTTCGTAAAATTGGCGGTAATAATATATATAGACTCTACTAAACTAAGATATAATGCTTGTGGAATGGATGTTTCTGCATTTCGGAAAATTAAGACACGGAAAATTCCAAAATTTATAAGTAGCTCGAAAATGAGAAAAAGTAATATGTTCTTTTTACTCCTTCTGACGCCGTCAGTTGCAATCTGACGACGTCAGTTATCCCGACAAAACTCGGTGCGATTTTACGGAAAATTTACATCTTTAGAATCGGAAAAATTTCGCAAAACATCCATTATGACTCGATACAAGCATTTGACTCGAACAAACACACATATATATTTTTAATGAATTGTTATTCTCATGTTTACATTTCTTTTGAAAACGTGTGTAATCCTCCCTACACTTATCCTATGTAAAATACCTTTATATGAAATTAAGACAAGGTTAAAAACAAAATAAAGCATTTTACAAATTTAAACATGAGAATAAGCAATCAATAAAAGATATATGACACTAACAAGCAAACAATTAAGCATGGGTTGCCTCCACGAAGCGCTTTTCTTTATTCAAGAGTCTTGTAGCTAGACTCGAGTCGTGCTCTCACGTTGTCTCGTGCACGCTCACGTGCTCATACTTAAGCCATTCCAATGTTTTTTTATTCTTTTGTAATCATCTCCTAATTCTAGGCATTTTTGTAATACCGCTTAGTTTTCTCATATGGGTACCTAAGTCCATTTTGCTTATCCCTTTCACTAAGCAATGGAATAGGGTCATTCTATTACATGCCTATATATTCCTATGTTTAAACCTAGGATGGTAGCGTGGCATTTGGTAGATAAAGTCTTCAACTTCATCGAGAATGTAATTAGACCATCAATCATCCGTTCATTCAACTTAGTCATTTTTTGAAAGGTTTTCCGAAAATTACTTGAGTGAGGTCCTTATCAATAAATTCTCCTAAATCTTCTAAGACCATGAACTCTACCAAATAAGCAAAGCTTCCAACAAACACGTGCAAATGAGTGACCGCTTCAACCACATTGTTCCTTGATAAGTTAACTCATTTGTCTTGATTTTATTGTATAGGTCCTCGAGATTAAGTTCAAAGGCAAGAATGAATTCAAGTAAGCATCGAACCCTTCTAATCCTATTTTGCAAGGGAATTGCATGTTAAAGGGACCATCTTTCTCAATTCTACACCTAGGGTCAAAACATTGGGAGGGTCTTCTCCATTCCAAAACTAACTTCATTGATGACCTCCCGCTATCAAGTGCTTCACCATAATCAAATTCCTCATCGAATCGAGTCATAGAAAGGACTTTGTTGTTGCCAATTTATCTCATTATGCCCTAGGTGATTTCCAAAATGGTGAACGGGTGAAGGGTTTTGTGGAATTGCGTTCTCAATTTCGAGATTGGGAGCGGGTAGGGTGAAGAATCTTGACGGAAGACACGTATCATGGTGAGTGATGGATTTTACGAACAAAAGTCACGAAGAAGGAGGATAGACTATGAGGGAGCTAAAAATGAGAAAAATTTACTTGATAGGAATCAAGCAAAGGAACCTAAGCGAGGTGGACTACTAACTAGCTATTCTATTCCCGACAACGGCGCCAAAACTTGATAACGCTACACGCGTCGTTCGGGGTCAAAGGAACTTCCTTTTCTTGAGCAAGAGTTATAACACCCTAGGCGGTGAACCTAATCGTTGTAGTGTAGTATTAGGGTAAGCCACGGGTATTGATATCGTTCTCTAGGGAATAGGAATGCTAGTGAGAAGTTACTACGCTAAGGTTGGGGTTGAGGAAGATTATTTTTATCTTTTATGTTTTAAGGAAATGGAAAAGTACGAATCTCGGGGTTTGGATTGGGGTTGGTATTGCTACCGATTACTCTACTTATCTAATTATCTAATCTAAGGTGTATGTAGTCTATGTCTAATTATTGTGTGCTCGTATGATAGTTTAAAGATGTGTTCACTTAGGTTTTACTACTCTTTAATTATTTCCTATTGATGGTTGAATTGTCACGTCCTTATTCTTAATTGCGTTGTGTGTCTAAAGTTGTAGGGTATGCGTTTATCCCTAACTCTTTGAAGTTACCAAAGGGTCTCGTCTACAAAAAACCACTAGGGATCATAAACTCTAACTCTAAGGCCTCTTTGGAAGGTTTAGCTTACAACCACTCTAAGTGCTATAACCTAAGGTTCACAAAGATTAATCAAGCATTAAGTACACAACGAATGACCTATCGCATTACTAGATCATTAACAATTAAGATAATAGACAACCAATCAATATTCAATAATTAAGTTTCATATTCCCTAAGCAAATACACAAGTAAATTAGCGGACATGGAGAACATGCAAGCATACACACAAATAATCAAAGACATAATTGAATTAATGAAGTAAAACACTTATCTTGATGTAAGATAGGGTTTGGAACCCTAAAATCTTGTACAAGACAGCCTTGGTTCGGTTTAGGTTTTACTCCAAAAGACTACACACTAATCTTGAAAATTCGGATTCTATATATAAGAATACATATGCGGCAGGCGTCACCTTATGTTGTGTGGCCGCCGTGGTCGCCGTCATTAGGGTTTCTTCTTGGCCACGTTAGTCTTGCGATGGCGTCACCTTGTGCTTGTGGCCGTCCTCTTCGACTTCGGCGCCGTGCTGGATTGAATCTAGGCCGTGCGAGTTGCGACGACCTACTCTTTTAAAGCGACACCGTGGTGGTGCAAAACCGTCAAGTTTTCTCACGCAGTTAGCCACTTGTGAATGACCACCGTAAGGAACTTAAAACAGCTCAAACACCAATTGCAATTTAGATCGGGAGAATACGGTGGATTCACGGGTCGTTAAGTCCCACCTGGAGGATGACGGTGTTTAACACAATCGATTGTCGAATAATCGCTAAAGATAGTGATCGATAAGGATTTTGAGTTTATTTATAAATTACGGGGCTTAAATGCAAATTAAAGGAAATTAAAAGATTAACTATATTAAATAAACGCTATCACTAATTTTAAACGATGTTTTTGATTTTATGTTTTATAAAACTTAATTTAAAACTACGTAACATACAAATAAAACGTGAAACTTACACAATATTAATCCTAAAAATATGAAAATGATATTTTACAAACCTAATGATATAAGAAAATTTTAAGAAAAGAAAATTATTTTATAACTATTTATCTAATTATTATTAATTAAAACTATTTTTAACTAATTAATAATAACCTAAATTACAAGAAAATAGGAAATAAAGCTAGAAAAATAAAATTATGACTTGGAAAAATCTAAAATAACAAAAAGAATTTTCAAAACTATTTTTATATTTTTTCGATTATTTTCTATTTTTATGAATTTTAAACTATTAAAACTAATTAAATTACTAAAATTACAAATTAAACTATGAAAAATCTGGAAAATTACTTTTTACTTTTTATATGTATCTAAACCTAAGAAAATTGAAAAATTATTTTTTTGAACTTTTCTTATTTAATTGTATTAAAAGCTATTTAAAATTACCTAAAACTGCTTTTAATTAAGAAAAATAGCAAACCTGTTATGGAAAAATGTGAAAATTCAGGAAAACTCTAAAATGATATTATGAATCTAGGAAAATAGAAAAACATGGTGTTGTGTGGAGGAAATTGAAACTGCTATACTAGTGCTTATGAAATAAGCACTTGAATAAGCCAAATGATCACCACAAGCTACCAACTTAACACAGAAGCTATGAAATGCTAAAAGTACTTTAAAACAACAAATTACAAATGACCTTGACTTCTGAATTGCAATTTCTTGTGATTTGATTTATTTAAGCTTATTGTGCAAACAGTTTTGAGTGTGCTACTTTGAGCTTAAGCACCAAAGAACACAATAAGTCGAAAATAGAAACCGGATGTTGGAACTTGTTCTAGACACGGCTAACTACTATCAAACCAAAATCAGCCCTAGAGAAGCTCAGGGAGCTTTGGATAAGCTCGCAATAGTCGAGAAAAACTCGATCAAAGTCGAGTTTGGTGAGCAGGCACTTAAGCCCTTTTGATGAGCTTATTTGAAGCTTTTGAAAAATTAATAAAAATCAACAAAAATACTAATAAGAAACTAAACCAAGAGAACTTATAAAACCCAAAGTTTCATTGGAATTGGCCTGAATTGACTCAATTAAAAATCATCTCACCAGGCTCAAAATGCATTTTTCATGTTTTGACTTTTTGACAGCTTATGAGATTTTGACTAATATGAACTTTGATCTTGATTTGTTAACTGATTTTGATGTTTTGTGGTATAATGAGACTAAGACAAGCTACTCTAGTGATTTCCAAGCATGAAACAAGCTTATGATTTCCCAAACTCTCAACAGCTTAATGAATTAAGAAAGTTAAAACAAGATTTTGACTTTTCAGGTTTTAAGATGCAATATGATGATAGATATGGTTCAAGTGAACAATATTAAGGCTAAGTAGACATGTATCAAGCAATAACAAGAGCTTAAGCTTAAACAACCTTACTGATCCAAACACACTTTTGAAACTGTTTTACTACTTTTAACTTGGCTAAACACTGATCTAGTAGATATTATCACTTTTACTGATTATTATTATCCTAATTACTACTAGTGGACAGGTTTAAATGGTTTAATGATCACAATTTCAAGTACACATACAAGCCGTAAACCTGACTAAGGAATGAAAAATGAAATGTAAACTCACAATTGTCCGACTTTATTATGCAAATTATACCAACCCAAATACCTACTATTCTATATCAAATCTAACCCAAACACTCGCTCGCACCAACCCATTCCATTTCCAACCTGTTTGACCAATTGTTCTTCTCTATTGACTTTTGTTGACTTTTAGCACTTTTGATTGAAACTGAATAACAGGCTTACAAAAAGCTATCTTAAGCTTAAATAAGCTGGTTTGACTATTAAATAAGCTTATTGAAGCTTGGTTTTAGCACACTTATACTGAAATTGTAAATAGTGAATGTAAAATTTTGAAAACACACTAACACTTTGAATTAAAACTTGAAACTTAGTTATAATGACTAAATAGTTTAGTCTTAATACATCAAGCTTGATATTCTGAATTGTGAACTAATTAAGAGATTAAAAGAAAAAGCGACATACAAGAATTTAAAAAACTAAGTACTCTTTGCTTCTCCGTCTTCCTCCTCTTTATGCTTCAAATGAGCTCCACGTGTCCTTCCGAGAGTATCCCACTCTCTATTTGACCAATGGTTGAGTTTTGAGCACTAATAATGTTTTATCATTTTGGCGGAAACTTTGATTTGACTTGTAGGCTGTGTTAGCATTGCTAGGGGGTGGCATTTATTGTGGGGTTTGTGATGATGAGGGGTGGTGGAAAGGTGAAAAGGTGATGGGAGGGTGGAGGATAGTTGCGAGCAACTAGGAGGAAGACAGTGTACGTGGGCGGGCAAGTTGGGAGGTTTGACTTTGGTTGACCAAGGGGGTCCAAAGCAGTATTGGTGGGGTCACAATTGGTTAAGTGGTAGGGGTCAAAACAGCTTTGACAAGTCGTAGGTTTAGTTATGACAAGGACTTGTTTGTACTTTCGAATTCTAGAAGGACCAATCAAATACTCCAAAGTTCTCACAAGGGTCACTTTGACAAGATCTAATAGTGCAAGGACTATTTTGACATTTTCAAATTTTCAAAGGACCAAACTTGACAATTTTGAAAGTTCGAGGACCTAAGTTGTAAATTTGTAATTTTAAATCTCAAGGACCAATTTTAACAACTTAAGAATCCCTAAGGACTTAAAATGATATTTTCTTTATTTAGATTTACGAGGACCTGTTTTTGACAACTTTTGAAACTTGGGGACTAAAGCGCCAATTATGCAAACTTGATCGTTTTCACAAGATTTTGATATTTTGCATTTAAAACACATAAAACACTTATTTGTGATATTTTATCATTTGATGCATTTACGAGTGTTTTCGGATGTTTTTGCGATCTAATTTATACAAAATGATGAGTATTTACACACTCATCAATCCCCATACTAAGATATTGCTAGTCCCTAGCAATGTTTTGAGAAAAATTTAATGGATTTCATCTCTTTACCAAAAGTCATTACTTCGGAATAGCCAAATGTTTCAGTTCAAGTAAGAACCTTGGTACACCGATAACCAAATGATTTTGAGCAAATCACCAACTTTCAATGGATTTGATTTGTCTTTACGAGTGCCGTTTGCTACGGACTAGCCAAATCTTAGATAAAATATCTTTGGTGAGTGATTACCAATTATGGTTTTCCAACCGCCTTTACCACAAGCCATAAACTTGCGGGCTAGCCAACTCTTCACTTTTAAGGATATGGTGAAATAATACCATACAATTTTGGGCAAATTGCAAGTCACAGCGATTTGAGATATCTTTACCAAGAGCCGCTTGCTCTGGATTAGCCAATCCTTTTGTTTATTAGACAAGCGGATGATAACCAAATGAGTAAGTCTAAAACACTTGCTCCAAAAAATTTTGGCCAAAATGGGGAATTAAAGCGGTATAATTATATGATAAAATTCGTGAGAATTCCCCACACTTAGAAATGAATATTGCCCTCAATATTCAAAGTACCTAGATTATGCCGAAACATAGAACGTAAAAGGAAATACTAAGGCCATTATTTAGCAAGGATTTTTTTTTTTTTTTTTTTTTTAATTCTTATATATACACAACATGTGGGCAACTCCCAGCACTAGGTGGTAGAAAGTAGAAAGAAGAAGCTAAACATCAGTTTTGTCACACAAGCTAGCCACTTGTGAATAGCTAACCAGAACAAACTTCGAGACAGTCTCGAAATATGGGTGAAAACCCATATGGCATGCTCTTTTTTTGATTCCCGAGTCGCTAGCTTGACTCGATCCCGCATTCATTGGTTCATGGGGAAAGTTTGGAGATCCGGACAACCACCGGGGAATGTCCTCTCCAAAATAGTGCTTCAATCGATGACCATTCACTTTAAAATTTGGACCATCGGGTTGAGATAACTCAATGGTGCCATAAGGATAAACCTTAGTGATGGTAAATGGACCGGACCAGCGGATTTAAGCTTTCCGAGAAAATCTTCAATCTAGAATTGAAAAGAAGGACTCGATAACCAACGTTGAAAACGCGGTTCTTGATTTTAGAGTCATGAATCTTCTTTGTCTTTTCTTTGTAGATCAAAGAGTTCTCGTATGCTTGATCACGGAGTTCATTTAATTCATTCATTTAAACTTTCCGGTGATCACCACCGGTATCGAATATCGAAGTTGGCATGCGTCAAGGCCCGTATGCCTTGTGCTCGAGCTCAACCGGTAGATGACATGTCTTCCGTATACAAGCTTGTATGGAGTACACCGATGGGTGTTTTATAAGTCGTCACGGAAGGCCAGTCGCGCCATCTAGCTTATCCGACCAAGAGGCACGGTTTTCGCCAACCGTCCTCCGAATTCTTTTAATCCCGGTTGAAACTTCCACTTGCCCACTAGTTTGGGGTGGTGCGCAGATGAGAGGCGGTGAGTTACACCATACCGCATGACTCTTTCAAACCGGTCATTGCAAAATGCGTACCACGATCACCGATTATAGCTCGTGGAGTTCCAAACCTAGCAAAAGAGATTTCAAGAATTTCACAACAACTCGGGCATCGTTGGTATGCAAAGCCTTAGCTTCAACCCATTTTGACAGATAGTCAACGGCCACGAGTATGTATTTGTTATCATGCGAGAAGAAGGAAATGGCCCCATAAAGTCAATGCCCCGGATGTCAAAAATCTCACACACTTGAATGGCGTTTTGCGGCATTTCATTTCTTTATGAGATATTCCGTGACGCTTGACAAGCATCACATGACTTGACAAATTCGTGGGCATCCTTGTAGATAGTGAGCCAATAGAATCCGGAATCAAACACCTTCTTGGCGGTGTAGTTAGGGCTATGATGTCCCCGATGGGTCCAAAGATGGCAAGCTTTGAGAATGTCAATAGCTTCGACCATACACACATCGCCGGATGACTTGATCCGCAAATTTTAAACAAGTAGGGGTCGTCCCGTAAGTAATGTTTAACATCTTTGAAGAATTTGTTCTTCCTGGGACGACATCCCTTTCACTATGAAGTTACCCGCATGGTAATTTGCAAAGTCGACAAACCATGGGGTAGTAGAATCTCCACGAAAGAAACCGCATTGAGTGTTTCGAGAGGAAATGTTTCATTTATTTCCTTTTCTCGAACACATCTTGGTGAGGGTTTTCTAGGCGGAGACGAGATGATCGCAGACGTGTTCTCGGCTCCTTTTTATCACGTATAATGATATCAAATTCACGGAGGATGAGAACCCAACGGAGCAATCTCGGCTTTGCATCTTGTTTTGCAAAGAGATATTTGAGAGCCGAGTGATCCGTATACACCACGCATTTGGTCAATATAAGGTATGGCGAAACTTCTCAAACGCATACACCACGACTAATAGTTCTTTTTGTAGTGGTGTAATGGGTCCGAGCTTGATCATAGTTTTGCTTGCGTAGTGGATAGGTGAAAATGCTTGGTTTCGTTGCCCCAAGACCCACCGATAGCAAAATCACTTGCATCGCACATGAGCTCAAAGGGTAAATCCCGATCGGGGCACTAGAATGGGTGCTTAGTAAGCTTTTTCTTTAGTGTTTCAAAAGCTTCGACGCACTCGGAGAGAAGATAAAAGAGCTTTTTCAAGAAGATGGGTCATAGCCGAGAGATTTTGAAAATCTTGTATGAATCTCGATAAAACCCGGCATGACCAAGAAAACTCCTAATACCTTTGACGGTAGTAGGATGGGGCGCTTAGCAATAACATCAACTTTGCTCTATCGACCTCAATCCGTTTTGAAATCTTATGGCCAAGGACTATGCCTTCTTTGACCATAAAGTGGCTCTTCTCCCAATTTAGACGAGATTGGTGTCTTCACACCGCTTTAGCATTTTGTCTAAATGGGAGAGACATGTCTGAAATGAATCCCCAATGACCGAGAAGTCATCCATAAACACCTCCATTGTTTCCGATCATGTCATGGAATATGGCCATCATACATTGTTGGAGCGTGCAGGAGCATTACATAAGCCAAAAGGCATACGTTTGTAGGCAAAAGTTCCGTATGGGCGGTGAATGTGGTCTTCTCTTGATCCCGTGGATCAATGGGGATCTAAAGTAACCCGAGAAACCATCAAGGAAACAATAGTACTCATTCCCCGCTAATCTCTCAAGCATCGATCCATGAAGGGTAGAGGAAAATGGTCTTTCTGGTGGCGTCATTCAACTTATGGTAGTCAATACACACACGCCATCCCGTAACCAATCGAGTTGGAATTAACTCGTTTTCTTCATTCGTGACAACAGTTATGCCACCCTTTTTGGAACACGGTGAATCGGGCTAACCCAAGGACTATCCGAGATTGGGTAAATCAATCCGCATCAAGAAGTTTAATAACCTCTGTTTGATAACATCATGGATTTTGGATTTACTCTTCTCGATGTTGAATCTTGGTTTAAAGTCATCCTCCATTAAGATTTTGTAGTACAAAACTCGTGGTTGATACCATTAACGTCGGAGAGTTTCCAAGCAATTGCTTGCTTGTGTGACTTCAAGACCTTTATGAGAGATCTTTTCATCTTTACTTAAATCTCGAGCAATAATGACGCAATTTATCATCACCTTCAAGAAATGCATACTCAAGATGAGGTGGTAAGTCCTTAAGTTCGACTTGAAAATTCTTCGCTTTCTCAACCGACTTGACTTCCTCGTTATGAAGTTTGACGGGAGGGAGTGGAGGAGAAATGTCCCGATTTAACAACTTCTCAAGAATAAGAATATCTCCTCCAGTTAATCTCATGGTGATTAATCTCTTCCGAATTGCATCACTAGTGTGAGGATTGATGAGTAATCATCTTTAAGCAATTTCTCAATGAGAAGTATGTCCCCTCGATGTCAATTGGGCGTGATCAATTTCCCATGGAGCAGAATCACTAGCCAAGTATGCTTCAATCTCTTCCAAGATGAAGTCGCCTCAAACGGAGTGAGAGAAGGAGTAGAATTGGCTATGATAGGTTGAGAAGATGTGGTGGGATCCCACTCACGAATTATGAGAATAACCAAGAACTTCTTGAGAGTACTCTTCGAAGCAACATCAATGATATCGATTCGGTTAACCGACTCGTAATCATAGTTTGCGGAGTACCTCGAAGTTTGATCAAGGTTAAAGGTGATGACTTCATTACCAACACGTAATGTGATTTCTTGCTCAAATACATCAATAAGAGCACGGCCGCTCTTAGGAATCCTCTTCCAACAATGAGAGGAACCCGTGGATCGAGATCGAAATCAACAACTACAAAGTCACCGGAAATGGAACTTTCCTACTTTCACAAATCGTCCTCGGCAATTCCAAGAGGACGGGATATTGTACGATCCGCAAGCTCGAGAGTCATGCATGTAGGAGCAAGATCCGAAGAGAAAGTTTCTTCTATATTGAATGAGGCATCGTGTTTATGCTTGCACCAAGATCGGCTAAGGCAAAGCATTCAACCATTCCCGGAAATACACAAGGTAAGAGGAACTTTCCAGATCTCCAAGCTTCTCGAAGCTTTTCGGGATAACTGCAGAGCGCCTCATTCGAGGAGTTTTAGCCATTTCAAACACTTTTCCTTGTTGCTTAACATGTGTTTGAGAGTTGATGCAAACTTGGGCATCAACATGATAGCATCCATGGCTTATGTCAAAATGAAGTTCTTGGAAAATTTGAAAGAATTTTTCCATTTGTTGATCGGCTTTCTCATGGAGCTTTGCTCATGTAAACGTGATGGGTAAGGAATAGAAGTTTTGGATTTGGGGTTACTGATTCGTGTAAAACAAACACAAATATCAAAATATCAAATTAACCGTAAAACTCGACAAATCAACCTTTTAGGAAAAGGGTTAACGTGCCGAACCTCACGGATGTGATAAAAGTGATACCGGGAAGTGATTTCCCCGGGTCGTGTCCCAACGAGGTGTGAAATTGACGGAATCGTTGAGTTTCGTGATTAAGGACTTGAATTGGTTTAACAAATTTGGGATTTTTAAATTCGCTAATCTACAAATTAAAGAACGGGAATAAAAATAAAGCATGTAAAACAAAGAAAATACTAAATAAATTACTACTAAGCATATGAAACAATAAAATAAAGCTAAACTACATCCTAAGGTGCTAAAATGCAAAAACGCAAAACCCGAGCTAATCCCGAGAGTGAAAATTATGCAATTTAAGTCCTACGAGTGCAAAAACAATTTTCCTACATTCTACATGACTAAAAATGATTTTGGGAAAAAGCCGGGTATTTTTTCGACTCTTATTTTATTTTTACTAATTAAAACTATTTTAAACTAATTAATTAATTAAAAATACTAAATATTTTAGAAAATTCTAAAAATTTACGAAAAATATTACAAACACTCTCAATTGAAGAAAATAAAAACTACACTCTTGCTTAACGAAATAAGCTGTGAAAAAACGAAATAAGCTAATAAGATCGAAACATCTAAACTACCTTAAAGTATTAATGATGCATGAAATAAACAGATAAAGACCCAAGGGCAGTTGGTTGTGAGTGGTTGTGTAGTGTCGTATGCAAAGGAGACCAGGAGGTCAGGAGGTCGAGTCCTACTTCTCACCTTTTTTTTTCCACTTAATATTATTATTTTTTTCCCCTTTTTTATGCTATTTGCAACTGAACAATCAATCAAAATAACACTTTTTCACAAAAGTTAAACTCGCAAAACACGAAATAAGTCGGAAGGTAAGAAAAATCATAAGATGAAAAAAAACACTTCTAAATGGGTGTTTGGTTGTTGTCCTAACTAAGTGACATCAGAAGCAAAACAAAGACTTGCAAAAGCTTCCAACTAAGCTCCTAATTACATGTCCTAGTGAGCACGGAAAATAAGCTCCAAATAAACATCCATGAGCTCACAAAAAGCCAACAAGATGCTGCTGAAACACTAACTGTGCAGCAACAATAACTATGGGATTGTTTGGTTACAACAGCTACCTAATGGGATTATAAGCTACAACTAGTATCTAATAAGCTAATACTAATCATGTCCAACCTAAAACGACTAACTATCACCTAAGGCACCTAAATAAGCTTAAGCATAAGCACTAAAAAAAGTAAAATGGTCTATGGGACAAAGGGATGGGGTCATCAAAGGGACTACAAGCTACTAAAAAGCTTTAAAAAGTTAACATGATATTGAAACCTACTCGATCACCTAATAAGCTACAAGGGATGAGAAAATAAAATAAGCTAGGAAGCTATCAAACTAACTCACTGCTTCTGCATTAGGTGCACTAAAACAACCCATAAGGGGTGTTTTAAGCTAGCAAAAGCTATCTAAAAGCTAAAATAAAAATAAAAATCATAAAATGAGAGGTGACTAGGCTACCAATCAAATAATGAGCATACCAATTTTTAGCTTATCGTGACTTTTAATGAACAAATTAAAAATCAAAAACAAGATTCTGTTTGGACAAAAGTGTCGATCAAGCGCTTTTGAAAATGGGTATAAATGAGAATCTTGACGAATGAAGGTCTAGTACCGATTTTGAACAAGAGAATTAATCTATATTGAACTAATTTCAAGCAACAAAAACAACTAAAGAGGCCCTAAGTTATGATCTAAATTATGCTACAAAAAAAAGTTTTAAACACAGATTTTAAAGAAACTATGCAAAACAGCTATAAACTACTTAAAAATTGATTAAATCCACCTTAAATCTACTAACTAAACTATTCTAAGGCTGAGCTAAAATGTATTAATGGTTCAAAATTAGTTTTTGCCGAGAAAAGGTCTAATGCCAAACACCCCTTATGCCTAGGCTGTTATGAATTTAAAACTAGCAAAGGCAATTCTGAGCTTAAACTTGTAAAAGCAATGATCAAACTAACCAATATGAGGTATAATAAGCAGTTTTAGACCTAGAATAAGCAGTTTAAATTAAGTAAGAAGCAAAGGTACTATAAGGCTAAAATGACAGTTAACTAGGCAAACTTAAATCAGAAGTTGTCTAAACTACCAAATAAGCATAAATGGCACACATTATCACTAATAAGCATAAATAAACTAAAGTAAGCAATAATTAATCTGCTGAACAGTGCATAAGCAAGAATGTTGAATGGACTTACTAGGCCATTTGCTCAAAACCAAGGGTAAAACAGTTCTACAACTTCTAGCTTATCAGAGATGAGCTAGAAATGCCCATGATCCACCCCTTCCTGACCCATCACCCTTTTTGCTTTCTATCTAAACTTGTAAAACTTATTCAATCTTCGTCAAGACTTCTAACTAACCTAAAGGTGTTAAGAAAAGTTTGACTTGATAAGTCAAACAGGTTAAAAACATTATTTTGACCATCGACCTTTAAAAGAACTTGAAATTTTACGGGTAAAACCGATTAGGCAAAGAAATAAAATCTGCAGAACTGATTAGGATGAGTAAAAAAAAGCACTAAAATCTATTTTTTAGCTAAGACATAAATAAAAGGAAACACTTCATTAATTAAAACTGGATATTACAAAAGAAAAACTTAACTTTAAGACTAAACCGATTCTAAAAGAAACTAAAGATCGCTTTATAAAATGGCTACAACCGGATATTTATACAAAGACTATGGTGTCTTCTCTCTTGTGCTATACGCCATTGTGTTTCTTTTGTGAGACAAAACATCCAAAACCTTCTCTTGTGCTTTCTTCATCCAATCTTGGCCATCCAATAGAGTTAGGTACCATTTAGATATATCACAGCCGTCCATGGGGTTCTTTTTGACCTAGATTGCTGAGATGGAACTTAGGGAAGAGGGGTAGTGGGTTTGGGATTTGGGTTAAGCTATGTAAAAGGGTTTAAGGATTGAGGATGGGTGATTCCTGGGTAAAAGGATGTAGGGAAGTTGAGTGTTTGGGGAGAAGGAAAAAAAGGAGAGTAGGTTGCTAGGGTTCTTGGGAGCGGGTATTGTGTTTCTTAGGCGGGAAAATGGGAAGACAGGTAGGCGGGGTGGTTTGGTATACTTTGACCGGTTAGGGTTTGGGTTGGACCGAGTAAAGTGGGTATTGGGCTTGGGATTAAACATTGGGCTTAGGAGTTATAGGACTAAACTTGAGTCCATTTAAGCATTAAGGACTAAATGTGCACAATCTGAAAATCCAGGATCACATATGTAAATTCTGAAAATGCTTTCAAGGACCAATATTGACAATCTCTAATATTCCAAGGACTATATCTGCTCATTTTTAAACTCGAAGGATCAAATTGTAATTTTCAAAATTTATCAAAATGACCAATTTTGACAAGTAAGAATTACCAAAGGACTTAAAATGTTCATTTTCCAATTTAAAATGTCCAGGGTAAATTCATCATTTTTGAAATTCAAGGACTAAAGTTGCCATTTTTGAAAGTTGGGGGCCTAAATCGCCAATTATGCAAACTTTGTTCGATTTTCATTTGTTTTCAATAGTTTTGCATCTGAAACATATAAAACACAATTTTGAGATATTTTCGATTTAGATGCATTTACGAGTGTTTTAGATATTTTGCGTTCATATTTGACCAAAATGATGAGTGAATAAGCACTCATCGATTAATCGGAGCTACGGAGGTTCAAAACAACTCTGGATTGGATTTTGGTTTGGACAACTGAGGATGGACATTGTTGGTACTTCCGTTATTAGTAGGAAGTTCCTTGTCCTTTGTCGCCTTAGGTTCACTTTCCACTACCTTCTGGAGAGAAGAAGAGGTAGTAGGAATAGCGGGTCCATCATATGAAGTACCACTACGGTTGTGATCGCCTTTGCATCGCCCTCGGATTAGCGATCGTGTTGCTAGGTAAAGTACCGAGCAGAGGGTCGATCATTTAAAGACTTCTTTAATTCAAATGATCCGACCGACCAACAACCTGTTCGTTTCCTCTTGAGTCTTCATGAATTGCTTTAAAAGCTCATCGATGTTGATATAGGAGGAGGTGGAGGGATAATTTGAGGCCGTATGTTACGGTTATAGCGAAATTCCCTTGATTA
The DNA here is from genome assembly GCA_022545495.1 of Chrysanthemum lavandulifolium. Lineage (NCBI taxonomy): Eukaryota > Viridiplantae > Streptophyta > Magnoliopsida > Asterales > Asteraceae > Chrysanthemum > Chrysanthemum lavandulifolium. The sequence continues at coordinate 164,152,846 of CM040245.1, read as the reverse complement.
GGGTTCATATTCCACAAATTGATTCCCTCGATTGTAAGTGTTTTGATTAAGATTTCCTTGATGTTGGAAACCTTGATTGGGTCCGGAATAGAAATTACCTTGGTTTTGATAACCTTGGTTCATTCTTGGTTGGTTCGATTCGGTTAGGATTCGTTGAAACCGGTGGTGCACGATAAGTGTTAGCACGGTAGTTTGGTTCATTTTGAGGACGGTATTGATTACCTCCTTGATTTGAAGTACCGGCTATAGCATTAGCTTCAAAAGGACTACCATCGGTGGCGATCAGTTGTAGTATGCATGAGGACCACCACGTAACACAAACTTCAACTTTCTTCACTTCACCATATGATGGTGCTTGTGTGAAAGTGACTTTCTTTGGTTAGCAAGAACCAAAGCTCGAACAATATCCGTGAGTTTGTCAATCTTAGCATCGGTGCTAGATGTACTCGCGGGAGATGAAGTAGAAGGTCCACATTAGACTCGATTATGATATGTCTTTGTGCGGAAAGGACGGACATGGGACTTGTTTTCAATGATTTGCAAGGCTTCTTTGTGGTCTTGCTCAAGAAGTTACCTCCGTGGAGGCATTTAAAGAGTCTTGATTAGTCCGTTCGGACCATTGTAGAAAGTATCCATTTGCATTAACTCGGTAAAACCATGATGCGGACACTTGAAGCAAGTCTTTGTAACGATCCCATGCCTCCCGAATGATTCATCAAATCTTTGAGAGAATTTCATTATCTCATTCTTAAGACTTGTAGTTCGGGATGGAGGATAGAATTCGTTCACAAACTTTGTGACTAGATCTTCCCATGTCTCGATAGAATGAGGGGTTGTTTCTTAAGCCAATTCCGGCTTGTCCTACAGAAAATGGGAACGTAAGAAGCAATGGCTTCATGTGGGACATTCTTGTATTTGATGGTAGATGCAATCTTGTTAAACCATCGAATGTGTGCATGAGGATCATCCCGCTCAAAACCATAGAATTGGCTTTGGGTTACAGTTAAGTAACCCGGTTTTGAGCTCAAAAGTATCGACCACGATGGTTTGGGACAACAATAGCATCTCCGTAACCTCGATGGGTGCTTGGAGAAGCTCATTCATCGGCTTGTCTTCCGCCATTACACGGTGGTGGTGGTGGTAGGCGTTCTCGATCACGGTGAAGGAGCCGAGCGTCCTCGTCTCTCAGGAATCTTTCCAAGTTACGAAAGTGGACTTGTAGGCTCGGAAGAACGAGTCGCATGCACTAAGTATAAAATCGGCCAAAACAAATGCGAGGCAAAGCGACAAGTGAACTTAACCAATAATCACAAATGAAATGGCTTCTTTGAAAAGGTACACCAAATCACAAGGACACAAAGGCAAGTTTTAAATCGATGTTCGGGAACTTATTATGGTCACACCCCAGGTTAGTAGGTGTCTTGCCTTGATTTGTGGTGGTTGATTTTATGTATCTTAAGTATCACTTTGAAAAGACGTAGGTTATGATTTGTCTTGATGGGTTTAAAATTTTGGACAATATTTTGGTATCGTCTCGTTTAACCAAATCGTATTTCTTTAAGAATCACCTTAAAAGAAATACAAGCTAGAAAACGTTACGATTGTTTTGTTGTTTTATATTTTGTTTGGTGTTTTAACACTTTAGGAAAAGTGTTAATGAACTTTTGATTTTGTTATAACTTTACAAAAAGCTGCTTTTACAAAGGTGGTATATGTGCAAGTCTGGTCCGAAAAATGCTTAGAACACGCTTCTGACCTCCCGTGGCGCCAAAATTTGGTGGTGCAAAAACCGTCAAGTTTTCTCACGCAGCTAGCCACTTGTGAATGACCAGTAGTAAGGAACTTAAAACAGCTCAAACACCAATTGCAATTTAGATCGAGGAGAATACAGTGGATTCCGGGTCGTTAAGTCCCACGGAGGATGACCGGTGTTTAACACAATCGATTGTCGAATAATCACTAAGGATAGTGATCGGTGGGATTTTGAGTTTATTTATAAATTACAGGGGCTTAAATGCAAATTAAAGGAAATTAAAAGATTAACTATATTAAATAAACGCTATCACTAATTTTAAACGATGTTTTGATTTTATGTTTTATAAAACTTAATTTAAAAACTACGTAACGTCTGAAATAAAAACGTGAAACTTACACAATATTAATCCTAAAATATGAAATGATATTTTTACAAACCTAATGATATAAGAAAATTTTAAGAAAAGAAAATTATTTTATAACTATTTATCTAATTATTATTAATTAAAAACTATTTTAACTAATTAATAATAACCTAAATTACAAGAAAATAGGAAATAAAGCTAGAAAAATAAAATTATGACTTGGAAAAATCTAAAATAACAAAAAGAATTTTCAAAACTATTTTTATATTTTTCGATTATTTTCTATTTTTATGAATTTTAAACTATTAAAACTAATTAAATTACTAAAATTACAAATTAAACTATGAAAATCTGGAAAATTACTTTTTTACTTTTTATATTTATCTAAACCTAAGAAAATTGAAAATTATTTTTTGAACTTTTACGATTTAATTGTATTAAAAGCTATTTAAAATTACCTAAAAACTGCTTTTAATTAAGAAAAATAGCAAACTGTTATGGAAAATGTGAAAAATTCAGGAAAACTCTAAAATGATATTATGAATCTAGGAAAATAGAAAAACATGTTGTGTGGAGGAAATTGAAATCGCTATACTAGTGCTTATGAAATAAGCACTTGAATAAACAAATGATCACCACAAGCTACCAACTTAACACGTAAGCTATGAAATGCTAAAGTACTTTAAAACAACAAATTACAAATGACCTTGACTTCGAATTGCAATTTCTTGTGATTTGATTTATTTGAGCTTATTGTGCAAAGCAGGTTTGAGTGGGCTACTTTGAGCTTAAGTACCAAAGAACACAATAAGTGAAAATAGAAACCGGATGTTGGAACTTGTTCTAGACACGGCTAAATACTATCAAACCAAAAATCAGCCCTAGAGAAGCTCTGTGGAGCTTTGGATAAGCTCTGCAATAGTGAGAAAAACTCGGTCAAAGTCGAGTTTGGTGAGCAGAACAACTTAAGCCCTTTTGATGAGCTTATTTGAAGCTTTTGAAAAATTAATAAAAATCAACAAAAATACTAATAAGAAACTAAACCAAGAGAACTTATAAAACCCAAAGTTTCATTGGAATTGGCCCAAATTGACTCAATTAAAATCATCTCGGTCGGGCTCAAAATGCATTTTTCATGTTTTGACTTTTTGTGAGCTTATGAGATTTTGACTAATATGAACTTTGATCTTGATTTGTTAACTGATTTTGATGTTTTGTGGTATAATGAGACTAAGACAAGCTACTCTAGTGATTTCCAAGCATGAAACAAGCTTATGATTTCCCAACTCTCAACAAGTTAATGAATTAAGAAAGTTAAAACAAGATTTTGACTTTTCGTGTTTTAAGATGCAATATGATGACAGATATGGTTCAAGTGAACAATATTAAGGCTAAGTAGACATGTATCAAGCAATAACAAGAGCTTAAGCTTAAACAACCTTACTGATCCAAACACACTTTTGAAACTGTTTTACTACTTTTAACTTGGCTAAACACTGATCTAGTAGATATTATCACTTTTACTGATTATTATTATCCTAATTACTACTAGTGGACAGGTTTAAATGGTTTAATGATCACAATTTCAAGTACACATACAAACCGCAAACCGACTAAGGAATGAAAATGAAATGTAAACTCACAATTGTCCGACTTTATTATGCGACTTATACCAACCCAAATACCTACTACTCTATATCAAATCTAACCCAAACACTTTCTCGCACCAACCCATTCCATTTCCAACCTGTTTGACCAATTGTTCTTCTCTATTGACTTTTGTTGACTTTTAGCACTTTTGATTGAAACCGAATAACGAACTTACAAAAGCTATCTTAAGCTTAAATAAGTTTGGTTTGACTATTAAATAAGCTTATTGAAGCTTGGTTTTAGCACACTTATCTTGAAATTGTAAATAGTGAATGTAAAATTTTGAAAACACACTAACACTTTGAATTAAAACTTGAAACTTTGTTATAATGACTAAATAGTTTAGTCTTAATACACTGAAGCTTGATATTACTGTAATTGTGAACTAATTAAGAGATTAAAAGAAAGACGACATACAAGAATTTAAAAAACTAAGTACTCTTTGCTTCTCCGTCTTCCTCCTCTTTTATGCTTCAAATGAGCTCCACGTGTCCTTCCGAGAGTATCCCACCTCTATTTGACCAATGGTTGAGTTTTGAGCACTAATAATTTGTTTTATCATTTTGGCGGAAACTTTGATTTGACTTGTAGGCTGTGTTAGGCGCTAGGGGGTGGCATTTATTGTGGGGGTTTGTGATGATGAGCGGGTGGTGGAAAGGTGAAAAGGTGATTTGACTTGTCTCGTGGTGATGTGCTTCTTACTTTTATCTTTCATTACGTTTATATATCTATCTATCAACGTCCAACATAAACAACCAAATGGATTGACATAAGTCGATCTAAATATTTAAAAGGAAGTTTTAAATTGGTAAAACTATTCAACCCCCCTTCTAGTTTTCCACAGAATCGGTAATAAAGAAATGTGTTTGTTGTGAGACAACCTGTCCTTTCCTTTTTTGCACTATTTTTGTTTGTTTTGGTGTGTTTGTTCATCATTTTTGTAGGTTTCTACAACAAGAAAAGACGAGAGGAGTCTTGGATTATCCTTTAAATGAGCCATGAAGTTGAAAATTTTGGGAAGCAACATCAGTAGGTAACTATGGCATAAGTGGTACTCCAGGTTATGTCACAGATGGTACTCCAGTTAATTAATTTCCCAGTTCAACTTAACTATGACATAACTGATTCATTTTGGTTACACTGTAACTATAGACTGTAGTAAGCATTTTCAAAATTGATTTCAAAACACTTTGAAAACTTGTATATTTTTTATTTCAAACTTTGTGGGTATGTTCTCTGGAAACCCTCACGAGACTTCACTCGTCCACTCGGGCCACCAAAGGGTTTAAAAGGCTTGTTGCATCGCTAAATGCAATGATGATTCCTCTGAAAGTGAGTTAAGTTTTTCATTTTTGTGTTTTGTTCACTTTTACTTTTTCTAGTATAATTCATGTGTTGTTCAAGTGAATTCGGGAATTGCTCAAGGATCTCAAAGGAAGACTCGTTTTATGAGAATCTTGATCATGCCGAGCAAACTCATGAGTCTTTTTCTAATTCTACTTTTCTCCTTATCATTTACATTTTTCATACAATAGGGACATTGTACAATTCAAGTGCGGGGGTAGAATTATCACTTGACCCATATTTGCATTCACTTTTCAAGCTTGTTTGAAAAATTGTGCCATTTGTTAATACAAATAAACCGTAAAAATGTTTATTAATATTTTGCGATCTCTTTGTGTTTTGTTGATAACAAATATAATGTTATCATAAGTAAAATGATAAGGATACATGTTATTTTTGTAAAGCATCTACATATAGTCACTTAATACAAATTGTTGTAATAAATCATTTGTTGTAATAGTTTATTAGGATGGGTAAAAATCACAACCCCTGGATCATATCCATAACCCATGGTATTGACCCATACCCACTTGACTAGATACATTGTACTCATTAGATACATTGTATCTAAAGAAATACCCATGGACCAACCCATGACCCATGACCCATAACCAAAAAACCCATGGGAAAAGAAGAGCGTCCCACGGATCCCTAGGTTTACACTAGACGGGTCCCTTAAGGGAGGGATCCGTGGGATCTGGGGAACAGTGGCAAGTTTTGCCTATAAATAGAGAGCCATTTCTTCATTCTAACTCACCCCTCTTTTTATTAATTCTCTCATATACTCTCATTCTCTTCTAACAAAGGATCACTTGATCTAGAGAGTTGTTCTTTTTTCTTTCTTTAGTGATTCTCATATAGGTCCTTCTCTAAGGCGAGATCACAAGCATTCTACAAGTCATCCAAGAAAGGGGTCCTTGATTGATTTGTTCCTCCACAAGATTTTTGTAGAAAAGATCTTGTATTTGATATTCACATAGTTGTTGTGTAAAATTCGTGTTGGTTTGGTCCACCGTGTTACGGACTCGGTATTTAGCTTTGTACCGAAAAGGTGTAAGCAACGTTGTGAAGGCTTCTCCGCCAAGTTGAAGGAGTTTGTTGACATAGTGCTTGAACTCTCGAGTAGGTGACTCGGGGAGTGGAGTAGGCAAGGAAGGTGTCTTTGTAGCGAACCACTATAAATCGGTTGTGTCATTTCTATCCTTTACTTTACTTTATTTACTTGCATTACCATTAGATCTATACTTACTCTTCATCCATACGATTTCACATAATATCGAATCTAAAGTTTTTGAAACTAACTTAAAATCGGCAAAACTATTCAACCCCCTCCCTTCTAGTTTTCCATACTATTTTTAAAATTTTGACATATTTTTCTTAACCAATACTAGATTAGATCTTTGCGAGCACAACTACTCTTTATTTCATTAGCAAGAATTTAGCCTTACATCCGTTTTCTTATATAACATAATCCTCCAAATATTGAGTGTGCCTATAGTATTGTAGATTTTAAAACTTGGCCCGTATATCATTTCAAAACCATAGACAGTATTGCATTAAGTTTTCTTGGTGCAATTAGGATAAATAGTCCAAGAAGTAAATATTTTATGATTTACACCAAATCAGCCCATATCGTTAAACTCTGTGTTTATCGACTTGTCACCTCTACTTGTCGACCTCCCATGAAAAACCCATTTGTTGCACTCATTTTAGTCCGAGATACCCTTAGAAAACCCTTCGAGCCATTCTCTCGTTTCTTAACCCATATATGTATTGTTTCATTACTTAATTTAGGCAACTTGCCGTGTAGTCTATGATCCATACTGGGAGTTGCTAGTTGCCTAAGTTCATGGTTGGAGTAGAGGATTGAAATTACACTTTCATGGAAGACTTACAATTTTGATCGATTAAGACCCCAATGCCCTTATTATTTTCGACATGCTTTTATCTCAAGTAGGGGATGATTTATAATTATATGAATACTTCATGCTACATATTACGTAAAAATGTTATTTAAATTTTGTAGCATGATTGTATATGTGTTGGTTAAATTATAAAACCAACCTAATTTATTATTCTGATTAACTCGTATGTAGTTCGAGGATGATTTAGATTTGGTACATTTATAAACCAACTAGTATGATTGAAGGTTGAACTAGTGTATTTTTGAAGATCTACCCTATAGAACACTAGCTCATTATTGATAATGATCAGATTTTCGTGTCTTGATAATGGACGGTGAGTAGTGATGAAGAGATTGTGAAAATTAGACTATTTGTTTGTTCATTTTTCAAATTTATAATTTTTAAATTTTATCCTATGTCTATATCCTACCCTATTTCACCTCTAAAGCCTTATAATTGTTCACCTAATATTGACTTTAAGAATTTTCTTGACCTTTGCTCTAGTGGTGGAGTTTTGAATACTTGCCAGCCTATCATAGAATACATTCTATGATCATGAATTGAGTGATCACCGAAAATGAAACACCTAGACTAGTAAGAATTTGAGTGTTTTGTTCCCTTTTTCGTGAGATGTTCGGCTTTGATGTTTTTGGCATAGGTGATTTTTTAGTTCATGTCTTTCAAGATAACATGAGAGATATCTTTTAGAAATGATTTAAAATGTCTACTTGAAGGCAAGTAGAAGTTAAGTGGGAGGATATTTGATAACATCAAATGTTCTATATATTTTAGTGTCAAATTTCCTAATAAATGCTCATAGTTGTTATGTTTTGTATAAAATATGTACTTAATTGCTACATATTTTGTACTAGGTGATATTTGGGCATTGAAACAAAAAGAGGTGGAAATGGAAGGGTGACTTGATTAAAAATTACAAACTTGCTAGACCAGATATACATTACGGCGTAGTTGGATCGACAGAGCTACGCCGTAATCCTATTCTTCTTGAAAATATCAAGTCTAGTCACGATGGTCGGGACAACAATAGCATCTCCGTAACCTCGATGGGTGCTTGGAGAAGCTCATTCATCGGCTTGTCTTACGCCATTCACAGTGGTGGTGGTGGTAGACGTTCTCGATCACGGTGAAGGAGCCGAACGTCCTCACGTCTCGAGGAATCTTTCCAAGTTCGAAAGTGGACTTGTAGAACTGGAAGAACGAGTCGCATGCACCAAGTATAAAAATCGGTTTTCAAAACAAATGCGAGGCAAACGACAAGTGAACTTAACCAATAATCACAAATGAAATGGCTTCTTTGAAAAAGGTACACCAAATCACAAGGACACAAAGGCAAGTTTTAAATCGATGTTCGGGAACTTATTATGGTCACACCCCGTTAGTAGGTGTCTTGCCTTGATTTGCGGTGGTTGATTTTATGTATCTTAAGTATCACCGAAAAGACGTAGGTTATGATTTGTCTTGATGGGTTTAAAATTTTGGACAATATTTTGGTATCGTCTCGTTTAACCAAATCGTATTTCTTTAAGAATCACCTTAAAAGAAATACAAGCTAGAAAACGTTACGATTGTTTTGTTGTTTTATATTTTGTTTGGTGTTTTTAACACTTTAGGAAAAGTGTTAATGAACTTTTGATTTTGTTATAACTTTACAAAAAGCTGTTTTTACAAAGGTGGTATATGCAAGTACAGTGCGAAAAATGCTTAGAACACGCTTACAACCTCCCGTGGCCAAAATTTGGTGGTGCAAACCGTCAAGTTTTCTCACGCAGGTAGCCACTGTGAATGACCAGTAGTAAGGAACTTAAAACACTCAAACACCAATTGCAATTTAGATCGAGAAGAATCGATTGGATTCCGGGTCGTTAAGTCCCACGGAGGATGACTGGTGTTTAACACAATCAGATTGTCGAATAATCACTAAGGATAGTGATCAGTAAGGATTTTGAGTTTATTTATAAATTACAGGGGCTTAAATGCAAATTAAAGGAAATTAAAAAGATTAACTATATTAAATAAACGCTATCACTAATTTTAAACTGATGTTTTTGATTTTATGTTTTTATAAAACTTAATTTAAAAACTACGTAACGTACAAATAAAAACGTGAAACTTACACAATATTAATCCTAAAAATATGAAAATGATATTTTTACAAACCTAATGATATAAGAAAATTTTAAGAAAAAGAAAATTATTTTTATAACTATTTATCTAATTATTATTAATTAAAAACTATTTTTAACTAATTAATAATAACCTAAATTACAAGAAAATAGGAAATAAAGCTAGAAAAATAAAATTATGACTTGGAAAAATCTAAAATAACAAAAAGAATTTTCAAAACTATTTTATATTTTTCGATTATTTTTCTATTTTTATGAATTTTAAACTATTAAAACTAATTAAATTACTAAAAATTACAAATTAAACTATGAAAAATCTGGAAAATTACTTTTTTACTTTTTATATTTATCTAAACCTAAGAAAATTGAAAATTATTTTTTTGAACTTTTCCGATTTAATTGTATTAAAAGCTATTTAAAATTACCTAAAAGCTGCTTTTAATTAAGAAAATAGCAAACCGTTATGGAAAAATGTGAAAATTCAGGAAAACTCTAAAATGATATTATGAATCTAGGAAAATAGAAAAACATGTTGTGTGGAGGAAATTGAAATCATATACTAGTGCTTATGAAATAAGCACTGAATAAACCAAATGATCACCACAAGCTACCAACTTAACACAGAAGCTATGAAATGCTAAAAGTACTTTAAAACAACAAATTACAAATGACCTTGACTTCTGAATTGCAATTTCTTGTGATTTGATTTATTTGAGCTTATTGTGCAAAACAGTTTTGAGTGGGCTACTTTGAGCTTAAGTACCAGCAACACAATAAGCTGAAAATAGAAACCAGATGTTGGAACTTGTTCTAGACCTGGCTAACTACTATCAAACCAAAAATCAGCCCTAGAGAAGCTCTGTGGAGCTTTGGATAAGCTCTGCAATAAGCTGAGAAAAACTCAGTCAAGTCGAGTTTGGTGAATGTACACTTAAGCCCTTTTGATGAGCTTATTTGAAGCTTTTGAAAATTAATAAAATCAACAAAAATACTAATAAGAAACTAAACCAAGAGAACTTATAAAACCCAAAGTTTCATTGAATTGGCCCAGAATTGACTCAATTAAAAATCATCTCGGTCAGGCTCAAATGCATTTTCATGTTTTGACTTTTTGATGCTTATGAGATTTTGACTAATATGAACTTTGATCTTGATTTGTTAACTGATTTTGATGTTTTGTGGTATAATGAGACTAAGACAAGCTACTCTAGTGATTTCCAAGCATGAAACAAGCTTATGATTACCCAAACTCTCAACAGTTAATGAATTAAGAAAGTTAAAACAAGATTTTGACTTTTCAGGTTTTAAGATGCAATATGATGACAGATATGGTTCAAGTGAACAATATTAAGGCTAAGTAGACATGTATCAAGCAATAACAAGAGCTTAAGCTTAAACAACCTTCTTGATCCAAACACACTTTTGAAACTGTTTTACTACTTTTAACTTGGCTAAACAGATCTAGTAGATATTATCACTTTTCTCGATTATTATTATCCTAATTACTACTAGTGGACGAGTTTAAATGGTTTAATGATCACAATTTCAAGTACACATACAAGCGCAAACCGACTAAGGAATGAAAATGAAATGTAAACTCACAATTGTCCGACTTTATTATGCAACTTATACCAACCCAAATACCTACTATTCTATATCAAATCTAACCCAAACACTTTTCTGCACCAACCCATTCCATTTCCAACTGTTTGACCAATTGTTCTTCTCTATTGACTTTTGTTGACTTTTAGCACTTTTGATTGAAACTGAATAACAGGCTTACAAAAAGCTATCTTAAGCTTAAATAAGCTGGTTTGACTATTAAATAAGCTTATTGAAGCTTGGTTTTAGCACACTTATACTGAAATTGTAAACAGTGAATGTAAAATTTTGAAAACACACTAACACTTTGAATTAAAACTTGAAACTTAGTTATAATGACTAAATAGTTTAGTCTTAATACACTGAAGCTTGATATTACAGAATTGTGAACTAATTAAGAGATTAAAAGAAAAGACGACATACAAGAATTTAAAAAAAACTAAGTACTCTTTGCTTCTCTGTCTTCCTCCTCTTTTATGCTTCAAATGAGCTCCACGTGTCCTTCTGAGAGTATCCCACCTCTCTATTTGACCAATGGTTGAGTTTTGAGCACTAATAGGTGTTTTATCATTTTGGCGGGAAACTTTGATTTGACTTGTAGGCCTGTGTTAGCTGCTAGGGGGGGTGGCATTTATTGTGGGGGGTTTGTGATGATGAGCGGGTGGTGGAAAGGTGAAAAGGTGATTTGACTTGTCTCGTGGTGATGTGCTTCTTACTCTTTATCTTTCATTACACGTTTATATATCTATCTATCAACGTCCAACATAAACAACCAAATGGATTGACATAAGTCGATCTAAATATTTAAAAGGAAGTTTTAAATTGGTAAAACTATTCAACCCCCCTTCTAGTTTTCCACATAATCGGTAATAAAGAAATGTGTTTGTTGTGAGACAACCTGTCCTTTCCTTTTTTGCACTATTTTTGTTTGTTTTGGTGTGTTTGTTCATCATTTTTGTAGGTTTCTACAACAAGAAAAGACGAGAGGAGTCTTGGATTATCCTTTAAATGAGCCATGAAGTTGAAAATTTTGGGAAGCAACATCAGTAGGTAACTATGGCATAAGTGGTACTCCAGGTTATGTCACAGATGGTACTCCAGTTAATTAATTTCCCAGTTCAACTTAACTATGACATAACTGATTCATTTTGGTTACACTGTAACTATAGACTGTAGTAAGCATTTTCAAAATTGATTTCAAAACACTTTGAAAACTTGTATATTTTTTATTTCAAACTTTGTGGGTATGTTCTCTGGAAACCCTCACGAGACTTCACTCGTCCACTCGGGCCACCAAAGGGTTTAAAGGCTTGTTGCATCGCTAAATGCAACGATGATTCCTCTGAAAGTGAGTTAAGTTTTTCATTTTGTGTTTTGTTCACTTTTTACTTTTTCTAGTATAATTCATGTGTTGTTCAAGTGAATTCGGGAATTGCTCAAGGATCTCAAAGGAAGACTCGTTTTATGAGAATCTTCGATCATGCCGAGCAAACTCGCGGGAGTCTTTTTTCTAATTCTACTTTTTCTCCTTATCATTTACATTTTTCGTACAATAGGGACATTGTACAATTCAAGTCTTGAGGGGTAGAATTATCACTTGACCCATATTTGCATTCACTTTTTCAAGCTTGTTTGAAAAATTGTGCCATTTGTTAATACAAATAAACCGTAAAAACGTTTATTAATATTTTGCGATCTCTTTGTGTTTTGTTGATAACAAATATAATGTTATCATAAGTAAAATGATAAGGATACATGTTATTTTTGTAAAGCATCTACATATAGTCACTTAATACAAATTGTTGTAATAAATCATTTGTTGTAATAGTTTATTAGGATGGGTAAAAATCACAACCCCTGGATCATATCCATAACCCATGGTATTGACCCATACCCACTTGACTAGATACATTGTACTCATTAGATACATTGTATCTAAAGAAATACCCATGGACCAACCCATGACCCATGACCCATAACCAAAAAACCCATGGGAAAAGAAGAGCGTCCCACGGATCCCTAGGTTTACACTAGACGGGTCCCTTAAGGGAGGGATCCGTGGGATCCGGGGAACAGGGCAAGTTTGCCTATAAATGAGAGCCATTTCTTCATTCTAACTCACCCTCTTTTATTAATTCTCTCATATACTCTCATTCTCTTCTAACAAAGGATCACTTGATCTAGAGAGTTGTTCTTTTTTCTTTCTTTAGTGATTCTCATATAGGTCCTTCTCTAAGGCGAGATCACAAGCATTCTACAAGTCATCCAAGAAAGGGGTCCTTGATTGATTTGTTCCTCCACAAGATTTTTGTAGAAAAGATCTTGTATTTGATATTTCACATAGTTGTTGTGTAAAATTCGTGTTGGTTTGGTCCACCGTGTTACGGACTCGGTATTTAGCTTTGTACCGAAAAGGTGTAAGCAACGTTGTGAAGGCTTCTCCGCCAAGTTGAAGGAGTTTGTTGACATAGTGCTTGAACTCTCGAGTAGGTGACTCGGGGAGTGGAGTAGGGCAAGGAAGGTGTCTTTGTAGCCGAACCACTATAAATCGGTTGTGTCATTTCTATCCTTTACTTTACTTTATTTACTTGCATTACCATTAGATCTATACTTACTCTTCATCCATACGATTTCACATAATATCGAATCTAAAGTTTTTGAAACTAACTTAAAATCGGCAAAACTATTCAACCCCCCCCTTCTAGTTTTCCATACTATTTTAAAATTTTGACATATTTTCTTAACCAATACTAGATTAGATCTTTCGAGCACAACTACTCTTTATTTCATTAGCAAGAATTTAGCCTTACATCCGTTTTCTTATATAACATAATCCTCCAAATATTGAGTGTGCCTATAGTATTGTAGATTTTAAAACTTGGCCCGTATATCATTTCAAAACCATAGACGAGTATTGCATTAAGTTTTCTTGGTGCAATTAGGATAAATAGTCCAAGAAGTAAATATTTTATGATTTACACCAAATCAGCCCATATGCGTTAAACTCTATGTGTTTATCGACTTGTCACCTCTACTTGTCGACCTCCCATGAAAAACCCATTTGTTGCACTCATTTTTAGTCCGAGATACCCTTAGAAAAACCCTTTCGAGCCATTCTCTCGTTTCTTAACCCATATATGTATTGTTTCATTACTTAATTTAGGCTTAACCTGCCGTGTAGTCTATGATCCATACTCGGGGAGTTGCTAGTTGCCTAAGTTCATGGTTGGAGTAGAGGGATTCAGAAATTACACTTTCATGGAAGACTTACAATTTTGATCGATTAAGACCCCCAATGCCCTTATTATTTTCGACATGCTTTTATCTCAAGTAGGGGGATGATTTATAATTATATGAATACTTCATGCTACATATTACGTAAAAAAATGTTATTTAAATTTTGTAGCATGATTGTATATGTGTTGGTTAAATTATAAAACCAACCTAATTTATTATTTACGATTAACTCGTATGTAGTTCGAGGATGATTTAGATTTGGTACATTTATAAACCAACTAGTATGATTGAAGGTTGAACTAGTGTATTTTTGAAGATCTACCCTATAGAACACTAGCTCATTATTGATAATGATCAGATTTTCGTGTCTTGATAATGGACGGTGAGTAGTGATGAAGAGATTGTGAAAATTAGACTATTTGTTTGTTCATTTTTCAAATTTATAATTTTTAAATTTTATCCTATGTCTATATCCTACCCTATTTCACCTCTAAAGCCTTATAATTGTTCACCTAATATTGACTTTAAGAATTTTCTTGACCTTTGCTCTAGTGGTGGAGTTTTGAATACTTGCAAGCCTATCATAGAATACATTCTATGATTGCAAGAATTAGTGATCACCCAAAATGAAACACCTAGACTAGTAAGAATTTGAGTGTTTTTGTTCCCTTTTTCGTGAGATGTTCGGCTTTGATGTTTTTGGCATAGGTGATTTTTTAGTTCATGTCTTTCAAGATAACATGAGAGATATCTTTTTAGAAATGATTTAAAATGTCTACTTGAAGGCAAGTAGAAGTTAAGTGGGAGGATATTTGATAACATCAAATGTTCTATATATTTTAGTGTCAAATTTCCCTAATAAATGCTCATAGTTGTTATGTTTTTGTATAAAATATGTACTTAATTGCTACATATTTTGTACTAGGTGATATTTGGGCATTGAAACAAAAAGAGGTGGAAATGGAAGGGTGACTTGATTAAAAATTACAAACTTGCTAGACCAGATATACATTACGGCGTAGTTGGATCGGCGAGCTCGCCGTAATCCTATTCTTCTTGAAGATATCAAGTCTAGTCATCGGACATTACGTAGTAGCCACCTTGCTATAATCCCCACATCGAGATATTGCTAGTCCCTAGCAATGATTTGAGAAAATTTGATGGATTTGAAAACTCTTTACCAAAAGCCATCACTACGGAGTAGCCGATTGTTTTGATTCAAGTAAGAATCTTGGTACAACGATAACGGATGATTTATTGGCAAATCATAAACCATATAACGGATTTGATGTGTCTTTACCGTAAGCCGTACCCTTACGGACTAGCCAACTCTTAGATAAATTATCAAGATTATCTTTGGTGAGTGAATACCAATTATGGATTTTCCACTCGCCTTTACCACAAGCCATAACCTTGCGGGCTAGCCACTCATTATCTTTTGAGGATGATGGGGAGTGAAGAACCATACAATTTTGGGCAAATTGCAAGCCATATAAGCGGATTTGAGAAATCTTTACCAAGAGCCGTTTGCTCTGGATTAGCCAATCCTTTTGTCTTCTGACATGGCGGATGATAACTAAATGAGAAAGTGTAAACACTTACTCCAAAAAAAATTTTTGGCCAAAACGGGAATTGGGTAAATAATACATATGAAATTCGTGAGAATTCCCCCACATAGAAATGAATATTGCCTCAATATTCAAAGTACCGGTTATATGCCGAAACAAAAACGTAAAGGGAAATATTACGGCCATTATTTAGAAAGAAGGATTTTTTTTTTTTTTTTTTTTTTTTTTGGAAAGATTGAGAATATACAACGGTGTGGGAAAACTCCCCACACTAGGGTGGTAGAAAGGAGGCTAAGAAGACGAAATTATGGGTGAAAACCCATATGGTGCGTGCTAATGTTTTTGATTCCCGAGTCACTAGCTTTGACTCGATCCCGCATTCATTTGTTCATGGGGAATGTTTGTAAATCCGGGACAACCACGGGGAATGTCCTCTCAAAGTAATGCTTAACTCGATGACCATTCACTTTAAAATTAGGACCATCGGGTTGAGATAACTCAACGGTACCATAAGGATAAACCTTAGCGATAGTGAATGGGCGCACCAGTAGGACTTAAGCTTTCCGAGAAAATCTTCAATGCTGAATTGAAAAGAAGGACTCGATCACCAACGTTGAAAACGCGGTTCTTGATCTTGGAGTCATGGATCTTCTTTGTCTTTTGCTTGTAGATCAAAGAGTTCTCATAAGCTTGATCACGGAGTTCATTTAGTTCATTCATTTGAACTTTCCGATGATCACCCATTATCGAATATCAAAGTTAGCATGCTTCAAGGCCCAGATGCCTTGTGCTCTAACTCAATCGGAAGATGACATGCCTTCCGTACACTAGCTTGTATGGAGTACACCCAATTGGTGTTTTGTAAGGTCAGTACGAAGGCCCAGAGTGCGTCCATCAAGCTTATCCGACCGGGATGCACGATTTTCGCCTCGTCCTTTCAAGAATCCTTTTAATACCACGGTTTGAAACTTCCACCGCCCACTTGTTTGGGGTGGTATGCGATGGAGAGCGATGGGTAACACCATATTTTGCATGACTCTTTCAAATTGGTCATTACAAAATGTGTACCACGATCACCGATTATCGCTCTCGAGTTCCAAACACGGCAAACAGAGATTTCAAAACTTCACAACAACTCGGGCATCATTGGTGGGTAAGGCTTTTGCTTCAACCCATTTGACAGATAGTCAACACCACGAGTATGTACTTGTTACCACGAGAAGATGGAAACGGCCCCATAAAATCAATACCCATATGTCAAATATCTCACAAACTTGAATGGCATTTTGTGGCATTTCATTCCTTTGAGATATATTTCCATGACGACAAGCATCACAAGCTTTGACAAATTCGTGGGCATCCTTATAGATTGTGGGCCAATAGAACCCGAATCAAACACCTTTTGGCGGTGTAGTTTGGACTATGATGGCCCCGGTGGGTCCACATGACAAGCTTTGAGAATGTCAAGAGCTTCTGTCCATAAACACACCGTCGGATGACTTGATCCGCACAGATTTTGAACAAGAAAGGGTCGTCCCGAAATAATGTTTAACATCTTTAAAGAATTTGTTCTTTTCTTTGGGTCGACATCCCTTTCATTAATGAAGTTTCCATGGTAATTTGCAAAGTCGGAAACCATGGGGTGGTAGAATTTCCACGAAAAGAAACCGCATTGAGTGTCTCGAGAGGAAATGTTTCATTAATATCCTTTTCTCGAAAACATCTTGGTGAGGGTTTTCTAATGCAGAGATGATCGTGAGCTAGATTCTCGACTCCTTTTTATCACGATAATGATATCAAATTCTTGGAGGAGGAGAATCCAACGAAGCAATCTCGCTTTGCATCTTGTTTTGCAAAGAGGTATTTAAAAGCCGAGTGATCCGTATACACTACGCATTTGGTCGGGAAAAGATACGGCGAAACTTCTCAAAAGCATACACCACAAATAATAGCTCTTTTTCGTAGTGGTGTAATGAGTTTGAGCCTCGGTCATAGTTTTGCTTGCGTAGTGAATAGGTGAAAATGCTTATTTCTTCGTTGCCCTAGGACCGCACCGATAGCAAAATCACTTGCATCGCACATGAGCTCAAAAGGCAAGTCCCAACGGGAGCAACGAGAATGGGTGCTTGATTAGCTTTTTCTTCAATGTTTCAAAAGCTACGATGCACTCGGGTGAGAAGATAAAAGGAGCATCCTTTTCAAGAAGATGGGTCATAGGCCAGGCGATTTTGGAAAAATCTTGAATGAATCTCGATAGAAACCGGCATGACCCAAAACTCCTAATACCCTTGACGGTAGTAGGATGAGGTAGCTTAGCAATGACATCAACTTTTGCTCTATCTACCTCAATCCCGTTCTTAGAAATCTTATGGCCAAGGACAATGCCTTCTTTGACCATAAAGTGACTTTTCTCCCAATTTAGACATAGATTGGTGTCTTCACACCTTTGAAGCATTTTATCTAAATGGGAGAGACATGATTGAAAAGAATCCCCAATAACTGAGAAGTCATCCATAAACACTTCCATTGTTTCCCCGATCATGTCGTGGAATATGGCCATCATACATCGTTGGAACGTGCCAGGAGCATTACATAAGCCAAAAGGCATACGTTTGTAGGCAAAAGTTCCGTATGGGCAAGTGAATGTGGTCTTCTCTTGATCCCGTGGATCAATAGGGATCTGAAAGTAACCCGAGAAACCATCGAGGAAGCAATAGTACTCATTCCCCGCTAATCTCTCAAGCATCCGGTCCATGAAGGGTAGAGGAAAATGGTCTTTACTGGTGGCGTCATTCAACTTACGATAGTCGATGCAAACACGCCATCCCGTAACCAATCGAGTTGGAATTAACTCGTTATCTTCATTTGTGATAACATAATGCCACCCTTTTTCGGACACAATGAATTGGGTGACCCAAGGACTGTGCGAGATCGGGTAAATCAATCTCGCATCAAGAAGTTTGATAACCTCTTGTTTGATAACATCATGGATTTTTGGATTCACTCGCCTCGATGTTGAGCTGCGGGTTTAAAGTCATCCTCCATCAAGATTTTATGAGTACGTAACTCGGGGTTTATACCTTTGATGTCGGAGAGTTTCAAGCAATTGCTTGCTTGTGTGACTTCAAGATTTTAATGAGAGCGCTTTTTCATCTTTACTCAAATCTCGAGCAATAATGACGGGTAATTTATCGTCACCCTCAAGGAATGCATACTCAAGATGAGGAGGTAAGTCCTTAAGCTCAACCTCGGAAATTCTTCGCTTTTCTCAACCGAATTGACTTCCTCGTTATGAAGTTTGATGGGAGGAGAGGAAGAGAAGTATCCAGTTGACACTTTCTTAAGAATATCTCCCTCGATTAATCTCATTTTGACTAATCTCAACTGGGATTGAATCACTAGGATGAGGGTTGATGATGGATCATCATTGAGCAACTTCTCAATAAGAAGTATATCCCCTCAATATCAATCGGAGCGTGATCAATTTCCCAGTACGTAATCACTAGCCAAATATGCTTCAATTTCATCTAAGATGAAGTCGCCCCTCAAACGGAGTGATGGAAGGAGTAGAATTGGCTATGATAGTCGAGAAGATGTGGTGGAATCCTCACTCAATTATGAGAGTAACCAAGAACTTCTTGAGTACTCGCCGAAGCAACATCAATGATATCTATTCGGTTGACCGATTCGGAATCATAATTTGCGGAGTACCTCGAAGTTTGGTCAAGATTGAAGGTGACACTTCATTACCAACACGCAATGTGATTTCTGCTCAAATACATCTATGAGAGCACGGCCCGTTCTCGTGAATCCTCGACCAACAATGAGAGGAACCCGATGATCGGCATCAAAATCAACAACCACGAAGTCGGTGAAATGGAACTTTCCTACTTTCAAATCGTCCTCGGAATGCCAAGAGGACGGGATATGGAACGATCGCAAGCTCGAGAGTCATGCATGTAGGGTGAGTTCGGAAGAGTTTCTTCCACACCGAATATGGCATAAGGTTTATGCTTGCACCAAGGTCTGCTAGGGCAAAGCATTCAACCATCCCCGGAATACACAAGGTAAGAGAAATTTCCGGGATCTCCAAGCTTTTCAGAAGCTTTTCGGAATAGCTGGCGAGCGGTTCTCGTTAAGAGGAGTCTTAGCCATTTCAAACGACTTTTCCTTATTGCTTAACATGTGCTTGAGAGTAGATGCGACTTGGGCATCAAGATGATAGCATCCGCAAAGCTTATGTCAAAATGTAACTCTTGGAAAATTTGGAAAAATTTATCCATTTGATGACTAGCTTTCTCATGAGCTTTGCTCATTCAAGCGCGATGGGTAAGGAATAGAAGATTTGGATTCGATTCTCATCGGGAGCTACGGAGGTTCAAAACAACTCCTTGATTAGGCGGGGTTTCGGACCACTTGAGGATGGACTACCAAGGTGGGACGTGTCTTGATGCCATGGGCTAGAATAATGCACCTTGTCCGTAGTATCCTTGGTAACTTGACTCATTGGTACAGTGGAGGTGGCATTGGAGTCGTGGTCCATTGTGTTTTGGAGGTTCACCGTCCACTACCTTAGGAAGAGAAGAAGAAGAAGAGGTAGTAGGAGCAGCGAGTCCGGTATGAAACACCACTTGGGTTGTGATCGCCTTGGCATCGCCCCTCGGGTTAGCGATCGTGTTGCTTGGTAAAGTACCGAGGCAGGGTCGATCATTTAAAGACTTCTTCGGATCGACAATCGACCGACCAACAACTGTTCATTTCATCTTGGGATTTCATAAGCCGCTTGAAGAACTCATCGATGATGGTCTGGAGGAGTAATGACGGAGGAGCTGGAGGGATAATTTGAGGTCGCATGTTTTGATTATGACCAAAATTCCTTGATTAGGATTCATATTCCCATGAAATTGATTCCCTCGATTGAAATTGTTTTGATGAGGGTTTCCTTGATGTTGGAAACCTTGATTAGGTCCAGGATAGAAATTACCTTGGTTTTGATAACCTTGGTTCATTCTTGGTTGGTTCGATTCGGTTGTGCATGTTGTGATTCGGATTGAAACCGGTGGTGCACGATTAGTGTTAGCACGGTAGTGTGGTTCATTTTGAGGACGGTATTGATTACCTCCTTGTTGTGAACTACCGGCTAAAGCATTGGCCTCAAAGGACTACCATCGGTGGCGGTACAATTGTAGTAAGCATGAGGACCACCACAAGTGACACAAACTTCAACTTTCTTCACTTCACGATGTGTTGGCGGTGAATGAAGGAAACTTTTTCCGTTAGCAAGAACCAAAGCTCGAACGATGTCTCGTGAGTTTATCAATCTTAGCATCGGTGCTAGATGTACTCACGGGGATGAAGAAGAAGAAGGTCCAGATTAGACCGATATGTCTTAGCTCGAAGGACGGACACGAGATTTGTTCTCAATGATCCGCAAGGCCTCTTTGGTGGTCTTGCTCAGAAATTACCTCCGGAGGCATTCAAAGAATCTTGATTGGCCCGATTGAGACCATTGTAGAAAGTATCCATTTGCATTAACTCGGTAAAACCGTGATGCGGACACTTGAAGCAACTCTTTATAACGATCCCATGCCTCCCGAATGATTCATCAAATCTACGAGAAAATTTCATTATCTCATTCTTAAGACTTGTGGTTCGGGACGGAGGATAGAACTAGTTAACGAATTTGGTGACAAGATCTTCCCATGTCTCTATAGAACGAGGGGTTGTTTCTCAAGCCAATTCGGGCTTGTCCTACAGAAAATGGGAGCGAAGAAGCTTGATAGCTTCGGATGGGACATTCTTGTACTTGATGGTAGATGCTATCTTGTTAAACCATCGAATGTGTGCATGAGGATCATCCCGCTCAAAACCATAGAATTGGCTTTGGGTTACTAGATTGAGCAACCCGGTTTGAGCTCGAAAGTGTCGACCACGATGGTGGAACAACAATGGCATCTCCGTAACCCTCGATGGGTGCTTGGAGAAGCTCATTCATCGGTTTGTCTTACGCCATTTCGGCGGGAGGTGGTGGTGGTAGACGTTCCTCGATCACGGTGAAGGAGCCGAACGTCCTCTACGTCTGCGAGGAATGTTTCCAAGTTCGGAAAGTGGACTTGTAGAATCGGAAGAACGAGTCTTGCATGCACTATGTATAAAACCAATTTCAAAACAAATGAGGCAAAACACAAGTGAACTTAACCAATAATCACGGATGAAATGGCTTTGAAAAGGTACACCAAATCACAAGTGACACAAAGGCAAGTTTTAAATCGATGTTCGGGAACTTATTAATGGTCGCACCCCGTTAGGTAGTGCACCGCCTTGATTTGCGGTGGTTGATTTTATGTATATTTTAAGTACCACCGAAAAGACGTAGGTAAGATCTCGTGGCGATGGGTTTAAAAACTTTTGGACAATATTTTTGTTATCGTCCGTTTAACCAAATCGTATCTCTTCAAGAATCACCTTAAAAGAGAATACAAAATAGAAAACGTTCGATTGTTTTGTTGTTTTATATTTTTTTTTTTTTTTTTTTTTTTTTGGTGTTTTAACACTTTAGGAAAAGTGTTAATGACTTTTTGATTTTTATAACTTTACAAAAACTTTTACAAATGGTGGGTATGTGCAACAATGGATCCGAAATGGCTAGACACACGCTAAAGCCTCCCGGCAGTAGGCGCCAATTTTTGATCGCCCGAGCAGTCAAGTCGAAAGACTCAAACATTTCGACGCAAATACAAATAAGTCCCGGAGAATACGGGGATTCCGGTCGTTATGTCCCACTTGAGACTCGATGGTGTGTTAAACACCGATTCGGAGGGTAGAATGATCACTAAGGATAGTGATCCATGACAGTTATGATTAGAAATTACACTCTTGATTGATTCGAATAGAATTGGACACGAATTGGAAAGCACAACAACCGGATCAAAGAAACGTAAGCGTGAGTTTTAAAAACTACGCAGACGCACAAAATAAAAAGTGAAAACTAAGAAATAAAAGACCTAAAAATATAAAAAAACATTTTGGAATCCTAAAAATAAAAGAAAATTATTAGAAAAGAAAATTATTTTTAACACTATTTAATTAATTACTATTAATTAAAAACTATTTTAACTATTTAATAAATACTCTAAAATGAAAGAAAATACAAAATAAGGCTAGAAAAATAAACTTATGATTCTGAAAAATCTAAAATACTATAAAACTAATTTTAAAACTAAAATATATTTTTCACACTTTTTATATAATTATTACTAATTAATAACTATTTAAAATACACTTAATTACTAAAAATAGAAAATAAACTTGGAAAAATAAAATTTTAACTTTGAAAATCTAAAATATGATAAAACTAATTTTAAAACAGAAAGATATTTTTAGACTTTTAATTATTTATTACTAATTAATTACTATTTTAACTAATTAAAATTATAATAAATACTAAAAGAAAAGAAAAATCTGAAACTTTTCTAAAAATCCTATATGATAACAGAAACCTAAGAAAAGAAAAACAAGATTAGCTTATTAAAAGTTGAAAAGAAAAATCAAAAAGCTAAAACCTTAAATAAACACTATCACCGAATTAAACTTGATCTTTTCTGGATTTTCTTTTGAAAACTACTTAAATACTAATATTAAGAAACTTTAATGAAGACAAAATTTTACAAAAGTCAAATAAGCGATTTGATGAGCTTATGACCAACAATGGCTTATATGGGCTTGTTTGGGTGTTATAAGCTCAAACAAGCTTGAAACTTGAAACAAAAGCTCAAAATAGATTCAACCAAGCTTAATGAGCGAAATGAGGCTAAAGTATGCAAAGAAACAAACCGATAAGCTATTTTAAGCCAATAAGCACTTTTGCTTTTGTGATGAAAAGCAAACTGGGACAACTTATAAGTCGTTAGACCCACCAAACAAGCTCCAAAGTGAAAAATAAAACTTGAAACTAAAAGAAGACCAGGTTGGCTTTCCAAGGAACCAGAGAACTCAAGAATTGGACAAATAATAAGCTTGATGCAAGCTTATCAAGATGGCATCATATCTTGCATGTATGCGTAAATTGAACAGTGCTCCCAAGAAGTAGTAAAATAAGCACTCTAAAAGTGAAAGACCAAGAACTAATATTTTTGTATTTTCTACACCAACTAGACTTCAAATCCCCAAGAGCATATAATCTGAAACCGACTAATGAACCCACAAAAAATCCCAAGTTTGTTCAAAATGACCCATTGAGATTTTGACTTTTGAGAAAAACAAAAGTTGACTAAACCGAGATTTGATTTGATCTAGAGCACTTAATATGTTGTATTAATGTGTTTTAAGACTGAATATAGCAAGAGTAACAACTTTTGAACACAAAATCAAGATCCTAGATCTCAAAAACTCCAACAATGGTCGCAAAGATCAAATAACATGAAATTTTGACTTTTGTGTTATTAAGAACTTGTTTCTTGACTTGTATGAGTTATTTATACCTAGTTATGCAAGTTTCCAACAAGACAAAAGAACAAAGAACCTTTAAACACACTAAACCAAACACCCCTTAATGTGGTTTGTTTTGATGTTTTTACAAAGCAACTCACACTTTCAAACCACAAACATGATTTCGCACCTTGCTTTATCAAATATTAGTACTAATGAACCATTAAACAACAATTATTACAACACTAAACTAAGAATTAACCAAAATGCACTTTTACTTATAAAACCAAGTTTTGTAAACTACAAATTGAAACAAACAAGCTATAGATTTAATGGCTTAAACTAACTATATAATCACTAAATATCACAAAGTAATGAAATTGAAGCTAAATAACACCTAGAACAATGAAATGCCAAATTGGACAAAAATGCTTACAAATGACTTCCAAGCTTAATATTGAGACGGGACCTTAAACCAATTCCTATAGCTTCCCAAGAAGCACTATCCCAAGGCCATCCAAGATTAACCTTGCTCCAAAGATTCTTGTGCCTTTCACCATGATTTTTGAATTTTGAGGTATTTAATTTGGAATTTTGTGATTTTCTATTTTTTCTTCCAAACCTAATTTTAGGATTTCTAATAGCTTATAAAAGCTATATGGAGCTTACATGAGTTATTCTAGTCCATACAAACAACAAACAATATCATTTGAAACATTTGAGATTTTTCATAAAATGAGAAATTGCATAAACCGAAATTAACTTTGAAACTTGAATTAAAGGTTCACAAAGATTTCTTATAACAAAGGAACTTGAAATACAAAGTTTTAAGCTTAAAACATAAACCGAAAATGAAAGTTACACTAAAACGACATGAAAAGTAAAATATTACACTAGATATCTCATTTACAATGCATAACTCTCTCTATAGACTTTTCAAGAATCCCACGTGCTTGATTGAATCCCACCAAGTTTTAGCCATTGGATGCTTGAGACTAATCATATCCGTCCACCTAGCAATTTGGCGCCAAAATTTCTTCAAGCAGGTTTTTATCATTAATTGAGCTTGATTGAAGTAATTAAAGGTTTTTGGAGTTTAGAAGGTGTGGAGGGGACAAGGTATGGAAGTGGGTTGAAAATGAAGTGGAAACCATGACTGGTTTTTGATATACAGAAGTGGGAGAGGTACTGCTACAGTAACTGGTTTTCTTGGGCGCGCTTTTCTTCCCTTTGACTTTGGTTGACCACAGGTTAATAATAACAAAAAGGGGGGGTCAAATGGGGTATTGGCTGGGGTCAGCAGTGAGTTGTGGACTGGGGTCAAGGGTCAAGGGTCAAAACAGTTGGGCTAAGGGTTGTTGGGCTTGTGATAGGATTGGATTTTTGGGCCTTATGATATTAACATGATCCGTTTGGTTTATTTAAGGACAAGGACCCATTTTGCAATTTTGCCAAACATGAGGGACTGAAAGTGATATTTTTCCAATGCTCCCATAAGGACCAAACTTGACTAACTTTGATAAAACAATGACCCTTTTTGCATAAAATCTATTTTTAAAGGTCCAAGGATTAAATTTGCAATTTTCAAAGTTTGAGGACCTTTCGCCAATTGACCAAAAATTCATTCAAGGATCATTTTAAACAATTTAGAATACTTGAGGGACCTTGAATGATAATTTTCCACATTTTTGAATTTCCGAGGACTAGATTTGACAACTTTTAAAACTCGGGGACTAAAGCGCCAATTTGCAAACTTTATACATTTTCATCCGATTTTGATATTTTTGCAATTAAAACACATAAAACACTGATTTGTGATAATTTGATCATTTTGATGTGTTTTTGAGCGTTTTCAGATGAATTTGCAGTTTAGATTATGTAAAAATGATGAGTATTTGGAAACTGCTACACTGTAAATTTATTTAAGATACGAGGAGATCCTGCTGATGTCACAAATTTGGCGTAACAAGATCGTTGTTGTTATGTCGCAACAATGAAACAAATTATTAACGAGATGAATATGTTGTAACTTGTACATCTGGTTACGCCGTAACTTTGCTACTAATTGGTGAAGGATTCGTGCATTAAGGAGGATACGGTGTAACTTCTCACTTATGGTTACACCGTAGTAGAGTCGGGCATATAAATACAAGCCCTAATTCAGCTGATTTGATAATTCCAATTCACGCAACTTTTAGAAGACGATTAGGGCTCTGTCCCAAGGCATTTTCCAGCATTCTTCAACCACTTTACAAGGGAGAATTCACTTCAATCCATCATTTGTATTATTCATTCATCAAGTAAATTGTATCAAACTTTATATTTAATATGTCCATAATTTTATACATTATTTATGTTGTACTTTACACCATGACTGACTAAACACTTTTAGTGTTAGCCTATCTATGTATTTATTAATGTGTTGATCCTTTTTTCCTTTGTTCAATTATCATTTTATATGGATATCTTATTTGCTGATTGATTGATCCCCGCGTTTTGGTAGTACTAATGCTAGTGTAGAGCTTATTAGCTAGTAAGTAGGTGTGAACAATTTAAAGCTAGTCTAGTAGGTCACTCGAGATTGGATGGCATCCATTTCGATTGTAGGGGTTGAACATATCACCGCCTGCATTAGATTAGGTACTCAAAAATCGCGAGTAAACCTTTTTTTAGTTGACACCTAATGAGGGTTTAAATGTCGACAAGTGGGATTGTCGTCATTAAATAGGTCTTTAAGGTAGTTGGAGACATAATGACTATGAACTAGATGCCCAACTTATGTGCATAATGGGGTTGAGATAATAGGAATTATAGGTTTGGTTTTGACTATAAATCGGATCTAATGACACTAGAACCACTATATGAAACGAGAGTTATACATTGCACTGGGGAATAGGATCATTGAGTTAATAGAGAAGTAGCTTGGTTAGCATGTTTTCTCCCTTGATAAGTTCCTCCCATTTACATTTTCGTTATTTATTTTCTTGCAATTTACTTAATCAAATCAACCTCAAATCGTGACAACTAAAACTCGAGTTTTAGACAGCCCATTAGCTCTAGGGAACGACCTTGGATTTACCAATCTTACCATATATACGATTGGGCTATCTGACCGTTAGTGCTTTAGTATATCATAGGTAGATGAAACTTTATAAATTTAAAATGTGATCATAAAACAAGCATCAACATCACACACCACACAAACACATTTGTGTGTTCGTGTCTTTAGTGTTACACTTGATCTAATCAACCCTATAGTATGTTAGACGTTATTAACTCACACACTAGTAGCTATAGGAGTTCGCTTGAGTGCTAGTGTGTATAATGGCTGGACTGATCTCTTCTATGGATTAGAGTCTTTCAACCAAAGTGTTTTCTGGAATTTTGGTGGGGCTTGTGATTCAAGCAAGAAAAGAAGATCATTTGTTCGTGTTTGCTGGTTTGCATAAGGTATGTCTTTACAATTATTGTTGAATAATTAATTAAACTGGTTCTATATGGTTATTTGGGAGGAAAAACATTTTTTTAAAATATGAGCTTTAAACAAGTCTTCCATTACACGTTTGATATAGTAAAACTGCTAAGTCTTTAATGGTTAAAGCACAAAAGCTTTAAAATTTACTACCTTTTTACACCCAGTTTTCCATTAGGGAATTCTTCCATGAAACACATCATATGGGGTTTTACCATGTCATTTGAAAATTACAGATCCGCTGTAAGTGGAGCAAGCAGTGTTTACAGTGTCACTCCAAAAATGTTTTGAAATGATTGATCGATTTAACATTGTTCTTGTAGCTTTTATGAGGATTCTATTTCCTCTTTCAACAACACCATTTTGTTCAGGTGTAAAGCTGAAGAGAAGTTATAAGAAATCCCTTTTTCATCATAGAAGCTATGAAGAGTGTTGTTCCTAAATTTAGTTTCATTGTCAGTTCTCAATTGTTTGACTTTTTTGTCATTTTGATTTTCAAGTCTCTTTATGAAAGACATTATGGCTTCAGCATCTTCACTCTAATTTATCTAAAAATATTCTCACGTGTACCTTGAGTGCTCATCAACAATGACTAGGGTATTTTTGTCATGATTTATGGATTGATGACTGACTGGTCCAAATAAAACTATGTGAAAAAGATAAGGGAAATTCCTAAAGTAGACCAGTTGCCCTATGACTGATCACTTTCTAGATCACTTTTTTGGGTGAGCCAAAACTAGACCGGCTGCCTGGGGAACTTGTACAATTTCAACCACAAATCGACATGTGTCACCAAAAATTGACAAGTATCTCAAGTACCAAAATTGAAATGACTAAATAACCCCTATGTAACAAATTTTATTACAAATCAGAACGATAACAACCACTACCCTTTTATAGCCAAATATAGCCATTTCTGCAAATCAGAAAAAAAAAAGAAACAATATAAAGAAAAAAAAGATGCACAACAAAATCCAGATCGATCACCACCAGCCTTTTATAGTTTTATCCCCATTTCTGCAAATCAATCACCTCTCGATCTATAACAAAAACCCAGATAAAAAAACATACAGAAACACTAACATGAACCCGATCCATCTCCATCCGATCCCGATTTAAACCCTAACAACTTCAAATAAACTTTAATAAATCAATCACCATCATATCATCACCATCACTTTATAATTAATTGACCTTAGTTTGCTTAATTTGAATAAGCTACTCCTTCTGAACAACAAAAGCTTCACTAAGCACATCCGTAATATCCTTGACTTGACCGTCGATCTTTGTCGCCGCACCGGAGAGTTTTCCGACGAACTCCGTTTCAAACTCATCAAATGTGATGATTGATGGATCAGTTGGTGCATCGAGATCGATGTCGCGTGATTGTGAAGTGAGAGATAAGGACTCGAGACGTGAGATAGCGGATTCGAGACATTTGAGTAGATTTTCGTCCATATTTTTTGAGAAATGTGTGAAAACTGTTTTTGTGTTTTAAAGTGGATTAGTGGTTGTATAAACGACATTCGAATGACGTGGTCTATCTGTTTTCTTCTAACTTTTTTTTTAATTTTTTGGCTTTTACTTTTTTAATGGTGTCTATTTTAAATGATGAAAAGCAAAGAATGCGTAAAGACTAAAGAGTGGGTTTGTGTTTTTTCTTGTTTCTTCAACTCTTTTTCACTATCAAAGTAGTGGTGCATTTTCATATCGATGGTGATGATATTAGTGATGAAGATGATACGATGGTGATGATATTAGTGTAAAAGTTACTAAGAACACTGATGGTCTGATGCTAATTAAGATGGGATATTGATTGTGAATTTCATATGTAAGTATGTAACTGAGATAAATGTCACTTATGCGTAAAATATACGTGGTGATGATATTAGTGATGGTGATGATATGTAATTGAGATAAATGTCACCGGATTCTGGGTTATGGATTTTGTAACAAGGTTTGGTATAAATGGGTATTTTAGTCAATAGACAAGAGTTGCTAAAAAAGAGTTGCACATGGTCTAGTTTTGGCTCACCCAAAAAAATGATCTAGAAAGTGATCAGTCATAGGTCAACTGCTCTACTTCGAGAACTTTCCCAAAAGATAAAGACATTTTGTGATTGAAAAGGATTGTTTTGTTTTAAAGGTTACCATGTGGAATGTTTTCCTTTCTCACCTATTGAGCATGGTTTGTCCTTTGAATATATCACAGTAGGCTGACAAGTGACAAGGTTCTATTTGGCAAGTTGATTTATGTTTTTGAATTTCATATGTGATAATATTTTATGCCATAGCCAATTGATACTTTCAGAGGCTTTAGCAAAGAAACATGCTTAATTTTAGTATGCCGATGACATGTCAAGTACATAAACATCCTTTTCCTTGGAGTAATAAGACAACTTCCTTGTTTGAGATGAAAATAGTTCCTTGTTAATGGTTGAAATAAATAATATACTTAGTATCACAAAGTTGAATGATACTGATTAAATTGTATTTAAGACCATTAACAAAGGCTACTTTGGAGAATACTATACCATTTTGTTTTATTGAACCATATCCTTGATAACACAAGACGAGTTATCACCAAAAATTACTTTGGGATATTTTTATTCTACATGTTTAGCATGTAGCTTTTGACAACAATATATGCCTTGAGCATCCACCGTCTAGGTACCAAATTGGTTACCTAATTTTACTCGCACAAATAGAAAGTAAGTCAATTTCTCTTGTAAACCCTGTTTTTGGTGGGCTTTTTAGAATAAGGAAACTCAGTTTATTGACCTCTTATTATCTGAATGATTTGTTCATGATCAGAGGTGTAGTGACCATTGCTTCTACAAATGTCACACATTGGGTATTAAAAGAAAACATTAGGTGATGATTATTGAATCTACAGCGGATATATGATGGAAACGTTTTGGCTTTTAAGCGAGGTATTATTGAGCAACACCCAACATGTAATTTTGATTTGTGTTTGCTTACACTCCTCATTATAGAAAGGTGAAGTGTAACACCCCAACCCGGCAAGGGTAGAAGTGTCACATTCTGGTGTCATATCAGAACATACAAATAAAATTTTTGCAAACGGAAGCCTTATAAAATAAATTACCATGTCATATAAACGGATGACTTACAAAGAAAATACAAAATCCAATATGTCCAAACGAAATAAAATCTAAAAACAATAGCTCTTCAAATTAAATCCAAAACGCTAAGGTACTAAGGTTGGTCTACTCGAATAATCCAAATCTCACCCATCAAGCCTATCTTCAAACCTAAAACCCGCCGCAGAAAAGAAATGCGGTGAGCTTAAAAAGCCCAAAGAATGATATAACAAAACGAAGCTAAACCGAATCGAAATACGGCGAAACAAGGAAGCGATAACAAAGTCGCAGCGGAAAGGAAACAATGAGTCAATGAGGATCCCGCGAAACACAATTACACAAATATCCAAAATTAACAGATAATGAGAGAAGGACAAACACATAACACATTGATGACATATCATGCAAGCACATCTAAATAACCAGGCATACAATAAATCAGGAAGTCAGGGTACAAATAATCCAAACGGAAGTCCAAATGCTAGCGGAAGCAATTAACGAGAAAGTGAGCATGGCAATCACACAAGTCAAATAATTCAAAGTTAATAACATAACCAGTATCATCACAGCGGGAAGTACTAACAGTAGTCGAAAAACAGTAGCCACATGTATCAAGTAGGAATACCGAACAAACATTATAATAGAATGAATTATCTAAACAAGGTCCTAGTACATCAACTAAACAAGTTAACAAGCCAGACCACATACGATGAACCATTTACCAATTCAACCAATAGCATAAACAGAAATGTAACATCGTATGTCAACAATCAGCAGACAGAATACTCACGGATAATCGTAGCCCATGAACATAACTGGACGAAGATATACATGATTGACAGATAACTTAACTGCTTCCACACAAGCAAGGTCACCAGACAAATCAAAAAGTCACAAAACAGTATGATAACCGGTTGGTCAATTATTAGCATGACAAAAGGTGAATCAGACAATCACATATTAATCATATAGTAGCAGGGCAAACGATAGTCACATAAAACATGTGAAAACATAAACAAATTCAATAATCATATAATAACCCGGTACGTGAATGGAACGATAGTCTGAAGCCATGGAGTAAGAGTATGACAGTCAATGCAATGGAATATATATCTCGATGGTAGAGTAAGTCACATAAGGATGCGAGTAGTGGACAATTAATACGAATATGGTGCGTTGGGAAATCTGAAGGTACAATGTAGGTATGTCAATAGTGTAAGGTTTGTGCAAATCCATCCCGAGCCAACAATACAATACAATACAATCAATACGGCATTAGCGACCCAATATCCAATAGTAGCCATTGTATTCGGAGGGTGACCTCGAAATACCAATACAATAGGAGGAGACCTCGGTAACTAATGAAGTAGCTAGCTCCCGATGTGAGGGGTGTATTGCACACACGCACCACATCACCAATACAATATCAATATCAATCCAATACAATACAAATCTAGGATGCATCCATACGCCCTATGAAACAATAGTGGCCATAACAATAACAATGAAGCGCGCATAATCAATACAATATAGGGACGGTGTGGAACATCACTCAACCACACTAGAGTCATGCCATTGGTGCATCAATGACACAGACATGGAACCCCCATGCCTAGTTAATGGCTCGGGTATCAAACTGACAGGTCAAAGCAAAAGGTCCAAAGTATACAATATATGAGGTCATCATAATCAAAGGTTCAATATCAGCAGTTCACAATTCAATAGCAATAGTCCAATATCAATGGTTCAATATCAAAGGTTCAATATCAATGGATCAATATCAATAACAAGGTTCAATAGCAATGGTTCAATAGTAGAGGGTCAATAGCAGAGATTCAACATCAGAGGGTCAATAACAAAGAAAATCATGGCAATGAAATATCATAAGCGAACAAAGTCGAAGGATCAGAAAGTCATGGAAACCCCTACTGAAAAGGGATAGAATATTTGTACCTTAACGCCAATGAAAGGAAAGCAAACGAATGAATGAACACGAAGACACAACGTCACATCTCCTTCAACGAATCTACACGGATTACGATTCGTATAATACTTATTAGTTCATTTAAGTCATAACGGGTTAATCGTATTACTATTTTTAGAGTTATAAGCGCATTCTCATGTTAAGTAATGGACGGAATTAAAATACTTTAGGGTAATAATCATTAATTAGCCAAACTTAAGGGTTTCAAATGATAAATGGCAAAAATAAATGTTTAATATGACAAATATCCTATTTCAAGGCTTTATTAGATCATACTTCAAAGTATAGGGTTCACATGGTAAATATCTCAAAGTTTAAGGTTTAAAATGTAAAATAACTAAATATTTTATATTACCAATCAAATGCAAAACGTTTAATGAGAAAAGAAAAAAAAATTAAAGAAAAGCACTTATAGTATATAATTGGTCCATCTTTAAGCTTGCTCGCGGTTTAAATGACCAACATTTACGACCAAGTAAATACACATTACTACTAACCCCCGACTCATCTTCCCGGCACACTTTTCAAAAATACAAAACGGCTTACCCATTTGCCCCGACAAGACCAAGAACAATTCATTTGTTTTTATTTTGATCATCATGCGCATAAAAGAAAACTAGAGATTCATTTGAATATATCATGCCATGCACGTTTTATCTTCATTTTCATGCACAACATCTACATCAATTTTTTTTTTATAAACCTCCAACTCAGGGAGCATCATTCATGGTGATTTCTTTATATCATACAATAATATATTATAACAAGAGTTCTTAATCTAATATTTACATGCATCTACATTAGCGTATATTATCAGTAGTTTGAAATATACCTTTGAACAAAATGATAGATCAAACCCGAAAAGGCATACACAAACACGAGGTTCCGCGAGACACGATGGACTCTAAAACCCAAACTCGAACCGATAAATTTAAACTTGAGCATACCTCCAATCATGAACAACCCCGACGTGAACCGTAACCGAACTCGATAAACACTCAAATAACTATGTTTTATTTGGAGCGGTGGTTTTGTTTTGGTTTATCAATGTTATTTTTGAGTTATGAAGATAAAGCTGTAAATAAAAGAATGTGGAACGAGTCCTTCGCAAGAAACGCATGGAGCCAAAATGGAAGGCAGTTAAAGCTCTTTAAATTGTAGTCAAATATTCATTTAAATCATTCTTAAATTAACCAATGATATAGGACTTAATTAAGAAATTATACAAAGTTAATAAAATGCAAAACGCATGATTCAAATATAATTCATTATCTATTAGTATAACAAATATATTTTTTGTTTTATTTTATTTGTACTTGTGGTATTATTATTATAATTAATAAAATGTTAGTTAAATTTTAGGGTGTTATAATGCTTCCCCTCTAAAAAGAAAATTTTCGTCCTCGAAAATTGAAGTCGCAGAGGTACACAGAGACATACATGTTTAGGCAGACGTAGCAATCCATAGTCTCGCACATATCAGATGTCGGTGAGAATTTCGCAAAGAGGTACAGAATTTCAGACGAACATGAGGAGTGTCACATAACGGATGTAAGACTTAATCCATTCACGTACCAACCCCAGGCATTTCCCAATATGTCGTATGATTTCAATAAGGTCAGATTATATGATCTCGGTATTATCACATTGATCAGGCGTCATAATACTTGCATCACATAACAAGTTCCTATTGTCATCATATTCTACCTCGGGTCATGACAAACCACATAACTAATATCACATCAAAACAGATAGCATACAGATAGCAAGTACCATACAAAAACAGGCCAGATCACATACATACAGCATATGCTACATCAAGCAACTTACCGTAACTCAAAAGAAGGAAGCCTCCAACTGGCTCGAAACGATTCCTCATGACTCAATACCGACGATCCAAACATAAAGCTGAGATATTACCAAAATGCTAAACGATAAAACTTCACGATTCAAACCGAGTTCTGAACAAATCAAAGAAAAGCAATACCGATCAAAATCACTTAGCAAAATATCAAACCGCCTCAAACGCGTGACAAACAAATTGGAGTAACACAAGTCGCGCCCAATCATATGAAGTAGATGAACCTTCTCAGAATCTCAACGGTTGGACTGTTGACAACAATATACCCGAATCTTGGTAGTAGCTTCTCCGTACGTCTAAGGTATGCTGGTCACAGTTCTTCTGCTCACACGTCTTCCAAGTGTCCACCGGTTGAATCTAGTCTCCATCTTTGCGCCTCTGGTTGATCCGTCCAGCTCCCTCCAGCAGCATCCTCATGTCTCCAACAGCCTTGCAGTCGTGTGTGGCTTCTACTTCACGAACCTCTCCAGTTCAGAAGCTGCTGCAGCAACATAGGGTTGGCACTATCATCTTCGACTCCACGAGTAGTCTCCGTCTAACTATCGACAAACAGATGTGCGAAGACAAATCAAACAAAACCAAATGCAAAAGGAAGAAAGTCAAATCAGTGAAGACAAAAGAATATCAAAGTCAAGTCAGAACGACAATCAAAAGGAATCGGAAGGGATCAGAAAAAACGGAAGCCTAGTGTCTACCCAAGTCCTCACAGGTCAATGCTAAGGTCTACAAGATGAAACCTTTGCTCTGTTACCATAATTGTAACACCCCAACCCGACAAGGGTAGAAGTGTCACATTCTGGTGTCATATCAGAACATAACAATAAAATTTTTGCAAACGGAAGCCATATAAAATAAATTACCATGTCATATAAACGGATGACTTACAAAGAAAATACAAAATCCAATATGTCCAAACGAAATAAAATCTAAAAACAATAGCTCTTCAAATTAAATCCAAAACGCTAAGGTACTAAGGTTGGTCTACTCGAATAATCCAAATCTCAGCCCATCAAGCCTATCTTCAAACCTAAAACCTGCCGCAGGAAAAGAAATGCAGCTGAGCTTAAAAAGCCCAGTGAACAGATATAACAAAACGAAAGCTAAACTGAATCAGAAATACGAAGCGAAACAAGGAAACGATAACAAAGTCGCAACGGAAAGGAAACAATGAGTCAATGAGGATCCTGCAGAAACACAATTACACAAATATCCAAAATTAACAGATAACAGAGAAGGACAAACACATAACACATTGATGACATATACGCAAGCACATCTAAATAACCATGCATACAATAAATCAGGAAGTCAGGGTACAAATAATCCAAACGGAAGTCCAAATGCTAGCGGAAGCAGTTAACGAGAAAATGAGCATGGCAATCACACAAGTCAAATAATTCAAAGTTAATAACATAACCAGTATCATCACAGCGGAAGTACTAACAGTAGTAGAAAAACAGTAGCCACATGTATCAAGTAGGAATACCGAACAAACATTATAATAGAATGAATTATCTAAACAAGGTCCTAGTACATCAACTAAACAAGTTAACAAGCCAGACCACATACGATGAACCATTTACCAATTCAACCAATAGCATAAACAGAAATGTAACATCGTATGTCAACAATCAGCAGACAGAATACTCACGGATAATCGTAGCCCATGAACATAACCGGGCGAAGATATACATGATTGATGATAACTTAACTGCTTCCACACAAGCAAGGTCACCAGACAAGTCAAAAAGTCACATAACAGTATGATAACCGGTTGGTCAATTATTAGCATGACAAAAGGTGAATCAGACAATCACATATTAATCATATAGTAGCAGGGCAAACGATAGTTACATAAAACATGTGAAAACATAAACAAATTCAATAATCATATAATAACCCGGTACGTGAATGGAACGATAGTCTGAAGCCACGGAGTAAGAGTATGACAGGTCAATGCAATGGAATATATATCTCAGTAGTAGAGTGAGTCACATAAGGATGCAGAGTAGTGGACAATTAATACAGAATATGGTGCGTTGGGAAATACAGAAGGTACAATGTAGGTATGTCAATAGTGTAAGGTTTGTCTGAAATCCATCCCGAGCCAACAATACAATACAATACAATCAATATCGGCATTAGCATTCAATATCCAATAGTAGCCATTTGATTCGGAGGGTGACCTCGAAATACCAATACAATAGGAGGAGACCTCGAACCAATGAAGTAGCTAGCTACCAGACTGTGAGGGGTGTATTGCACACACACACACATCACCAATACAATATCAATATCAATCCAATACAATACAAATCTAGGATGCATCCATACGCATGCGAACAATAGTGGCCATAACAATAACAATGAAGCGCGATAATCAATACAATATAGGGACGGTGTGGAACATCACTCAACCACACTAGAGTCATGCCATTGGTGCATCAATGACACGGACATGGAACCCCCATTCCTAGTTAATGGCTCGGGTATCAAACTAACAGGCCAAAGCAAAAGGTCCAAAGTATACAATATATGAGGTCATCATAATCAAAGGTTCAATATTAGCAGTTCACAATTCAATAGCAATAGTCCAATATCAATGGTTCAATATTAAAGGTTCAATATCAATGGATCAATATCAATAACAAGGTTCAATATCAATGGTTCAATAGCAGAGGGTCAATAGCAGAGATTCAACATCAGAGGGTCAATAACAAAGAAAATCATGGCAATGAAATATCATAAGTGAACAAAGTCGAAGGATCAGAAAGTCATGGAAACCCCTACCGAAAAGGGATAGAATATCTGTACCTTAACGTCAATGAAAGGAAAGCAAACGAATGAATGAACACGAAGACACAACGTCACATCTCCTTCAACGAATCTACACGGATTACGATTCGTATAATACTTATTAGTTCATTTAAGTCATAACGGGTTAATCGTATTACTATTTTTAGAGTTATAAGCGCATTCTCATTTTAAGTAATGGACGGAATTAAAATACTTTAGGGTAATAATCATTAATTAGCCAAACTTAGGGGTTTCAAATGATAAATGGCAAAAATAAATGTTTGATATGACAAATATCCTATTTCAAGGCTTTATTAGATCATACTTCAAAGTATAGGGTTCGCATGGTAAATATCTCAAAGTTTAAGGTTTAAAATGTAAAATAACTAAATATTTTATATTACCAATCAAATGCATAACGTTTAATGAGAAAAGAAAAAAAATAAAAGAAATGCACTTATAGTATATAATTGGTCCATCTTTAAGCTTGCTCGCGGTTTAAATGACCAACATTTACGACCAAGTAAATACACATTACTACTAACCCCGACTCATCTTCCCGACACACTTTTCAAAAATACAAAACGGCTTACCCATTTGCCCCGACAAGACCAAGAACAATTCATTTGTTTTTCTTTTGATCATCATGCGCATAAAAGAAAACTAGACATTCATTTGAATATATCATGCCATGCACGTTTTATCTTCATTTTCATGCACAACATCTACATTAATTTTTTTTTTTATAAACCTCCAACTCAGGGAGCATCATTCATGGTGATTTCTTTATATCATACAATAATATATTATAACAAGAGTTCTTAATCTAATATTTACATGCATCTATATTAGCGTATATTATCAGTAGTTTGAAATATACCTTTGAACAAAATGATAGATCAAACCCGAAAAGGCATACACAAACACGAGGTTCCGCGAGACACGATGGACTCTAAAACCCAAACTCGAACCGATAAATTTAAACTTGAGCAGACCTTCCATCATGAACAACCCCGACCGTAACCGAACTCGATAAACACTCAAATAACTATGTTTTATTTGGAGCGGTGGTTTTGTTTTGGTTTAGCAATGTTATTTTTGAGTTATGAAGATAAAGCTGTAAATAAAAGAATGTGGAACGAGTCCTTCGCAAGAAACGCATGGAGCCAAAATGGAAGGCAGTTAAAGCTCTTTAAATTGTAGTCAAATATTCATTTAAATCATTCTTAAATTAACCAATGATATAGGACTTAATTTAGAAATTATACAAAGTTAATAAAATGCAAAACGCATGATTCAAATATAATTCATTATCTATTAGTATAACAAATATAATTTTTGTTTTATTTTATTTGTACTTGTGGTATTATTATTATAATTACTAAAATGTTAGTTAAATTTTAGGGTGTTATATGAAGTATGTATTAAGAAGTCATGTTGTCATCCTATTTGCATTTTTTGAAATATAGAACTCTATAGCAGTCATCCGATAGATGATTTTAATATCCACATAGTTCACAGGGTTTCAGAAATATGGGCATAATTGATTTTGATGATTCAGCTAAAGGTTTGGTGTTTTTGGAAGGAGTGGCATGAGTTTTTGCAAGATGAGGTGTGATAGAATCAACTTTCTTATCTTGAGCCTGAATTTCCTTTATCAACACATATAATGGAACTTTAGGTTCAAATTCACTTGATACACCTTTTCCTTTATTAGTAAGAACTAGGGGTTTGGATGGGATTTTATTTGTTTTTATCAATAATGATTCCTTTTGACTCAGAAGCTTTCCTTTTGGGAGAAACTTGTAGTCAGGTTTGGTTTTGATCCATGAGCTTGGTTCAGCTCTCTAGAATTTGTTCAGTGGGGGTAAGGGAGTCTTATGGTCAGAATCTGATTAATCTACCGATTCAAAATTAATGCTAGTCAATGAAAATTTTGGACTTTCAGTGATGATGCAGTTTTACTGACCAGGTCTTAATATTTATAGTGTCTCGCTATACCTATGGTCTACCCTAGTGCACTAACGGGTAGTGTACCAGGTCGCGTGTAGTATAGTAATCGGTAAAGCCGAGGTCGTCCCAAGAGCTATGTGTGTTGGATTATTACTAAGTCTAGTGTCACAGATTTAATAAAGGTTTCGATATGGATTTAATCAATTAAACTACTAATGCGTAATAAAATAAAGCGGATAAATGGATAAAGGAAATCAATAGAGAGAGTTGTGCCAACCTAGTTAATCCTCCTAGCTAGTTATGTCTACGCTCACCTACTTCCAATTACTTGGTGGGGTCAAATTCGAGAGGACTTCATTTGGTCAATTCGCCTAACCTATCAATAAAGATGCCACCACAGAGAAATCGGGTGCACCGTCATAAGTCCTGTTGTTCCCGGTCCCTAAGCCAAGTAATTAAGTACCGCTACATGCTAGATTCATAATAGTGAGTGACCGAATCGTTAGGAACTTAGACACTACACCCCAAATTCTTAAGTTCATCCAAACGATAGGTGATCGGTTGGTCAAATCGCACAAGTAGAAATGGTCGTCGGTTGGTCATATCTTACCTTTCCGTCTCGATCCGCTCACCTAGGGTCGGGTTGGTCATATCTCCTAGGCAATTGGCCTCACCGCCATTCAAAACTACCGAACCAAGGGTGGCTACCAATGAACTATGCATGCATACACTTAGAAATAATTGTACGGAAGTAAAGGTAAACGAAACAAAACATTTAAGGAATCATAGCTAGGCTAGCACCAAGAGGTGCTTAGCAGCTCATATTAATCATGCAAATCAATTCAATATTTAAAAGTACGGAATACATGAATTGAAAGTAAAGAGATATAAACGCTAATGCTTATCGTAGTGGGTGACTTCTCCTTGGAAACGACTCAGTATGCTTCTCTAGACCGCCTTGAGCTTTTTCCCACATTCTCGAGTGTTGTGTGTGGAATGGGATGATTAGAAATCTGGAATTCGTGGGGTATTTATAGGCGGATCCGGGTTACTGGCGAACCAATATAGGAGTTACCCAGTAACCTTCTATTCCTTCGTAAAATGCACTAGATCTGCTTTGTTACTGGCGTAACCTTATTAGTGGTTACGCCGTAGTCTTCAATAAACTCGGTTACATCGTAAGTGATGCACGAGTTACTGGCGTAAGTATCGGGCGTGGAATCTCATTTGACCCTAATGTGGTTACGTCGTAACCTTTGGGAAGAGTTACGCCATAACCTTCTGATAAGTTGGCATACTGAGTCACGCAATAGTTACGGCGTAATGTGAGAGGTGAGTTACGCCTTAACTTCTTCAAAATAGCATACTGTGATAAATCTTTAGATATGTTTCCAGTTCCGCGTCTCTTTAGCTCCAATGCTCGTAATTTACATGAAAGTGGAAAACAATGGAAAACAAGCGTAAATCCATATAAATGATATAAATAACGAGCATTAATGGCGGAAATTGACACTTAATTTTTAGGACTATTTGATGTTATGAAGTGACGTTATGTTTGGTTAAGTCATGTTCTGGGGATATGATCCTTCCTGTATTCCAATTAGGCATTTTTCCATGGTTAAATTTCTCAATCCGGTCTTTTGACATCTCATGATCATATCCAATTGATGATCTTACAAAGATGATTTCCTTATGTCCATTTGATGACCTTTAGTGATCTGATCTACTCGTAACATTTTCAATTTTTTTGTTTAGGAATTTTCCCACTAATGCACCGACTTACCCTATCTGAGATGTTAAACCAAGATTTAGTAATAACTTACCTTCACTAAGTTCCTTCCGAAGGGTCTGATTCAATTTTAGAATCTCAGTGTTTGCATGCTGAAAAGTTAAGGCAGTGATCTTAGCTTGTTTTAGTTCTAATAACTCATCCTTACAAGTATTCAGTTCTAAATCAGATTCCTATGTTTTGAAAATAGTTTCATTATTTACTCTTCCCCAAACTTAACATCTACACATGTGTAATTAAGAAAAGTTTGTCTATCTTCATTATCATCCATTTATAGGAGAGAGTGTTTACCTTTTTGATGATGACGTCCACCTATTCTCCATTTCTAGCTTGTTCTTTCCCAACAGACACCTTTTAATCATTAGCCAAGGCCATGAGTATGTTGAAAGTTACCATTTCCTCATCACCAGATGAGATTTACTCTTCATCTAGTCATAATATTCAGTAACTAGTCCTTTACTTTTGAAGTGTAAGGGTTAGGAGTTATAGCTACCACGGTTGGAAGGAAATTTGACTTTGGCATTCTTGTATTCAACTATATAATCTTTCTCAACTCTAGGTTCATATTGATTATTTGAAAAGGTTGGTCTTTGAAGTGATAAGCTTTTAGTTGATATCTAGAGGTGTTTGAGGATGGGTATGAGGGTAATGATGTTTTGAGAGACAATATTTAATGTAGTGACTAGGTTTACCACATTTAAAGAATTTCTCTTCAGTGACCCTTGACCTAATGAATCTGGTTAAGTTCATGTACTCCTAAATATCTTCATTAATATCATTCAGGTACTCCTGACTGCTTCTCAAATCATCTTCTTAGATCATCTTGAAAGTCTTAATTTTATTCAGGTACTAGTAACTGCTTCTCACATCATCTTCATTGGGATCATCTTGAAAGTATTGAACAACAGAGCTGGAGATAAAATGGAGTTGATATGGGTGATATGGTCAGGGATTTCTTGTTTTCAACAACACAAATTTTAGCTATCAGACTTTCTTCATAATTGTATTTTCCATAAATAGTGGCTAGGTCAAGATCTCTGACACGATTGGAGTTACTGAGACCTTGATTGAAATTTAGCCATTTGTTTGGAAGACTATTCACGAAGCCAACATTTATTTCATGGTTTGCAAGTGTGACAACATTGTTAATACAAATAAACCGTAAAACCGTTTATTAATATTTTGCGATCTCTTTGTGTTTTGTTGATAACAAATATAATGTTATCTTAAGTATAATTATAAGGATACATGTTAGTTTTGTAAAGCATTTACATATAGCCATTTAAATACAAAAATGTAGCAATTAAGCATTTGTTGTAATAGTTCATTAGGATAGGTAAAAATCATAACTCATGGACCATAACCCATGGATCTTAACCCATACCCAAGAAGACTAGATACAATGTATACTTAGATACATTGAATCTAAAGATAACCCATGGACCAACCCATAACCCATGACCCATAACCCATGACCCATAACCAAA
This sequence comes from Chrysanthemum lavandulifolium, assembly GCA_022545495.1. NCBI lineage: Eukaryota > Viridiplantae > Streptophyta > Magnoliopsida > Asterales > Asteraceae > Chrysanthemum > Chrysanthemum lavandulifolium. Next base: position 164,110,404 of record CM040245.1, on the reverse strand, counting down.
AAACCCATGGGCAAAGAGGAGCGTTCCACGATCCCTAGGATTACACTAGACGGATCCCAAGTGGAAGGGATCCGTGGGATCCGGGGGACCAGTGAAGAAGTTTGCCTATAAATAGAGAGCCATTTCTTCATTCTAACTCACCCCTCTTCTTACTAAATCTCTCAAACACTCTCATTCTCTTCTAACATATAGATCACTTGATCTAGAGTTGTTCTTCTTTCTTTCTATTGTGATCCTCATATAGGTCCTTCTAAGGCGAGATCACGAGCATTCTACAAGTCATCCAAGCAAGGGTCCTTGATTGATTTGTCACTCCGCAAGAATTCAGAGTGAAGATCTTGTATTTGATATTTCACATATTTGTTGTGTAATAGTCGTGTTGGTTTGGTCCACCGTGTTACTGGACTCGGTATCTAGCTTTGTCTGGGAAAAGTGTAAGCAACGTTGTGAAGGCTTCTCCGCCATGAGTGAAGGAGTTTGTTGACATAGTGCTTGAACTCGAGTAGGTGACTCGGGAGTGGAGTAGGGCAAGGAAGGTGTCCTTGTAGCGAACCACTATACATCGGTTGTGACTTTTCTTTCCCTTCGCTTTACTTTATTTACTTGCTTTATCATTAGATCTATACTTTCTACATCCACAAGATCTCACATATTAACGAATCTAAAAGTTTTTGAAACTAACGTAAAATCGGCAAAACTATTCAACCCCCTTCTAGTTTTCTACAATTGGTATCGAGCTAAGTTTATAAAAGTTTTAAAATAAAATTGTATTTTAAAACTTTTCGATCACTATGGGTTACGAAAATTATAAGGAAGGGCAATCTATGCAACACCACCACTACTTGAAACTAATGGTTTTATATATTGGAAAAATAGATTTGAAACATATGTGAAGTCTAAAGATATTGATCTTTGGTACATTATTATTGAAGGTGATTTTGAGGCTACCTCAAATGATGATAAAGGAAATTTAGTTCACATACCTCATGATAAACTAAGCGATGAAATGAAGAAAAAGCTTTCTAAAATAGTGAAGCAAAAATGGTTTTATATAATGCTTTACCGAAAAGGAATTGAAAGAATTTCTATACTTAAAACCTCTAAAGAAATTTGGAATTCTTTAGTTGTAACTCATCAAGGCAACCAACAAGTTAAAAATAATAAAATTGATTTATTTGTTCAACAATATGAACAATTTTCAATATCGGATGAGAAAACTATAGATCATTCATTTGCTAACTTTAATACTATTATTACATCTTTACAAGCACTTGATGAATCTTTTTCTAGCCGTAATCATGTTAGGAGATATCTAAGGAACTTCCATCAAAGTGGAGATCCAAGGTGATGGCGATCGAAGAGTCAAAAGATTTGACAATTCTCACCTCGATGAACTCATAGGCAACCCGAAAGTCTACGAGCTTGTCCTTGCTAAAGATTCCAAGCTTCAAAGGTGAAAGAAACACAAATCTCTTGCCCTTAAAGCCAAAAAGGCTACGAGCGATGAGGAGAACTCCTCTTGAGTAGTGACGACGAAGAATACGCTATGGCGGTAAGGGACTTTAAAAGTTCTTTAGAAGAAAGGAAGATCGTCAAACAACCGTATGACGATAAGAAAGGCTTTCGGAAAAGCAAAGAGGACGAAGCCAAAGGATGATCGTACTTGCTTTAAATGTGGGGACCCAAACCACTTTATTAGTAAGTGTCCCAAACGGGATGATTAAAAGGCGTTCGTGAGCGGCACATGGGGAATGAGCGACGAGGAGGATGAAGAAATTTGTCTCATGGCAAATGACGAGGTATGTCACGAATACTATAGTAGTTCATCACTCGATGACGACTCATTGCATAATGAATATGACAAACTATGCAATATTAGCTTAAAACTAATTAACAAAAACAAGCTTTTAAAGTCAAAATCAACGCTTAGATAAAGAAGTCATAGAATTAAAAGCAAAACTAAAACGTTTAGAAAAGGGTAAAATAGCAAGTGGTGAATGTGAACTTTGCTCAACTTCAAACACTAGTGGATAACTTAGATTCTAAAATTGCTAGAATGAGTACGAACACTTTAGATACAATACTGAAGGTGTTAAAACACCGTAACAATCAAAAGGGTCTAGGTAGTCAACAACTTGATCCATCAACTAGTGAAAGTAAAGAAACAAAATTTGTTAAGGAACTAGAAAAACCGACCTTTGTTATGGCGAATCCACGGATCCCTAAGCAGGAACCGGCTAGTGTCTGAGAAAGGGATCCGTGGATCTGCTGTAGCAAAAAATGAGAAATAACGTAGCTTCCTCATCTAGAACCGAGTTTGTTATAGTTAATAGGAAGAAACCAACTCATGTCACCACTAGACAACCACCTCCAAAATATAATCCTACTTTTGCAAGAAATAAAGCTCCATCTTTTCAAAACCTAATTCATTTAGGAGACCTAATAACATTTACCCAAAAGTAACCATCAAATGGGATGGAATCCAAACATGCAAAACGGTTTTCATTTTCAAAACTTTGCTCCATGGAATGCATACTCATCTTATCCATACATGTCTAACATGAACGGAATGTTTAACACTAATGGACCCATGAACAAATGGGGACCAAACTTTTGAGTTAATTATTGTTTTAGGTGTGCTTAAAGGTCGATCTAGACCTCGATGAATGGGTCAAGGATAGCGGGTGCACGAGGCACATGACCGGCAATAGGGATCTATTCTCCACATATGAATCCTTCAATGGAGGTAATGTGGTGTTTGGAAATAGAAAAAGTAGAATCATCGGTAAAGGTACGATTTCTAACAAATCTCTAACCATTAACGATGTGTGTCACGTAGAAAACCTAAACTTTAACCTCTTAAGTATAGGAAAATATGTGATAAAAAGTGCAATGTACTTTTACCAAACCGTAGTAAGATACTAAAAATGGCATTACCATAGGAAAAGGAATTAGGAAACATGGAGTCTATGTCATTAAAATCGGTAATGAACCTAAGGACAAACTATGTCTTACCTCTATGGATGATACTTGACCTTATGGCATCGAATATTGGGTCACGCCAACATGCGACTTCTTGATCGCTATCATCCAAAGATCTAGTAAGAGATCTACCTAAGTTGAAATATGAACATCACTTTTGTGATGCTTGTAATGTAGGAAAACAAGCTCATTCTAGTCATAAAGCTAAAAACATGGTGTCTACAACTAGGTGTCTAGAATTACTACATATGGATTTATTCGGTCCATCCGCTATCCAAAGTTATGGAGGCAACTACTATACTTTGGTCATAGTGGATGACTATTCTAGGTATACATGGACAAAATTCTTAAAGAACAAAGCGAAACCTTTAATTATTTTGAAATATTAAGCAAAAATATCCAAAGACAACTAGGAAGCCCATAGTGTCTATTAGGACGGATCATGGTAGGAATTCGATAATGAAGTGCAATTCGAGCTTTTGTGACGCTAATGGTTACTCACAACTTCTCGGCTCCACGCACTCCACAATCGAATTGGGTAGTAGAAAGAAAGAATAGAACCCTACAAGAAATGAGTAGAACCATGCTTAATGAACAATCCATACCTCAAAGTTTTGGTGTAATGCCGTTGATACTTCAACGCACATACTCAATCGAGTCTTAATTAGACCAATCTTAGGAAAAACTCCATATGAGTTACTTGAGGCAAAATCCTACGTTAAATCACTTTAGAGTCTTTGGTAGTAAATGTTTTATTCTTAACACTAAAGATTACCTTACAAAATTTGATCCTAAATCAACCGAAGGTATCTTTTTATGTTACTCGCCAAATAGCAAAGCTTACGTCATATTAAACAAAGAAACAATGAAGGTAGAAGAGTCATTAAATATAAAATTTGAGTCCACCCAAACCCTCTCCACCTCTTATAGATGACGAGATTATAGAAAGTGAAGCTATAGTAATAAAGAAAAAGATAAGTGAAGAAGAAGAACCTCTAAGTGATGAAATAATAAACATTAAAGAGTCCAAAGATCACCCGTAGATAAAGTCATAGGAAAACTAAGCGAGCGAACATTAAGGTCTCAAGTTCAAAACCAAAGTAACTTGTTTTGTTTTGTTTCAACCTTAGAACCTAAGAATACACAAAGCCATAAAAGATGAGAGTTGGGTAATGGCTAAGCAAGAAGAACTAAATCAATTTGTTTCTAATGATGTTTGGACACTTGTCCCTCCACCTAGTAATCAAACCGTAATAGGAACTAAATGGGTTTATAAAACAAATTAGATGCAAACGAGTCGTGTCTAGGAACAAGGCTAGACTCGTTGCTCAAGGTATAACCAACAAGAAGGAATAGACTTTGATGAGACCTCGCCCCGTGGCTAGATTAGAATCTATAAGAATACTTCTTGCGTATGCTTGTGCTAATGATCTAAAGCTTTATCAAATGGATGTCAAAGCGCTTTTCTAAATGGTTTCATAAATGAAGAAGTATATGTAGCTCAACCTCCGGCTTCATTGATTTCAAAAACCCAAACATGTGTATAAATTAAAGAAAGCCCTTTACGGTCTTAAACAAGCTCCAAAAGCTTGGTAAGATAGACTCAAGTCATTTCTCGTCAAACACAACTACACCATGGGGTAGTTGACAACACACTTTTACTAAGAAAGAGTCACATATAATCATAGTACAAATATATGTAGATGATATTATATTCGGATCCACTTGTCAAGACATGTGTGATGATTTCTCTAAAATCATGCATGACGAGTTCGAGATGAGTATGATGGGAGAACTTAGTTTCTTTCTTGGTCTACAAATAAAACAAGTAGAAGATGGTATCTTCTTCAATCAATCTAAATACATCAAGGAGATGTTAAAGAAATTCGGTCTAGAAGAGTCAAAACCAATTAGGACTCCCATGTCATCCGACACCAAACTCACAAAAGATGAAGACGGAGAATCCGTAGATAATACTAAATATCGTGGCATGATAGGTAGCCTTCTCTACCTCACGGCAAGTAGGTCGGATATCATGTTTAGTGTTTGCTTATGTGCTAGGTTTCAAGAAGACCCTAAAACATCACACCTAGAAGCCGTAAAAAGGATATTTAGATATATTAAGGGTACAACACAATTAGGATTATGGTATCCTAAGGGCACGGGAGTAGAAACAATTGTATATGCAGATTCGACCATGCGGTGATTACGTTGATAGAAAAAGTTCAAGTGGGGTATGTACTTTTATGGGATGTTGTTTAACATCTTGGTTTTCTAAGAAACAAACGGCACTTGCAATTTCAACAACCGAAGCCGAGTCGTCTCCGTGGCAAGCATGCCAACAAGCACTATGGATGAAACAAGCGTTAGTAGACTACGACATCCACCTAAGCGACATAGCCATCCTATGTGACAACAAAGGTGCCATCGACTTAAGCAAGAATCCGGTATTGCATTCTCGCACAAAGCATATAGAGATTCGTCATCACTGCCTAAGAGACAATGTTCAAAAGGGGAACATCTCTATTGAGAAGGTAGCATCCGAAGACAACATAGCCGACGTCCTCACCAAACCGTTGAAGCGGGAATAATTCAACCTACTTCGTCTTGGTCTTGGTCTAATGGAACAAACTTCGTAACTTATTTGACTCTACAAGGTATGTAAACACTAGCCTTCTTATTTCTGAGTCTAGGATCTCTATTTCACGCACAACTCATAAACAATACGGGAATTTTCAAAACCCAAGATAAGTTTTCCACTTATAGCTTTTTATTTTTTATTGCAAAACATAACTACATACACATTTTCAAAGAAAATCTCTTTTCAAAATGTTTTCTAAAGAATGATACCTTCCGTATCAATTTCCCAAAGCAATTTCTCACGTCTAGGACAAATCGCTTTTCATTATTAATACAAAGTAAAACCCGTTTCATTGCATCTCATGTCTTTTGAATGCTAAAGGGACACATAACTAATATTTGTTTTCGGTACATTCATTTAAGCAACAATGAATTAAGGAGCATTGATAACACAAAATTACGTACTCATGTACTAAATATGTGTTTCGGGTGATCTCAATAGGATATTTTATACCTCTAGTTTATTTTCTATTTCTTTTTAGGGGTCGAGATAACCGACTCCAAATAGTTTGCATATAGGCACACAATAGGCAAAAATGTTTCCAAATGAAAAATTTTGTCTTTGCTCGAATCACTGGACCCACGGATCCCAAATTCATGTTGGACGGATCCCTCAAGGGAAGGATCCATGGGAACCGTGGAGCAGTGTGATTTTACCTTCTTATTTTTCACTTTGAAAAAAATTCCACATTGTTTCATTTTTTAGAGTATGCTCTTTAATGCTTGTGTTCTCATGATCACATGCCTTGAATTCATATCTAATCATTAGATTTTAATCCACATTTTGGGTCAAGCATTCATTACAATGCTTTGTTTTCTCTATATATAGAACTCCCAAAATGCTTGCATAATCCATCTCTTCCTCACAAACACAATACACCATGTCATCCATGAACCCTTTAGATGAATCACCTAGTACAAACAATCATCTTCATGATACCCAAACCTTTGTACTACCACCATCCAAAATACCACAATCAAACTCTAGGATATCCGCGCGGATTAGTATCCGATCTTGTTGCTTAGCAAAACAACCTCCAATGGTTCATCCTCAACAAACAACTCACCACAAGATGCTTCCTTTATAGCACCTCCTCATCACCAACAAGTACACCAAATTCATCACCACCTAAAGTAACTCTTTTGGAACTCCTTAAGACTCAACAAGATCTAACCAACCTAAAGAAAAGAATTAGTCTTTTCAACACCCCACATCTCCAAATACTATTTTTCAAGATCTTGAAACATCACCACCATTAGCCCCCATCACATTACAAGAACATCTAGGTTCTTTTCCACCACCACTTACAAACATTTCGGATGTTGATCCATATTTTCTTATTTTTCCACCACATCTTCCGCATAACTCAAATCAAAATAACCCGGAAAACTTCCGCACTCATTACCCACATCACTTGCATTGTGAACATTGCCAATCCACTAGGGAAATCGCAATAGAAGTTAGGGAAGAAATGCGTTTCATACTCAACCTCATCCTTGATCGCATCAATACCATCACTCATCAAAGCCTCCATTTAACCATATGCAAGCATGGAAGGAATCACTACTAATATTTTCTACTTCTAGTATTATTTTTCTTTTGAAGTCATTTTCAAGAACAAGTCTTGTTCTTATTTTTACATGCTTGTAAGTGGTATAAATACCACTACAATTTGTTGTTTTATTACAAGGCATTGTTTACATACCTTGACTCCCAATCTAGATTCTCGGCAATCACAAGACTATTTAAGCATGTTACTAACCTTTCTTTTGTAGGATTTTATTTTTCATCACTTGGCGCCCAAACAAGGGAGATACCGTCAAGGGAGTAAAAATACGTAGACTATTTTTCTTCAAGGGTTAACTTTTGTTTCGACAAAAGAGGGAGAAGAAGTAAAACTTAGGGGCTTTCGCTTTTAAAATTTACATCTATTCTTAAGTTTTACTCATCATAACATTATGTTTTGTCATCAACAAAAAGGGGGAGATTGTTAATACAAATAAACCGTAAAACCGTTTATTAATATTTTACGATCTCTTTGTGTTTTGTTGATAACAAATATAATGTTATCTTAAGTATAATTATAAGGATACATGTTAGTTTTGTAAAGCATTTACATATAGCCATTTAAATACAAAATTGTAGCAATTAAGCATTTGTTGTAATAGTTCATTAGGATGGGTAAAAATCATAACCCATGGACCATAACCCATGGATCTTAACCCATACCCAAGAAGACTAGATACAATGTATACTTAGATACATTGAATCTAAAGATAACCCATGGACCAACCCATAACCCATGACCCATAACCCATGACCCATAACCAAAAACCCATGGGCAAGAGGGCGTTCCACGGATCCCTAGGATTACACTAGACGGATCCCAGTGGAAGGATCCGTGGGATCCGGGGACCGGTGAAAAGTTTGCCTATAAATGAGAGCCATTTCTTCATTCTAACTCACCCTTCTTACTAAATCTCTCAAACACTCTCATTCTCTTCTAACATATAGATCACTTGATCTAGAGAGTTGTTCTTCTTTCTTTCTATTGTGATCCTCATATAGGTCCTTCTCTAAGGCGAGATCACGAGCATTCTACAAGTCATCCAAGCAAGGGTCCTTGATTGATTTGTCACTCCAAGATTTACATAGCGAAGATCTTGTATTTGATATTTCACGTGTTTGTTGTGTAATAGTCGTGTTGGTTTGGTCCACCGTGTTACGGACTCGGTATCTAGCTTTGTACTGGAAAAAGTGTAAACAACGTTGTAAAGGCTTCTCCGCCAAGTGAAGGAGTTTTTGACATAGTGCTTGAACTCTCGAGTAGGTGACTCGGGAGTGGAGTAGAGCAAGAAGGTTTCCTTGTGGCCGAACCACTATACATCGGTTGTGTCTTTTCTTTCCATTCGCTTTACTTTATTTACTTGCTTTATCATTAGATCTATACTTTCTCTACATCCACAAGATCTCACATATTAACAAATCTAAAAGTTTTTGAAACTAACGTAAAATCGGCAAAACTATTCAACCCCCCTTCTAGTTTTTCACAAACATCATTTAAACGTTCATTTATTTGAACTTCATATTTTTTAAAGACAAAATTTATTTGATGGTCTTAGAGAGACTTTCATCATCAGTTGACTTGAAAGTATTGTAGGAAAGTTAAAGGTCCATGACCCGATTTTCTTTGACCAAGAGGGACCTTTAAAGCTGAGAATCAAGTCAGTCCATAATTGGTTGGTAGTTGGACATCCAATGACTAATTCTATCACATCATTTGCTAGATATAATATGATCATACTTTTAATGCATTGCACCTGATTGACCACCCTTTTCTCATCATTTGACCATCGAGTTTCTGATTTTGGAAGATTTGCATTTGTCTTTGGGACAAATGGACCAACCTCAAGACAATTAATGAGGTAAGGTTACATTTCAACAAGATAACATCGCATTCTCTTTTTCATTTTGTAAATCTTGCAACTTCTAGTTTAGGAGCATTAGAAACAAAACTACCTCCCTTAAGATTAACTAGTTGCAGTACTTCACTAGACATGGTAGGATCTTGATTTTATAAACCTTTTAATTGGTTTTATGAAATAAGTTTTAAAAAACAACTCATTTTGATACAATTGTTGTTCCCGTTTAGTTAGTTACAAAGATTAATTAAGGTTAACTAACCAACTTCCATGCTTAGCAAATTAAGTATAAACGTTTAACAAAGATAAACAATTTAGTAAATATTTACACAAGTATTTTTAACATTTAAATTCTTATTTGAAATGAATCAAAGAATTTACTAAGATTGTTTGCGGAATAACCATATAAGTCGAATGACAATTGTTTAGTGATCTCCTCACTAACTTAAACATAAAAGCAAAGTTGATATTTAAGTAAAAACTATACTAACCACTGAATACACTTAGAGACTTAGAGCTCGTTTGGTTTGTAGATATGTTTAGGATTAGGATTTTGATTTGGATTTAATATAGGAAAGATAAAATATTTTATAAATTAAATAAATTATTATTTTATTAAGAACTCTATATTAAATTAATTATATTTAAGAAGTAGTTCATATGAAGACAAATAAAAGTGTTAACTTTATTAGATAAAGAAAAAAAGAAAAAAAGAAAGAGAATGAAATAAACTAAATAAAGGCTCTTCACGTGGGGTTGCTGCAATCCCTCACGGAGGGGCATGAGTCCTAATATGAAAACCCACTCATACAAACCAAATATTATTTTTTAGGGTAAAAGCTAAAAATACTCTATGTACTTTCTAAAATAACTCATTTTGCTTCCTCTACTTTTAATAAACTCATTCTATTTAAATATGTTTGAAGTCGGTTGTCATATGCTTAATCAAATTCATCTCTTTCATATTAAAAGACTTAAATGCCCTTTTATCTTCTTCCTCATCCTTTAATTGAGCTGACTTTTCTTCTCCATTGAATCACCATTTTCACCACCATAACACCAAAACCCAAAATCACAATTTCTACTTAACATATTAACCACCATTTGTTAATCATGATTTCTCTAAAGTTACCCCTTATCTTGTCACACCTACCACTTCTCCTCATCTCATTCCACCTCTAAAATACCATCGCTACTTCTATGTGCAGTCACAGAAACTCTTTGATTCTTGAAATAAAACGATACAAGATCTAATGAAAAGCAAATACTACCAAGATTGCTTACAGCTTCGACACAAGATCTACAAATCACAGACTCCAACTGTTTGCTTATGGCTTAGATTTCTATACACAATATTGCTTAGGTCTTACAAGCTGAGTAAAATAATGAAAATCATCAAATGTCAATTTCATTGATGTCAGGTAGTTGGTTTAGCTCGATTGCCATTTGGTCATACGTACTTCTTTATGAGGTCATGAATGCAATGGGTTTTTTAGACAGTGATATGTAATGGATATTTACTTTTTGATTCCATGAATACTATGTATATGTGTTAAATATTGTTGATACATTTGGAAATCTGTGTTTCTACGAATTGGTGGTGGCTAAAAGGAAAAAAATAGTGTTTTTTTCTGGGAAAAATGTATTTAATTTGCTTAAAAAATAGTGTTTGGCCATAAATTGGGGTTTATTCGAATCAATGGTGCTTTGCACGAGTTAGGAGATGTTGGAGATGAAGATGTGATAAATGACCAAAATACCTTTAACAAACAATTTTAGTTATGTATTATGAGAATTAATGAAGTAGAAAGCATAATGAGTAATAATTGAACGTACATAGAGTATTTATAGCTTTTACCCTAATTTTTATAATTTGAACAAATCCTTTCAACCCAAAATCCCATACCAAACACCAAACGCCCCCTTAGTTCTATGAATGACTAAATGCTCTTAAATGTGTTTCACATTATTTGCAAGAGATATCATTTACTCTTTACAACATTCTCTTATATAGGCAAAGATCGAGGTAGATATCCATGGGGTAATAGGGGCATGTCGAGCATTGAACTTTATAATGTGTCCAATCCCACTTTATGGAACAGTGTTGAGAACTGTTTGCCCCTTCCCACAAATTCTTGTATTTTCTTTAACTTTCTATAATAAATGCTTTTCTACTTTTCATTCCAAGAAATTTCCTCCTAAACCTTCGAATACTTCGATATTTTTCTTAAATATCTAAGTTCAAAAGCTTTTAATTGTTGGGGGATCAGAGAGAGTCAGTGAATTGTCTCTACTCAGTGACCCCATCATCTTCTTTCAGATTCAGAACTTCACAGGTAAAACTTTTTTAAGTATTTGATAAACTATAAAGATGTCCCTCTGAATGTTCAATCATTCTCAATTTAATTTACACTTAAACATATTTTATGTTAAGATCCTAATAAAAGACCATAACCATTGGGCTTTTAGTTGGCTCGAGAGATCTTCAATTCTTATTCCAACTTGTCATGTTTTGGAGCATAATCACGTGACATAGTAGTAAAACAATGAGGAATTAAGGATTACTGCATCTTTTTGACTGAATGTCAAAAATCACATGGGAACCTAAAAAATACTAATTCAAGGAAGGTGATCCTAGAAATTTAGGTTGTGTTTAGTTTAAGGAAAACACTTTTGTTTTCCACAAAATGTTTTGTGAAAAACAAGGAAAACAGAGATCGCGTTTAAATCAACGTTTTCCAATAAAATGTTTTGCAAAACACAAATCCCTTATTTCCTAACTTAACAAGGAAAATTACAAAACAAATTTTAGTTGTTTTTGCTTTTCGCTTTAACCCTCAACCTTCCCTCCCTTTCTTTAAAAAAGAAAATAAAAACATCAACTAAACGCGTTTATATTTTCAGTGTTTTGTGGAGATTAATTCTTCTTCCAATTTTTTACAAAACTAAAGATAAAAAATAAAAGAATTTGTTCTCCAACTAAACACACCCTTAGAATCTCATTTTGATTTTCTCCTATTAGTTAAAGTATAAAAAATTATTAAAATCAAGTTAAATGTAATATCTTGGACACTGATATGTCTAGCTAACCAATTGTGGTTGCTTATATGCAAAGACAACCATTTTAGTGCTGTATGTATACATTAGAAATTTACACAGTTGTCGTTCGAAAAATGGAACAAAATGTATTGTGATTCATACCGAAGCCTAACCAGCAAACCAAACACTATACTAGTGCCCGCTAACTCATAAATCAAAAACAAATAAGCAATGGTCTTAATTATAGATCATACACATTCTCATAATCACATTTCACTCTACTATTAAACAAGTAGATATCCTAAGTGGCTCAAAGACGAAAGACCAAATTTACCTTACCCTTTCCACCATGGTTTCTTTGTTGAAAAGAGAGGTTTTTCCTTATGATGTACGATCCAAGTGGTAAAAGACTTGTATGTAAAAGCTGACCATAGTATTCGAAGCATATAGAAAAATGTTACAGGCTGCTTCAATGTTGCTTGCTATGTACATTGATACATATATAACCGATATATAGCACAACTTTTATACTATGTATAGAGACGTGTACATTCTCCTTTGTGATTATAAACATGTGTAAAGAGTCGAATGTATTTCTTCATAAAAAAGTTACATCTCGCTAACTGCCTTTATACATGCATAGTTCCTGTCCTCCATGCCTCGAAAAGTTTCCATACAATCCGTGTCTGTTCTGTCACTAATCGGGACACGTGTAAACTTTTGTAAGACTAAGATGAAACAAAGTAAATACATGATGAGGAAATAGGTAAACTACCTTTGAATCATACGCTTGATGTCTGACGAGAGGCTCATTTTCATGGGTAACTATTTGATTATGGTTCTGATTGTCAAGAGGCATGTATTGTGACATAATTGACATTATCTCCGAGTCCATGTATGCCTGGAACAATAATTATTAAATTCATTGTCCATAAAACTAGTTGTTCAAAATTGATATTAGACACATACCCTTAGCCTGTATCTGTAGAAAACGTAACCAGCTAAACCAGCACTTGCTACCACCCCTAATACTAACAATGTAACGAACCACGCGTGCTTTGAAGCTTTTAGTTCTACATAGTCCAAACAAAATATTTAGAATTTTTTTACATGATAAGAAACAAAAGTTTGACATATATCTTACCAATGCACGTATCTTGATCAGCTATATACAATTTGTCCCCTTTGCATTTGCAATTGTATCCACCATAAGTGTTTTTGCATGTACACCCGTCACATTGACAAGCTGTACGGTCCTTGCACTCATCGATATCTGAAAATATATTAAGCTTGTAGAACTAAAATTTCAAACAAAAGCCAGTGTGATTGTGTGAACAAAAGATCTCACCTTCGCATTTTTTACCATCCCCACGAAAACCTTGTGGACAAGTACAACCAGTTAAGTTAGACATCTGCAAAACAAATACGAGCCAGATAAGAAAAATAAAAACATAAAACGATTTAAAAAACCAAAAAAACTTAAAGATACAACACTCAACTGAGCAAGCTGAAAACCTTTGTCCATCCCTTATATCGGACCAACATCCTCCGTTGTTAACTGTGCACCTCCCAGCTCCAACAGCTGTCAATTGAACCAATAAAAGTCACAAAATCGTTGTTGTATGTTCTACGATGTTGCAAGACAAAATTAGATGTACGTATGTATACCTTCACAAGATGTGTATCCGTCTCCTTGATATTGCACGCCATTAACCGAAGGGCATTCACATACTCTTCCCCTAAACGTGTCCTAAAACAACAAAAGCTAACAAAATGAGTGAAAAAAGGGGGTGGTTGTATTGTGGATACATAGAGGCATAGAGCTTTCCGGTTTTATTTACCTTGCAAGCGCTTATACCAGTTTCTGAGTAGATCCAACAACCGCCATTCCTTTCAAGACACTCGTTGGTTTCAAGATCTACAGCATAAACGGTCTATAAGAACATGACAGTTATATGGCGTATGTTTTAACTCTCAATAATTTAAATTATACCATCGCTTAAACATATAGGAGGATCAGTCGTTTCCTTAAATCCCGAACATATGGCTCGTAGTACAGAAGTTCTTTCCAATTTCCCTTTATAAATCAACGATAAAAATGCAAAATCAAACATTAATGACCAAACATTGCGCCCCAGACCCTAGATAGAAGATTAGCAACAAGGACTACCTCGGTACTGAACATCATTAATGACCAATGTTGGCAATATTGTTACATCACCACGCGATCCTTTTCCAACCTGATTATAAACAAAATCAAAACCAACACTTAGTGGTTCTATCCAACATTTTCAAAAAGATCATTTGTCTTGACTTGAAAGAGAAACCTAACCTGGGAATCTTGTTCAAGTTTTAGTACTTCATTGTCAACATCGGCTTCAGGGTCGCCCATGCATTTTTGTATCTTTTCAATAGGCAGTCCTGATAAAGCATTTGACAAAATAATTTAGCTCGGTAATTTTATAAGGGGCCATAAATATGAATACTTTGTAGTTACTTACCAAGTGAGTTCATGACATCTTCAGCACATTCTTTGCTATATCTTTTTTTCTTCATGGAACACCTAACATGAAAATCAGTAACATAATCCCACCACGCCCAAGACTTATTAGTCTCATTAGCAACTCTATGAACACAAAGTTGTCTCAAGTTCTCAAACACCACATCTTTCCCATTATACCCTTGTCCAAAATCTTGTTCAGGATCCGGTGCACAATAGCGTCCACGATTGATACACTGAGACCGACATTGATCACTCAAAATAAATGGTTTAGGACAATACCATGTTATATAATGTGGGGTGAACATAGTGTAACCTTCTCTTTCGAGTATTTGAGCATGTCCTTTAAAGTTTTTGATGAAATTCATTTGTTCATCACAACGGACCCCACACTCATCGTTGCTATTGGTCCATAGCTCGTACTCGACTCTTTTGTCTGGGTGGGGCACTGACTCAGACCAGTCGATCTTTAATAGGACTTCTTGGTCACCTTTTTGTAGGATGTCTTTTATGGACTGAGCAAAAGATCTCTGAATAAATAGAGATGGAATTGAGAGTTTTTCTATGAAGTCGTCGCCCGTGGAGCTGGCCTCAGGTGAGTCCATGGTTATGAGGGGCTCGTCTCTGTTGTCTGCTACTAATAGTGCTGCAGCACCTGCTAATTGCGCATTCCATGCCTTCAAAGCAAAGTAGCATTCTGCAATCGAAGGCAAGTATTTTAACGGTTATTTGATCAATGTATATGAATAATCGAATTAAAAGTTTTTCTATTTCAATATTACGTAACACGTAAGTATTCTTGGAAACTAAAATTGACGTCATGACAAAGCCTCAAATATATACTAATCTACCCAAATATATACAGATTACATATTATATTAAAGTTTTACCCGTCTCTTCCACTAACTAAACAAACTCACTCTCCGAGTCTCAGACCATTGCTATCTCAATATTCTAAGACTAACATGAACATATATATAATTCAGACGAACATGTGAATTAACTTTCCTTAAAAATAACATTAAACCAAAGGCCTCTTTCCATTGGTATGTGAGTGGCCCATCAACCTAGAGGTTGTGGGTTCAAGTCTCGTTGGAGACATGTGAGATGGAATTTGTGAGATAGATGGTGTAGGTTGTAAAATTTTGTTGTTCTTAAAAAAAATTAATAAAAAAATAAAATAAAAATAAGGTCTACAACTTGGCTCCGTTTAGGAATTTTTTAGTATCGTGCAGCAAAAGGTTCTGGTTTTGGTTTCATACGGGTGACGAACTGATTTTACAAAACACGTTTGTGGCTTTTGTCTTTTAACTTACAAGTCCCATAGTTAGATGGTCTACAAATCTGTTCTTACGGCCGTATGTAAGGGGTTGTTTGGTGGTTTCAGATCCTCTCTTTTGTCAAATAAAATACAATATTGTGAAATCAAACAAGGAATTGGGCATCCTAAGCTGTTAAAAAAAGAAATCTATCACAAATCACAATACTTATTTTCAAAGTTCTTGTCAAATCTGTTTTTTTGTTATCATTGGTGCAAACTAGGGTGTTCATCGGTTCAGTTATCGGGTTATTCGGTTTGTTCGGTTCGGTTTGTTCGGTTAATTTTTTAAGGTATAACCGAAAACCGAAGAATAACCCAAATTACATAAATTTAATTATTTATTCATTTATTTATATATAATTTTTAGCAAAAAGAATTTTCAAACTCAAAAAGTATTATATTTATAATATAAAGAGTTTTAATATATATATATATATATATATATATATATATATATATATATATATATATATATATATATATATATATATATATAAATATATAAAAATATATAAATTTATTTCGGTTCGGTTTTCGGTTTGGATTGCTAAAACCATAACGAACCAAAACCAAATATTTAATTCGGTTCGGTTCGGTTTTGGCAAATTCGGTTCGGTTACGAGTTCGGTTCGGTTATTTTCGGTTTGGTTCGATTTTGGTTTTCGGTTTATTCGGATATTACCCAACCCATGAACACCCTAGGGGACGTTTGGTACGACTGAATCACAAAGAATGAAAATGCATTGGAGAATGGAATGACATAGAAAGAGAATGAGTCTGATATAAGAGAATGCATTCTAGTGTTTGGCAAAAATAGAGAATAGAGTGTCAGAATCGATTAATGAATCAGATCCTTTGTTTGGTACATAAAATAATGAATATATATATTTTCATGTTTTTTAGTTACGTTGATTATTTGACGCTATCAGGTCACATAATTACAATTATGCAAACATAATTCAACTTTTTTGTCATATAAAAATATATTATATCATCTCTACAATGAAACAAAAATGACAAAAAAAAAAATATATATTTCTACAACTTACACATTGCACTAAACACAACTAATAAAAAGATGGATCTTGTATAATATTCATCAATATTTGTATA